>JAVHLV010000020.1:0-423995 GCA_036785495.1 Colletotrichum neosansevieriae | reverse complement strand
CCCCCCCCTTCTCAATTGGCTGCCTCTTACTGATTCGTCTGCGTCGTGGCGGCGCTGTCAATAGCTGTAGCAGCAGCCCTCATCATCATCAGTTGAGCCGCGCGGGAAGAAATTGGAAGGATTTTCTAGCCCGTCAGCAAAGAGAGACGACGTCCGTTGTTTATCGCCACATCGAACGTGGACTGGCGGACGTCCAAGAGATAAAAAAGATCACGAAGATCACTGCCAATCGCGACGCCCTATCGCGACACACACGCCAAGGCAAGCATCTCTTCCTTCACCTGAGACTCTCCCCCGGCCCCCACCGTCGGCCATCACAGTGCAGGTGACGGAAAGGGCAATCAACGAGCACTATCAGCAGGATGCTCTCATTGGACCCCGTACGCGGCCAAATAATGACCACCGGTCGATGACACGCCCGCTAAGCCGCAGATGCTTGCGCGGTCCGCCGTTCGGGTCGTTTTTTTTTTGACACAAAACGGGGATAGGGGTTCGCTGCGGATAAGGGAAAAAAAAAATCAAAAGGTAAGGTAATCAATCTCTGGTATCGGTATCCATACTCTCTGTACCGGTACCCGGACGGCCATGGCCCGCCCACCACCACAAGCCAGCCCGCTGCCCGCGCGTACCTTCTCGCTTCACATCGTTCGAAGGGGACTGGAAAGACCCAAGAGACCCTCCGACTTTTTTTTCCTTCTTGGTTGCTGAGTAAGACCAAGGTCCACTCAAGCTCCACGTTCCCCCTTTGTCCCAGGTCTCTGTGATAAGTGGAGAGACGTCTCCATATGGCATCGGGCTCGGTGCAAAGCTGCGGAGAATTCAGCCGGGGGGTTTTTTTTTGGCATCTCCAGGCAGCATTCTCGAAATGACAAAGTGGCTTTTTCAGGAACGGTCGAGACTACGAATTGAGAGGAGAAACAGATACGAAATGTGGAAGGAGAGGAGGGTTGAAAAAGACCAAGAGAAACAGAGCCCTCTGGGTTAGTCGACATGTATATCTTGTTCGTTAAGCAGCGATAAAAAAAAAAGACGAGCGCTTCGGCCGGCAAGCCTTGGCTTGGCATCACATTCGCAATCCAGGGAGAGACTTCTCTTTGTGATCTTTCCGGAGCTATCATCGGATTGAGGATGGCCGTCCCGGACGGTTGGGTAAAGTTGACCGTTACAGTGTAGAGAAATGAAGAAAATTCCAGAAGAAATATACGTGCGGAGTTTAGAGTTAACTGCATGTCAATATTGTCAACGAGTGTTGACAATATTGACAATAACCGGCTGCAGTCCGACGGTCGACCGCCAGATGAACCCCATTCATCTGTGCGCTCTCTCTGTCTCTCTCTCTCTCTCGTCTCTCGCCGTGGAGACTTCGCATACCCGCCCAAATCTCCCACACGATTGATTGTGCCTCGGTCCGTTCTAGCACAACTGCGTGAAGAGGCAACAAAAAGGAGAGATAGGGGTAGGAATTCTGGGCACTCAAGCCATTTTATTTACCGCATCAATTTGCTTTGCGACTTCGCCTACGCAGCCCGCACGGATTGGCGGTATCAGATTGATCTTCCTATCTTGAAAAACCTGTGGTTTCGAACGGGACATGGTCCATTTCCCAGTATCCCGAGTGGCACACTATGCCCACAACTTTGCATGGGGAGCTTGTCTGGAGTCCCGGACCTTCCATCCAGTTCTTTTCTCCGGCTTGTCTGCTCCGTCGTGAAGCGCCACACCGAGATTGAATATGGGGAGGTGTTCTGGAGACGAAGGGCAAAGTCACTTAGCCACAGACGGTGCTCCGTGGAAGCCGTCCGAGGCAGGGAAAAAAGTTGGCAGAGGATCTTGGGAGCGCGCCAATGGGCGGTGATCCAAATGGCCGACGACGTTTCCTTGTTGTTGCGAGAGTCACCCAAATCCAATATTGGGATAATTATAGCAACGATCACCACAAGGGGACACGGATCTAGGTTGGAGCTTACGGCAATACCACCATCGTTCTGGTGCCGGGCAGAAAATGACGAGATTTGGCTCGTTACCAGAAAACACGCGGGGGGGCGCGGGCGCGGGCAACACGGCAAGCAACACGGCAACACGGCAGCGCGGCCAGCGCGGCCAGAGAGGGACAAACGCCCACCGGCGGGATTATCAGCCTCTTCGTTCAAGCGACAGCGACGGCGACGGAGAGAGGCTTGATAAATGCTCATTTTGGGTCACTTTGTGCACTCATGCCTTTCCGCTTCGGGTAGGCCGGATGCTATCAGTTCACCGAGGTCAATCCAATAAAGGAGAGTTTCCTGGGATTTCTCTCCAACACACCGGGTTGAGGTGTGGGGGGGACGGACATGCCGATACGCAGATATTCTTCTAGGCCGATGACAAAAGTTGGTTCGAACTATTAGTGGTGAATGGGGCTGAAGGCTGAAGGCTGAAGCACAGAGCAGAATACGAACGGTGTTGGGTGGGAGAAGAAAAAAATCGAACGTGTACAACGTGTTGCTTTTAGGGGGCTCGGGGTGGCTAGTAATCGGTGGCTGTGTATACTGTATTTCTCACGTAACTGCGTCATGCATACCCATGAATCCATGATAGGGGGTGACTTGAACAAGCTTCTGTTCTCCTTGGCGAATCTATCACAAGCAAGAAGGGCCTTGCTAACACGCCTCCTGCACTCCACACCTTGGGAACCGGAACTGATATCTCGATTATGAGCATAAAGAAATAGTTACGTTGTCGAACGAACTCAACCCGACCTCCTTCAACATTTGAGTTTCTGCTTGCAAGTTGCAAGGACAGGACTTCCGCAATCCCGCCAGCTGTTCGGACGGAATACGAACATCAGACGAGGAACACCGCCCGCCGTTTTTTTTCTTCTGTGCACTAGCCGCAGCTTCTGTGCGCTGGCTTCCATGCACTAAAAGCTTAGCCGCCCTGTCTCAAGCTGTCTTGAATGCAAGAGGGGTGTTCCTTGGAAAACGGACCTTGCAGTCTTCAAAGTTTCGTTGCAGTGATGGCTTGCGAAGATAAGGGAACTTGGTGAGGATGATATATGATACGCACCGTTGAAGGCCAAGTTGAGACTCTTGAGCTGCACCGTTGCAAATCCAACATCCGTTTGCCACAGCACCACACTCCCCCTCCCCCATAACGCTTGGTGGTTGGCACATCTGCCATTTATTAGTGCGAGCCGAACGATGTGCTGTTCACTCAGCACTGCTGCAAGAAAAGCCCACAATCACGCTCAGTCACTGTCCATTGACTCCATTCAGTCCGTCCCGTGTTGTGGACCTCTCCTGACTCGCTTGTCTCCTTATCGCAGTCTTCCCGAAAATTCTTCCTAAAACCCCCCCATGTCGGCATGTGTAAAATACAACCTTGAACAGTACAGTAAAAACCCACCGTAGAAAAAAAGGGACCAGATTCGCCAAAAGAGCCAACCAACGCCGGCTGCTTACAGTACTTTTGGACGGTGTCGGCGGCTGGCTGGCACAAACACGAGAAAATATGCAATGCAATGCACGAATGGCCTTGTCAGCGCCCTAGACAACATTGATCCCCCAACCACCAACCCAGAAATAGGGTCTTCAGGTCTCCTGTGCAGCTTTCTGGACTCGCTGTCTCCTGCTGACCCGAGTCGAGCTGATGGATTTCGATAGCTGCTGCCCAGTCTTTGAAGCTTTCTCGGGCGGATCAACTGTGTCTTGGTCTCTTGCGTGCCCGACACAAGCACAAACACCAAGACTCAGGATCCTGGTAGGATCAAGGATCGATTGGCTTCCCGGGAAACACCCTGGTCGGAAAAGTCGAAAAGTTGAAGCTGCGCGACTCCACTCCCCTTGTCCGGGCCCGCTTCCAACCCAGACACACACAACGAGCGTCGAGCCTCCAGTTGAGTCTCCAGGAAGAACGAGGGCCAGACGGCAGCCCTCCGAACTTGGACTTGGGCCCCAAGTCCCGAAGATCTGCACCGTTGGCCTGTTCACCTTCGCCGACGGGACCATGAGAAGGGGATATTCATAGCACCCAATCGGCCAGCCTCCGGAACCCTGCTCGTCGAGAGCCGAAGAAGGCCACCCGAAGAGACCAGAGGGAACCGGAAGAGGTCACCGCTATGATGCAGACATGAGCATCGAGCAAAAGCTCGAGCTCGTATCCTAGAATGGTAGGCTCCGCTGTCGACGGGCATGACATGCTTGTCACTTGTGATGACCCTTTTCGTGAGGCGATGCCTGGTAGAAGGGCGGGTCTGGTCTTTTTCGCCATGTATCCCATGTATCGATTCCCGCCCCCTTACTACAAAGATTTCTGTCTCCATCTAAGGCGTAGATTCCCTCTCCCCCCCCATCCTCTGACGTATCTTGGTTCTGGTTTTCTTGCTCTAGCTCTGCTTTACGTCGTGTGCGTGTGGAAACTGGAGAACTTTACAATCGCTCAAGTCTCCTTTTCCATACTTTCGTCCTTCGTTCAATCAAGAAAACTGGCATCACTCGCTTTTGGCCGGTTTCTGAATTCTGTTACATCGAATTCTACCTTCGTTATTTGTTTTTCCCCCATCTTAAGTTTGTTGTTGTGTGTGTATGTGTGTGTGTGTGTGTCTAGCGTCATATCTGCTTGATATTCACACACAGCAAGCAGCGTCGCCTCACCCTCGCTTCGAGGAGCTCTCGGGCGTCCCTCACACAACCACATTCCAACCGCCAAGATGTGGTTAGGAACCGCGCTCCTATTGCTGGGTTGCTTAACCCATAATGTTAATGGTGTTAGATACGAGGAGCAATATGTCGCATACAACCTGAACACAAATCAGAATGCGACAGATCCTATGGAGTATAGTGGAGGGTGGGAGAATCACGAATTTACCCCGTCACCCGACAACTGGCGGTTTCCATTCTACACTCTTATGATTGACAGATTCGTAAACGGCGATCCAACAAACGACAACGCTAATGGAACCGTTCTCGAGCAAGACATCACGGGCACGCAGTTGCGATTTGGTGGTGATATCGCCGGTATTGTTGATACGTTGGATTACCTCCAAGGAATGGGTATCAAGGGAATCTACTTGGCAGGATCGATGCTTATCAACGCCCCGTGGAACTACGACTCCTACTCGCCGGTGGACCAGACTCTCATGGACTTCCACTTCGGCAACATCACGGAATGGCAAAACGCTATCACCGAAATCCACAGGCGCGGAATGGTAAGTCGACATTCTGGAAGAGGGTTGGAAGAGGCCTATATATCTGACAGGGGAAATAGTACGCCTTGTTCGACAACACGGTCGCGACTATGGGTGATTTGATCGGTTTCGCGGACTACTTGAACTCTACGGCGCCGTTCGATCCCACCGAGCTGAAGGCCATCTACAAGACCGAACGACAATACCTCGACTGGACGTTCTCGACTGATAAGTACAACGAGACCTGCGAATACATGCCGAGATTCTGGCTCGAGGACGGTCACCAGGTTGGAAAGGAAGTCTACGACATGTTCAAGGGCTGCTACGACGGTGATTTTGACCAGTTTGGCGACACTGAAGCTTTCGGCGTTTACCCCGATTACCGACGTCAGTTGACCAAGTTCGCCTCCGTCCAGGACAGATTGAGAGAATGGGTCCCCGCTATCAACCAGAAGCTTGGTCACTTCTCTTGCCTGATGATGAAGACGTATGTTCTACTACGCTACCAAAAAAAAATAGGAGTGGCTCGGTGCTAACGCAAACGCAGATTGGATGTCGATGGCTTCAGATTCGATAAGGCGCTGCAAGTCACAGTCGATGCCCAGGGTGAATTCTCAAAGCAGTTGCGCGAATGCGCGACCAGCATCGGCAAGAAGAACTTCTTCCTCCCCGGTGAGATTACAGGTGGTAACACCATGGGTTCCGTCTACATCGGTCGCGGGCGCGAGCCGGAGCAGTGGTTCCCGGACATCAACACGGCCTACAAGACGAACCGCACCGTGGCAGAGGGACAGGATATCTTCATTCGCGCCGAGGGTCACCAGGCTCTAGATGCCGCCGCCTTCCACTACTCTTTCTACCGTTTTCTCGTCATCTTCCTGGGTATGGACGGAACTGGTGTCGCCGGATGGGATGTGCCTAGTAACTTCGTCGAGGCCTGGGACGAGGTCCTCAGAGCCAACGACTTGATCAACGCCAACACCGGCGAAGTCGACCCTCGTCACATGTATGGCGCCATGAACCAAGATACCTTCCGGTGGCCCGCCATCGAATTGGGTGAAGAGCGCAGTCTGATGGGTCTTTTCGTCACGACCCTTCACCTGCCCGGCATCCCCATGCTTACGTGGGGTGAGGAACAGGGCTACTACGTTCTTGACAACACGGCGCAGAACTACATGTTCGGTCGTCAACCATTGACTTCTGCTCCCGCCTGGCAGGACCACGGATGTTACTCCATGCCGGGCACCCTCTACTACCAGATGCCCCTGTCCAAGGCTCGTGATGGCTGCAAAGACGATACTGTCTCCTGGGACCACCGCAACCCTGCCCATCCCATCAGACTAATTATCAAGCATATGTACTGGATGAGAGAGCAGTACCCTGTTTTCCAGGACGCCATGTGGTTGGAGCAACTGTCAAACCACACCGAGGATCTCTACTACCCTGGTAACTCTGGAATGGCCACCACTACTGGTCTTTTCAGCGTTATGCGCTATCAGCTCGGTGTCCAGAACATGGGCGACGATCTCGTTCCCGCCTGGTTCCTTTACTCAAACTACAATGTCACCAAGAAGTACACCTTTAATTGCTCGAGCGAGGACGATGCGCTCATCTCCCCGTTTGAGGAGGGAACGACGGTGAAGAACTTGTTCTTCCCGCACGACGAGATCAAGCTTGAGGCTTCAACCAAAAAGCTTGGCTACGCTGGCAATAAAGGCTTCAACGGCTGCACCAAGAACGTCACCATGACGCCGTTTGAGTTCCGCGCCTACGTCCCCAAGGCCGACTTCAAGAATCCTCCCGTCATGCTCACCAAGTTCAGCCCTGGCCACGATTTCCGCATCGAAACCAATGAGACCAGCAACACCGTCCCCATCGAGTTCCAGGCCAACGTCAAGATGAGCTGCGAAGATTTCAAGAACGTCATCACTTTCAAGTCTGACACGGACGACAAGAGTGTTCCCTCCATCGACGAGAAATCCATCGAATGCAAAGACATCTCCGAGCGAGTCGCTGATTGGACTGGTGTTCTGCCTTCTGTTTGGTCGTGGAAGGCCAATCTCGTCAACGTCAAGCACGGTGTCCACAGAATCACTGTCACGAACGCCACCGTCGACTCCGGAAACACGACCACTGGCGCAGCCGACCATTTCCTTTTCCGCATCGGTGCCAGAAACAACCCGGTCATCTTTTCCGCCACCGCCAACTACTCCACGACTCTTCTGTCGAGGTCCGATGACGGCACCCTCAAGATCAAGCATTCTGCTGCCGGTGCGACCAAGTTCCGCTACTCCACCAACTTCCAGTCCTCGTGGAGCAACTGGGCCGACTACGAGACAGAGACGGTCGTCAAGAAGCAAGAATGGAGCGGAACCAAGGAGCAGGCGTGGAAGGGCGAGCACATCATCGTTCAATACTGGTCTAAGCTCCTCGGAACTTCTGCGTACATGGTGCACGGCGATGTCGACTACGACACGCCTCGCCGCATCCCTCACATGTTCGCCGTCGGCAAGTTCAACCAATTCGGCTACGACAGTGGTCTCACCAAGAGCCTGAAGCACACCGGCCCATCCATGTGGGAGTGGCACTACATGGATGAGTGGCCCAACTACTTCAAGTTCAGCGTTTGGGGCATGAACCCCGACAAGCAGCCCGATCAGTCTTTCATCTATGGTGATGTCGACGGAGACAGTGTGGTGGAGCGTCTCCCTCCCTCCTCGCTCTACACGAACGCCGTCAACATTACCATGAAAGTCGCGCCTAAGAAGCCTTACCTCGCGTACAAGGTCACCTTGAACGACGCCACGTACCGGTACGCGCTCATTCCCCAGGGCAACATGTGGGTGCAGTTCTTCCTCTGGCTGCTGCTCTTCATCTTGCCCATTGTCGGTGGTCTCACAGCCGTCGAGGCCTTCAAGCGCTCTTTCTACCAAGTCAAGTTCAACGAGCACGGTGTTGGCGAGAAGTCCAAGTTCGGTATGATCATGGACAAGACACGCAACGCCTTCATCGGTGCCGCTGGGGCCATGCCTCTGAAGATGCGAAGCTCGACTGATCTTGTGTCTGCCGCTGCCGCTGCCACCACCGCCAACAAGCGCCGCAGAGTGCTGATTGCGACCATGGAGTACAACATTGACGACTGGAACATCAAGATCAAGATTGGTGGTTTGGGTGTCATGGCCCAACTGATGGGTAAGGCCCTGAAGCACCAGGACCTTATTTGGGTCGTCCCCTGCGTCGGTGACGTGGAGTACCCCGAGGACCAACCTGCCCCCAGTATGTTCGTCAAGATCATGGACCAGATGTACGAGATCAAGGTGCAGTACCACCAGCTGGACAACATCACCTACGTCCTGCTGGACGCCCCTGTCTTCCGCAAGCAGACCAAGTCTGAGCCTTACCCTCCTCGTATGGACGACTTGGAGTCTGCCATCTACTATTCTGCCTGGTAAGTCATGCTGCGAGATGCCGAATTATTGGACGCCGTCTGACAATTGCCCAGGAACCAATGTATTGCCGAGACCGTCAACCGGTTCCCCGTCGATCTCTACCACATCAACGATTACCACGGAACGATTGCACCCTTGTACCTCCTTCCTAAGACCCTGCCTGTTGCAGTCTCCCTCCACAATGCCGAATTCCAGGGTCTCTGGCCCATGCGCACACCCGAGGAGAGCCAGGAAGTTTGCAAGGCCTACAACTTGGACCTCGAAATTGTCAAGAAATACGTCCAGTACGGTTCAGGTATGCTTCGCCTTTTGTCCCCAACTCACCTCTCGTTGAACGAATCACTGACGACTCGCAGTCTTCAACCTGCTTCACGCTTCCGCCAGTTATCTCCGCATCCACCAGCATGGCTTCGGTGCCGTCGGTGTCTCCAAGAAGTACGGTGATCGTTCGTTCGCTCGTTACCCCATCTTCTGGGGTCTGTCCAAGATCGGACAGCTGCCCAACCCCGACCCTACCGATACGGCCGACTGGGATAAGAACGACTTCATGAACGCGCCCAAGCCCCAAGTCGACCCCGCGTGGGAAGCCAGCCGCGGTGATCTGCGCAGACAAGCCCAGGAGTGGGCCGGTCTCAAGGTCGATCCCGAAGCCGAGCTCTTCGTCTTCGTCGGACGTTGGTCTCTGCAGAAGGGCGTAAGTTGATCTACCGTGATAAAAACTCTTTGTACGAACCATTTCGCTGATGTACGTTTCCCAGGTTGATCTCATCGCCGACGTCTTCCCTCAGGTTCTGGCAAAGCACCCCAAGACCCAGCTCATCGCCATCGGCCCCGTCATTGACTTGTACGGCAAGTTTGCGGCCTTGAAGTTGGCCAAGCTCATGGAACTCTACCCTGGACGTGTCTTCTCGAAACCCGAGTTCACTGCTCTCCCTCCTTACATCTTCAGTGGTGCCGAGTTCGCTCTCATCCCCTCGAGAGACGAGCCCTTCGGTTTGGTCGCTGTCGAATTCGGAAGAAAGGGAGCCTTGGGTGTCGGTGCCCGCGTCGGTGGTCTCGGTCAAATGCCCGGTTGGTGGTTTACTGTCGAATCGACCAAGGCGGTATGTTCCCTCCGATTCTGCTTCCATCTCTTTGCGCGTTACTGACGTGCTTCACAGGCCCATCTTACCAAGCAGTTCAGGAGCGCCATCGAGTCCGCTCTCGCGGCCGACACCAAGACCCGTGCCGAGATGCGTGCCTACTCGGCCAAGCAACGTTTCCCTGTCGCCGAGTGGCTCCAGAAGTTGGAGAAGCTCCAAGCCGGTGTCATCAAGGCCCACGCAAAGTACGGCAAGAAGGGCCTCAAGAAGGGCAACGTTCTCGTCAAGCGCAGCCGTGCCAGCTCCAACGCCGGTCTCCGCGACGAGGTGGAGCTCGTCGACCGCTCGCCCGCCTGGATGAGACAGGTTTCCGACTACGACGACGATGCCACCACCCTCAACACCGGCCGCAACACCCCGGCCGGCATGCAGAGCCCCCACGCATACTACTCTAGCACCCCCGGCTCGCCCATCATCACGCCTTCTGCTGCCTACGTCGACTCTCCCGGTGGTTCTCGCCCCGCCTCTCCTGGTCCTCACGCCCGCAACGTCTCCGGCTTCTCCACGTACTCTGTCAGCGACCAGCAGAACCAAAGCCGCCACGTCTCTGGCTTCTCCATGGCCGACACGCTCCCCTTGCCTCCCCCCGGCGGTGCTCTGGGTATCCACGACAACTCGTCTCGCGCGTCCATGCTGAGTGTCGAGGACGTCGTCGGCGATCGCAGTGATTACAAGCTCCAGCAGGTCGACCCCTTCTTCACCGACTCCAAGGGCGAGTTCTACCACGAGTTCGAAGAGAGACTCAAGAACCTCAACCCCAACAACTCCATCTCTGAGCTCTGCATTGAGGATTACCTCATGAAGAGTGAAAAGGAATGGTTCGACATGTACCTCGACGCAAGGTTGGGTCGTCCTTCGCGCCCCTCCTCTCCGGCCTCCGGAAGAAGATCCGGTTCCAGAACCCGCTCGCCCTCGAGATCTCCCCTCGGCATGCTCAAGAACCTGTCCAGCTCCAAACTGAGCTTGCCAATGGAGCGCGGTCGTGCTCCCAGACGGTCCCACCTGATGAACAGCACCAACGCCAACGATGCCGATGGATACGGAAACCAGACGCCTCCCGACTCCCCCGGCTCTTACCACGCCCAGTTCGCCCTTCCCGACGACTACGTCCCTCCTACTGGCGCCAAGAAGTAAGTCCAATTCTACAACCTCACTCGACGAAACTAACACGCCCTAGATACCTCCAGTACAAGGTCGGCGACTGGCCTATTTACGCAATGCTTCTGGCCGTGAACCAGATGATTGCCAGCAACTCTTACCAAGTCACTCTTCTCACCGGCGAGGTCGGCCAACCAGCGTCCAAGCTGTACGTCATTGCCTCCATCTACCTCTTCGGCTCTCTGGTATGGTACACCATGTCCCGCACGGTTCCGTTGCTCTACCCTCTCTCGGCACCTTACGTCGTCTACGGTATCGCCTTCCTGGTCCTCGGCTGCTCCCCCTTCGGCGGCGCCGGCGACGACGGCACCCAGGTCTGGCTTCAGAATGTCGCAACCGGTCTGTACGCCTTTGCGTCCGCCTCGGGATCTCTCGCGTTCGCTTTCAACTTTGGCACGGACGGCGGCTCCACCGTTCCCAAGTGGATTCAGCGTCTGGCCATCATCCAGGGCCTCACCCAGCTATACACCCTCGGTCTCTGGGCTTGGGGTTCCTTGGTCTCCGACGCCCAAGCCAACTCCATGCCTAAGCCCACCCTCGCCGGCTCCCCGGCTCTGCTGGGTATCTGTCTTCCGGTGGCATGCCTTCTTTGGGGCATCGGTGCTCTGCTTTACCTCGGTCTCCCCGACTTCTATCGCGAATCCCCGGGTCCCGTGCCTCAACTCTGGAAATCCCTCGTCAAGCGCAAGACCATCGCCTGGTACCTCTTGGCCGTCGCGATCCAGAACTACTTCCTCTCCACGCTGTTCGGACGTAACTGGTTCTTCTTGTTCTCTTCCCAGCACGTTCCCGTCTGGTGCATGGTCCTCCTCGCCCTCTTCTTCTTCATCTTCGTCTGGGCCATCGTCCTTTGGGGTCTGGCCAAGGCGAGTGCGAGCCATCCTTGGTTGTTCCCCATGTTCGCCGTCGGCCTCGGTGCCCCGCGCTGGGCCCAGATCTGGTGGGGTACCTCCCGCATCGGCGTCTGGATGCCGTGGGCGGGTGGAGCTGTCGCCGGTGCCGTTGTCAGCCGTATTCTCTGGTTGTGGCTCGGCGTTCTCGACGGCCTCCAGGGCGCTGGTATCGGTATGATCCTCATGCTGACCCTCACCCGTGTCCACGTCGCCGCTGCTTGTGCCGCGGCGCAGATCGTCGGTTCCATCTTCACCATGCTCGCCCGCGCCACGGCCCCCAACAATGTCGGCCCGGGCCCCGTCTTCCCTGATGTCAGCGAGGGTGTTGGTGTGGCGCTCTCGAGCGCCTGGTTCTGGGTTGTGTTGATGTTGAACCTTGGTATTTGTATTGGTTACTTCAAGTTCTTCAGAAAGGAGCAGGTTAGCAAGCCTTAAAGTGGGATACACTAAGCTATGATTGTGCTTTTCTGGGATAGACAGGGATAGATTTTGTTTGTTTGGGTAGCATATGAACCTCAAGTTATGACCACCTTACTATATGTTAATAGGGAGATAATGAACATTTAGATATCTCTCAACCTGTCCCTTTGACTCCGTCGCGACCCTTGGCCCCCAACTTGCTCTGTGTATGGTTTCGTACGTTTTGCACCGTGTGTCACTCTCAATCTGCCTTGTTTTCGCAGCCAGGACGCTGACTTGCGAGGACTGGATGTCACCGTTTGCCTGGTCTCTGCACGCAGAAGTAGCATCCCCTCGTCAACCCATGAAGCTGAGGAATATGCTCTTCAGGATTTCCACCATCTCTTTTTCACGGTGCTACTGCCACTCGTATGTGGATCTGGCAGAACGCTTTCCAGTAGCGCGACGATGTTTTCAAGCACCGGCATCTCATTCTTCTTCTCGGGATCTCGCAGAAGGCTACTCGCCAGTGCTAGCGGTGTTTGGAGCCTCCTGTTTCTCACCCAGACGTGAGCTTTGCTGTCGACAAGGAGCCGAACAGCCTCCAGGTGACCATGCTCAACGGCTTGGTGGATTGCATAGTTGCCGTCGTTTCTGTATGTGTTGACGAGGTCTTGGACTTTTAGCCTGGCGCGTGGGCGGATTGAAAGGCGGGGTGGAGCCAAAGTTGTATTAGTGTTCGCAGGAACTTGGTGATCAGATGCTGAAAGTCGAGGATTTGTGTTGGCAATAATTTCCTGAACTTTGCATACATCCGAGGTAAGGATGAACTCACCAGGCTTTCTGTCGGAATTGGTATCGGCTCGGCGAGTTTCCTCATTACCATCCGGCGTCTTCTGCAATGGCGCTACGCCTGCTGCATGATCAAGGAGAAGGCGCATGATATTGCAGTTCTTGATCCGGGTCGCCCAAAAAAAGGCGGTCTGGCCATCCTTGTCTTTGGCATCTGTGGAGGCTCCTCGTCGGAGTAATAACTCGACAACCGCCTCGTGACCTTTAGTAACTGCCAGTACCAACGGGGTCTGATTCAACGCTGTCTTAGATTCGATACTGGCGCCCCGGTCGAGTAGTATAGTGACGAGCTGATCGTGGCCGCCAGAAGCAGCTTCTGCCAACGCGTCAAGACCATCGTTGTTTCTCGAACGTATGTCGGCTCCTCGATCAAGTAGTAGTTGAACGGTCATCAGATGGCCTTTCTTGGCTGCCAACGTTAGTGCGGCGGCTCCGGAATGGGACCTGGACTCAATGTTTGCGTTCTTGTCAAGGAGGAGTTGAGCCACGTGCGGCAACCCCGAGAACGCTGCGCATACGAGCGCAGTCTCGCCAAAGTTATTGCGGCCTTCTAGATTTGCTCCGGAGTCGAGCAACAGTTGCAGACACTCGACGCGTCCCCGAAAAGCGGCAGCCGTCAAAGGGGACCAAAAGAATGATTCTGCGTCGGCAACTTGGGGGTCCCCCTCAACATTTGCTCCTCGTGCTAGAAGAAGACGCAGAACTTCGGTTTGGCCGTTCAACGCAGCTTTGGATAGTGGTGTGCTGAGATTCTTGTCACTGTTGATGTCAACAGGCTGTCCCCGATCAAGAAGAAGACGAGCGATTGTAACGCGACCCATGGAGGCTGCCATTGCCAGTGAAGGCACTCCGAGGCTGCTGATATGGCCAACGTCGATGTTGGTTTCTTTGATGAGCCATTCTGCTGCAGTCGGGCTGTTTTTGATAGCCCTGGTAAGAAGGCAATACCCAATGTCGTCCTCAAATAGGAGATTGTCCATGCCGTCAATAAGAAATTTCATGATAGCCAAGCACCCCCTATCAGCGGCTTGCATGAAAATTTTCCTATTCCTTTCTTGTATGGAGCAAAGTTCGTTGTCTAGCTTCCATGCTGTGAAAAGTGTGTCGGAGAAGTAGTCAAGCATCTCTTCATACCACTGTGATGCCCGTTGCTTTCCTACTGAGTTTGGCAGGCCTCGAGACAAGAGAATTATTTCTTCTATCTCCGCCTCCCGCTCAAGAAGGGTTTTACTTTCCTGAGATAGTGAATAAATTTGGTCGAGCTCCCTTCCTAGGACATCAAACAGGCCCTTCTTTTCGTCTTCCAATTGGCCGATTCGTTTCTGCAACTCCTCAATTTCTCTCTGCAGTTGATCCCTCTCTTTGTCTACAAGATCAATTCGCGTGTTCTTGCTGCTGATGGAAGCCGTAATGGCGTCAATTGATTTAGGGATTTTCTTCATTTTGGGGCGCATTTGCTTGTCTTCTTTGAAAACACTCCGCAGAGTCTGGGTGTATTCTATCAGCTTCAGCTCTACAGTTGCATCGCAATTGTGAGGTATCAGCTGGTGCGCAGTGCGTGCGGATAGATTGACGGCAAATACATGCTGATTCGCCATACCATCTTGAGTCAAGCCTACTTCCAATTCAAGGAAGCCGTTGGAAGCGGTTGATCTGCCTAGAATGTGTTTCAAAAGATCTGGGATGTCTATAATTGCATCGAGCGCTGTACTCCTCGACAGAGTCATGATGTGGCATCGAGCCTCTGGCTGCGAGTCTTTGACTTCAAGTTCGAGAACCATCAAAAAGTCCTGAGACATCGACACATCGCGCAACGATGTGCTGGCTGAAAGATCTGTTGGTTTTATCGTTTGCTCTCTCGCAGGTGTATCGGGTGTTTTTGCTGGAATACCTCTTGCTGTCATGTAACGGCTTATAATGGTTTGGAGCGAAGGCTGTAACGTCGCCTGAGGCTCCGGAGATTCCGTCAGCAAAGAAGACGACGTTTGGTGTTGATGAGAACTACTCTCCGAGTCTGGTTGGATCTTTGCTAATCGCTCGCTGGCAATGTCGCGACTGTCGGGGAAGCTCGGATCTGGCGGTAATTTAACGCAGCGAAACCGAATCCATGTCGTTTGAACGCTGTCAACCTGAAAATCAACTCCGCTGAAGATGAAGGGGTTCCCCCTCTTTCCTTGCTCCCATCGATTCTGGGGATGAGTATCAACCACCTCCAGCTCACCAGTGGACGGCAGGTCGATGCGAAACCCGTATCGCCGATTATAAGTCGGAGCTTCTTTGAATCGTTCTGGCTCGCAAATTCGTATAGATGTTCTGTTTGTTTCCAGGTGAGGTGCCGATATCGTGGTGACTTTGGAGCCTACTGGTCTCATATAGTCACCCGACCCAGTCCCCGGTGAAACACGAGTCAGAGGGACGCCAATCAACGCCTTATTATCATGGCTTGGACGACAATCTAACAACCCAAACGTTTGCCCATCCGCTTTGTGCAAAGGTAAGCTCACATGGAGAAAGCCATGCAATAATCCCGATTTCTCTATGGTCGACTCGGGGTTTCCACGGCAGACAACCGCTTCGCTGTCGGCGAAATCAGCAGGACTGCTAGCGAGAATATTCCCATATACTGGTGTCATCCTGTCACCAGTATCGTGGCCTTCAGCGGTGAGAGCCAGCCCCCATGCGAGGATGGAATCATCCGTCAAGTTTTCCATTAGTTCCTTTTGCAAGCGCAGGAAAGCCCTGTCACCCTCACCATATATCATACCCATCGAGACATTGAAAATGCCGAGAAGGCAGTAGGCAATATCCTCGATTCTCTTTGTGGCTCTTCCCGCGGCCCACGACATACGCTGCGCAATGCTTGCGTCGTGTAGATCTTCATGTCCGAGTAAAAACCTACGCGGGATCTTGGTCACGTCTTCCACGATCTCTGCTAACTGAGTTTTCGACCCCATATAGATCCAGTCTTTGTCGTAGAATGCCACGTCTTTGGGTGCGAGAAGTTCCTGTAACGTCCAACCTCTGGTGAACCAAAGACTTTCTCGAAATGCGGTCAGGTGCGCTGTGCCGTCGTCGGAGGAGACGTCGACAAGAAAGGCATAGCAAGTACTTGCTCCCTGATACCAGCGATACATAGAGTTGATAGCCTCGCCAAGTTCAACAGAGTTGGTTTTGTCGATACAGCAGGTGTCAATCCACGCATAATCGAGGCCGTCCTCCATCGCCTGTTGACAGCATCTCTCCAGTTTGAACTTCCCGAATCCTGGCTTCGAGATAGCGCCGCTTTCGAGGTCTTGGAAAGAAATCTCCTCCTCGTCTGCCCCCCATGTGTGCGACAAGATTGCATAAGGAGGCCGACTCCCGTGGAACTGCTCCAGCCTCCCCGTTTTGACATTTATGAGCCGCATGGCCCAGAAGTCCGTCGACGCTCGGCTTTGATAATCGGGCAGAAGAGGAATAGGTTTCTTCCGCGAATGGCGGATCGTGAGGTATCGCCGGAGGTGCAGCAATCGTCACGAGGACGGCCGAGGTTGCTAAACTTGTGGTATTTCGCCGATCGTGGGCGGTTTGTTGCGAATCGCTAAAAGGACTGCCGTCAATCAGGAAAAGTCTCAATGTGAGCTGATGTCGTCGAGAGTCGTGTTCTTACCTTTGGTGAATACATCCAACCAATTCGTCGATGGTTCTTTGGCGACGACGGTGATGTTAGGAGTATTGGTAGAGATGAAGTCGCGGAATAAAAAGTGCTGCCTCCGCGGTCCTCCAGCCTGGCGGGGCAAACGGCATGCTGAAGTGAGAAGTGGAAGTAAGGACGGACGAGGCGAGGCGAGGCGAGACCCGAATTCTACTCGCCAGCGTGATTTCGAATTCCGTCAGCCGCACCTGCGTCAGCATGCTCTCGAGGTCTCGGCAATCCTTCGGACGCTGCGCCCCTGTTAGGCAAGCAAACTGGAAATAGGCGCCTTGATGACCTGGGGAGGAGCTGATGCGACCCCTGATTCAACAGAACTTGTTGAGATGGGTTCGTCGAAGGTGTAGAGCGCAGGTGCGGATTCGTCAGCCTAAATGCCCCCCCCGGGCGGGATCATTAGAAGGCGTCCCTAAATGTTGCTTCGCAGGACCGGTAGCGCCCGGAATCATGTACGCGAAGTGCGACTGCTGACGCATAGCGAAGTCGACGATTACTCCGCTAGGAAATTGTCATGGTCAGCAGCAACAACGGCAACCCCATCAAAGCCTCATGAACACGTAGATTCAGATTCAAGGAATCTAGCCAGTAATTATGCTTGTTAATCCGTCAGCCCAACCTGCGGTCATTCAAAAGTTTCCGTTTACGCGTGCCGCGTGATGTCTCTGTTGTCTCCCTGAGTTTTCAATTTCCTACAAACATCTTTACTTCAACAAGTGCCCCTCCGAGTCAACCCCCTCGGGCCTCTTCCAATGAACGGGAACGCCACCCCAGCTCTCCTCGCTATACTTCTCCTGCACCTTCTTGCACGTCCGCAAACCCCACTCTGTGACGCCAACCATGGCGCAGCTCTCAAACATGAAAGCGCAGCTGCCGGCGCCCACCTTGGCCGGCCTCAGCTCCGCGTTCCTCGCCCCCTCGCCGCTCGAGGCGTCCGGCCCGTGCCCACTCATCGTGTTGTGCAAGCTCGCGCCGCCGGGCACGAAGCCGCCGGAGCCGGCCTTCTTGGCGTCGTAGTCGCCCGTGATGAGCCCCATGAACTCGGACATTGTGTTGCGGTGGTAGTACGGCGGGCGGAAGGTGTCCTCGGCGACGAGCCAGCGCGGCGGGAAGATGACGAAGTCGGCGATGGCGGTCCCGGGCACGCCGCTGGGCGCCGAGAGAACCGTGAAGATGGACGGGTCCGGGTGGTCGTACGAGATGGTCCCGATGGTGTTGAAGCGGCCCAGGTCGTACTTGTAGGGGTAGTAGTTGCCGTGCCACGCCACGACGTCGAAGGGCGTGTGCGGCTGCTCCGTCTTGAAGAAGTCGTTGTTGAACTTTACCCTGATCGAGTAGCTGTTCGAGCCCTCCTGCGCCGTGGCTCCACAGTCCTCGCTGAAGCACGCCACGGGAGCCTGGAAGTCGCGTGCGTTGGCGAGCCCGTTGGTACCGATCGGTCCCAGCTCGGGGAGGACGAAGTGGCCCTGGTATAGTTCCAGCGCGTACCCCCTCGCCGGGCCGGAGGGGAGGTGAACCTGGTACTTGATACCCCTGGGAATCACGACAATCTCAAGCGGACGCACGAGGAGCCAGCCAAACTCTGTACGGATATCCAGCGCGCCCTCCTGCGGCACGATCAACAGATCGCCGTCCGCGGAGTAGAACGCCGACTTCTCGTCCATGCTCCTTCCCGCGGCGTAGACGTACATCCCGATCCCCTGCTTCAGCGTGGGGTCCCCGGCCCCGGCGACGAGCCTCAATCCTTCGACGAAGTCCCAGCGCCGCGCCCCGTCATGGTCGAACGGGTCCCAGCGCAGCTGGTTGGGGATGTACTGCAGCTTGGCGGGCTCAGCCTTGGGTTCGGGGGTCGTGGTCGGGGCGTAGGGCGGGTGCGTGCAGGAGGGCAGGATACGGTAGAGCCAGGCCTGCTTATTGTCGGAGCGGGGCGCGGTGAAGGCGGTGCCGGAGAGCTTCTCGGCGTAGAGGCCGTGGGGGGGCTTTTGCGGGGAGTTTTGGCCGATCGGGAGTGATTCCGGGACGGCTTCGGACCTGTGGGAGGTTGGGTTCCGGAGGTTAGCATTATCTAGTTTGCCGGTAGTACGATTGCCTCGGAAGCTGTGACATACTCGAGGTGAGAGTCGAAGCCGACCTGGTATCGGTATTTCTCCTTCAAGTCAAAGGTCGTGACAGGCATTATGGCGGCTGATATGTTGAAAGAACCAAACTGATCCAACCCGAGCCGGTATGTATGGCGGGAGAGACAAATGGGGAACGATAAGAGTGTGTTCCATGGCTTTAAAGCTATAATCACGCCCTCCCGGCGGAAACGGGGTAATCGAGATGACGTTGGACGTGTACGAGGAGGGATGGCATTGAGTCCCTTCCAAAGCCGAACGGACTGGGTTCTGGCATTCCGCGTTTGTTGGTGGTAACGGTAAAGTCGGCGTGAAGCGGCGTCTGCCGACGTTAGCCGGGGCCAAACGATGGACTTTTCTTAGGCCTTTTAATTCCGAATTTCCGCTGGTCGGAGAGGTTGGATTGGGGACGCTGGTTTACCCCGCGGAGGAGGGGAGAGGGGAGAGGGATGCGGAGTGCAAATCGGCAGTATCCGCTGGGATCCGAAATTACGTGATATCTAAGTGATGGCTACGCAGTAGGTCCGCCTTCAAGAAGATTAGATATGATCTTTCGCAGTCGCAATTGGGAAGCGAGCTTCGAAGGCCCTTTTTTCACCTGAAAAGCGCTTTGAGTGTTTAGATACGATCCATGCTAGCAAGCCCGCTCGGGATTTGGACCCTACCTTAGTCGCGCCGGTAGTGGGTCACGATGCAGCCCCGAAGCAGGAGCTTCCCCACGTCTCGTCATCGAGTAGCGACAGACAGCAATACGCGTTACGCCGGAGAATGGTCAAACTTCATCAGAATCATATCGCAGATTGCTTCAACAATGTGATCGTCAACGGATCAATTCAAACGAAGGCAAAGGCTTTTACCACCTATGCCCCGCCGAGGCGCCGCCGACGCATGTAGTTCCCAGCTGGTACAGCTCGAAGCATAAAGCCCCTAGAGCAACATCCGAACCAATTACCCCAATCCGACGATATCTATCGCAACATCCTATTGCGCCAAGTCGCCATACGAGCCAGAGCGAAGCAAGCCAGTTATTGTGATCAGGAAGTATTGGACAAGATACGGGAAAGTGGTGTGGGCTCATTACTCCTCGTCCTTCTTGTTCTTCTTCTTCTTGCCACCGCTGGACATTTGTGCGGTGGAGTTGGGTGACAGGTGGACGACCAGACGGGTCCACGACTCTTCCTTATCCCATTCGAAGCCCATCAAGTATGGCTTGTCCAGCTCATCATCAGACTAGCGACAGCGTTAGCACAACTCAAATAAGGGTCACATGATGACATGCTTACTCTCTTCTTGTATGCCTTGTGGATTGCGTCCATGGCATCCTTGATTGTTACACCTTTGAGGTTCCTTGCTGTTACTTCCATGCCGAGGGGGAAGTGAAGGTCGATCCTCTTTACTGGTGGTTCTGTCAGGTGCTTCTTCAGGATGTCCTTCTCCTCTATCGTGTTCGGCGACGTGTTGATCTTCCTGGAGAGAAAAATCAGCCAATTGTCAACATGGAGGATGACGACATGCGAGGCATGCCGTAGTCTATAATGAGGAGAGACACTCACCATCCCGTCTTTTGTGTCTCGATAGCTACTTGAAGCTCAGTTCCTGTTTCCTCTGTGTTGGGCAAGTCATGTTAGCTGTGGTCCGAGGTACCCGATTAAGTGCGGGGTCAGGTTCATGGCAGTGACATACGAAGGTCATTGATGTTCATTACACCCGGCGCGGCGGCCGAGCTTTGCCTGCGCTTCTCCTTGGGCGGGGATGAAGAGAGGCCTTGGACAGCAGAATCGACTTTGGTGAGTGGTTCCGACATGACGGTGTTGTGTTTGTGGTGTGACTTGATCTGGATGATCGATAGGTTGTTTCTGGCAGCAGGTCTCAAGTAAGCTTCTGATTTATTGTTTCTCGCGTGACTGCTGCTAAAGCTCCGATCCAGCATACCTAAGAGCTCTCGCGTGTTAATGGAGGGGGGTACCTTTGAAAGTTCTTGGTTGATTCGATTGATGGTTGGATGGATGGGGAGTGGGATGGAGGAGAGAATAAGAAGGAAGGGAAGATGAGGGGGATGGACGAGGTAGATAGATGTCGATGAGGGGGGACGGGGCGCCTGACCTCAGCTTGCCCTGGCCGTGCTGGTGCTGGCTCTAGTGCTTCAGAGGAGAGAGGGGTTCGACGGAGATTGTAGCAAGGGTACATCTGTACAGTGTACTTGGAGCAAGCTTGACGCATCGACGTCCCTCAGGTCCCTCTCAGGTCAGGTCGTGGGGAGTGGGCGGGAGTGGTCGAGAATGGTCAATGAGATGGGATAGGATGGTCTGTTTGGTGGCATCGACGAGTCGGGTGCTGGGGCAGAGAGCTCCCTGCATCGGCCGTCGCCTGGCTGAATGGCTGGTGCAAATACATGGTGAATGGGTGGTGAGTGTAAGACAAACAGAAGTATCGCAGCTGGGCAGCTAAGATTGATGATGCATTACGGTTTCGTCAGACCGGGCGGGGTAACTGCCCATCAATGGCGTCGCCAGACGATCGCGTGACTTGGGAGCTCATAAGATGCGAGACGAGGCGATGCACCACGACTGCGAGGAGCGACGGGCGGGCCACCCGTCACCTGCCACGACCCACAGATTGCGAGCTCAGGGGGAATTACCGTAGGTACCGAAGGCAAGGTAGGTACCAACCAGTTGAGGTACTACCTTAGGTACAGTACCTCCTATAAGGTACCTTATCCAACGAAGATACGTTATTGGGAGGAAAGAGCTATCCTACCTCGTCGTGCCTTCCCTTGCAATTCAATTCAGATCAGTGGTATATCATTAGCTGATCATCCAAAACGGGCATGGTGCGACCAAGGGCCCCTCTCTTTCCTTTTCTCGTGTGGAAAGTGGAAACACAGTGAAGTGGAAAGAGGGACCAACGTTCGGGAAGCTGCGATGGGCGATGCGTTAGCGGCAAGGCAGGTAGAGGTGCAAGTGCAGGCCAGAGCAGTTCCAGTCGACCTTCAAGTCTTGAATCGGCTTTAGGGCGGTCTCCAACTCGGGAGAGTCTGGGGTAAAATCTGGGGAAGGGGCCAAAATAGGCTGACGCTGACGCCCAGACCCACCCTGATGGCCCTATGACGCCCGTCCCGTCCATTGAGCGAGTTGCCCTGAGATCCGTGTTGGTTGTTTGAATGGACGAGCTTCGTCCAGTGTGGTAGGGAAGGGGAAGCCATCTCGAGATCATCTTTGGTGTGAGTTCTCCTTGGGAGAGATTTCTATGCAAGATCTCACTTTCGAGCTCCGAGGCGAGAAGCAGCTCAGGTCAGGTCAGGGAACAACAGCTCAGGGGTCGGTTTTAGTATAGGTTGTTAATCGGCGCTGAACCGGTTTCCGCAGCGGCCAGCGGCACGCCTGGCGATTAGGTACCTTACTGAGGTGGGTGAGGTGGGTCTCATATCAGTGACACACCTCAGGTCCTCACCGTTTCCAGTGGAACCACAAAACTGCCCATCCCACGCTTCACGTTCTCACCTCACCTGATTCCCACCTGCCTCCGACCTTCCGAGAGTGAGACAGCAAACACGCCGGAATACCTCAGCGAGGCGATGATTTGCCAAGCATCACTTACCTTACTCACGATCGTCTAATCCGCAAAGACGACCGATCTACCGAGCCACGCGAGTGTCACTACTGGAGTTTGTTTGTGCCCGGATGAGCAACTGATTGGAGATCACGCTGAAGCCCCTCACTCAGCCATCAATCACGTCGCAGCCACCCAGATCGAACCAAACATCGGCATCCCTCCCCTGAAAGCTCACACCACCTTCGCCGTGGTCCGACTCAATATAACCCATTCGAATCCCTACAGCTCTGTGCCAACAATCGCTTCACGACAACCTCCCTGGAGGAGTCTTGAGCTTGAACACCAGCGTGCTTTTGTTCCCGTCTCGCCCTCACACTCGCCCTCGCCGACCGTCAACCCATAATGCGTCTACGCTCGCCATCCTCACGACCGTCTTTATGAAGCCCTGAATCCGCCTCATGCGACTCACCACCATCCAAGAAAAGTCGCTATACCTCCCCCGAACCGCTGCACCAAAAGCAAACACAACACGAACATGCCATGCCATGCCATGCCATGCCATGCCATGCCATGCCATGTCGCCACGTCCCCACATTCCAGTCGTATGCAGTAACGCCAGCACCAAATGCTCTCCAGTCCCTCGCACGTCCCGGTCGGCACTCGCTTTCAGCGTCATCGCTCTCGCTTCCCGATGTGAAAGGGGCCCGCTTGCTCCGTCTGCGCCCGCGTCTAAGTCTATACCAGTGAATCCCGTCCGCCATGGGTCATGAAAGAGACGTCCTTGTTTCGAGATCGAGTCGAGTTCTTTGCGCGTTGCATTCACTGTGAAAGCGTCTAGTTTTCCCCTGCGCGAGAGCTGTGTTTTTAAAACGATTTTGACGCCTTAGCATGGTAAGTTTGGTGGATTTCCTCCGCTAATGGCTCAGTTGGAACACCGATGTCCCGGCCAAACCGGTCACCTCGCATGAAAGTCGGCGACCTGCGACCTGCGCCTGCACCTGAGCCTGCAACCGCGCCCATTCCATCCATCGGCCTACATCACCAACCCCGGCTCACAACTTGAACTTCCCGCCCGTTGAAGCTCGCGTCAAACAAAGCTAAGAAGGACTGGGCAATGTGGCTGAATTGCTAGGTGACACAAACCCTACCCCGGATGGTTTGAAACTCTAGCTGACTGACGTTTTTAAGAACCTTCGTTCCAGCATCGATCCGTCGAACCCACCCCGCCCGCGATTTGAGAAAGGATGGCAGCTGGGTGCTATGAATTGGGCATATATCCATGTACATCCTGCTCCTGAGTGCGAAATTGGATGGGAAGCTTGGAGATGGAGGACGATTGTTTGCCGGTCGAGGGATTGAAAGTTGGATGAGGCAGCTGATAGTTGGAGGAAGCACTGGTGAGACGGACGGCGATAGGGTGCAGTGCTGAAGCTTGGACAAGGAATGAAGGGTTCGCGAGGGGTCGATGTCACAGCTGGGAACGATCACTTCTCCGTCTCTTGGAGCGGGGTCGACGCCAAACGTCAAGGCCACAGCCCAATTGAAGCTTGGTGCTCGCCGCATTCGTCAATCTTCAAGAATCGAACTCTCTGACTTGGTCTGTGCCTCCATGTCACTCACTCTCAGGTACTTCTGAACTTCGTTTTTGATCTGCACTTGGAATAAAGCAGCCTTGACATCTTATTGAGAAGTAATTCTGACGTGTTGATCGCTTGTGATTGTGCACGAGACTCTGCCACCAAAAAGAGAAGAAAAAAACGCTCACTTTTCTCGGCTGGCTCATTGCCTTCATCATGTTTGCTCCAACAGAGTCCCATCAGTCTCAAAAATTTCCATCCAGGTCCCATCGCGATGAAACTTTGCATTCTCAATGTGAAGACTTCATCTTCTATCGTTAACTAAATCATCCATCGCCCATGGTTTGCTATCGAACCTCTTGGCTCAACATACCACGCTTCAACTTCTAAGATGCGACTGCTTCTACTTGGTGTGTCTAATTCGACTTTTGAATGGTCACCCTGTAACTCTGCTGCTGGTCGGTCTTGTCCATAACCCGCCGGATCACCATTATTGGCTTGCAATTCAGATAGCCGGCCTAGACAATTTGGGTTGATCGTCATGTTGCCATTTAGCCCACAACAAGCTGCACGTCGCCTCTTCCTTCGCCTTACCAGGAAGAATACGGTCATGGCGACAACGAAGCTTCCCAAAATGCTCCCTCCTACCACACCGCCCGTGGCAGCAGGACTCAGAGAGCCGTTGCCACCTTTGTTTTCAAGAATATCGTCGTTGGACACGTCAGGTTTGAGCAAGTCTTCAGACCCGCGTCGTACGTTGTTGAGAAAGTCCGAGACACCCGAATCATATCGAACACCTCCGAGGTTACTACGACGTGTCACGGTCAGCGAATGCCTCGAGTGGCTCGAGTAAAAAAACAGAGCAATCAAAAGCTTACCCCTCGTAGTACCAGGACTTAATGATATCCGGAGAATCGTACTCGGCAGCTTGGGCATCGAAGGTGTCTTTCCAGACCAGCTCCGTGAGATCGAAGATACCAATACCCTGGGGGAACGGATCCGGCTCCAGTGCCCAATACCGGCTTGTGTGGTTCGCACCGCCAATCGTGATCATCTGACGTTGGCCGGCCAAGACACACGACATCAGGGAACGTGGTCGCTCGGGCTTGTAGTTTGCTTGCTTCCAGAAGAAACCTGGAATGCTCAGGATCCAAACATCGTCGTAATCATAGGTAGACTTTCCACCGAAAACGAAACTGAAGCAAACGGTGTGAGCACATTTTCTGCCTCGAAAATTCGACGCAAGACGCATGAGCATAGTCGTCGGAACTTACATCTCGTACGTGTTATCTCGACTCTGCGCCCCAACCGAGCACAGCCACCTACGCCGGGCCGGCGCGGTCCCCGATGTTCTTTGCGAATACCATTTCTTCGTCGCGGGGTCCATGAACCACAGCTGCTCCATGCTGCGATCTTGAGGTTGCCGACTGCCGGAGTTGAAGTCGCTGCCTCCCAGGAGCATTATCAGCCCATTCGAGCCAAAGGTCGGACAAAAGTGCGCGCTGCCAGAGTAAAGGGTCTTGAACTCGGAATCCGGTGCTTCGGTATGGTTAGACAAAGCGTCTTGGCCCTGCTTTGCGGATGCGTAGTCGACTTGCAGGAAACCAGGTAGAAAGGCCCCGAGGGGACTGCCTTCGTCATGGTTCTGCGTATTCTCGGCAACTCCTCCGAAATAGAAGCCCGATCCCGGCATACTAACAAAGGGTCCCCCGTGAGAGCGATTGAGATTGGACGTGGTCGCAAGACTCCAAGATCCACCACCGCTGCCGTCAGCTTGGAACCTCCACACCTCCGCGGGCGCTGTGCTTGGTATTGACTTGCTCCCAATGAAGCCTCCCCACGTATAGAAACTACTACTGGATTCGTCTGTGAATATTGCCTGTCTTTGAACTTTTGGGGCATTCTTTGGAATCTGCCGTATTTGTACATTCTCTGGCCTCCAGGAACTCGAGAGGTCTATGGATAGGGTGCTATCGACTATCCGATAAAGAGCTTGTTACTAGGGCTGGTAGTTTGCCATGAAGAGTAGTGGACCTACCAGTCTTCAGCTTTTGAGAAGTTCCTTGAATCTTCTGAGATACCTCACCCCCATCGATGTACAGGTAGTTTCCAATGACCGTAGCTGTACTGAATGTGAGAAACTTCGACTGTGTAGAATCCGAAAAGTCGTTCTCAGGCATACCTCTAGCCCAGCCTCTGTATAGGAAGTCGCCCACTGCCGGGGCGTCGGATAATCCATCATCGTCTTTAGCACTTGCAATACTCACTAGATGGCTAGTGAGCAGGAGCAGTGCCGCTCGCGATTCCACAATAGGAAGCTTCATCGACGGATTGCGCGAAGCAAAAGCCCTGAGTCGTTTGTAGCTGCCATGCGAGCATGTCTGGCTCAATTACGCGACAGATCGACTTGGGTGAAATTAAGAAGAATCGAAACTTGTGTGACGTAACACGAACAAAATGGAGAGGAAGTTCTTCAAAATGAAGAAGTAAATTAGGGCGAGCGAGCAAGTGCGAATATAAGAAAAGGATGCGTCGAGTGTTTCGCCAACCTCTCGTAACGGATCCGCAGAAAACGTCCCCTGTTTGGGTAAACGAAGTAACGTAAAGTAAGATCATTGTGGCTGAGGCTTTTGATCTTGTGTCACGCACTTTCACTGTCGAGCCTGCCTACACGTCTCAAAGCGTCTTAGGTGTGTCTTGGTATAGGAAAGGCTGAGGGCAGGTCACCCCATGATACCACGTTTCCCGCTCGTCCGAAGCATCGCCCTGCGTTCCCTTGATCTGCGAGCTTGACCAGGCGCCTTGCTTCTGGATTCTCTCCCAGACTCCTTACAGAGACCATGTTGTCCCTGGCCTCACTAAAAAAAAAACAGTGCTGCTGCGTTGCGGGAGAACTAGTTTCGAGTTCATGGCTTGAACCCATGGAAGCACATGTCTCACAAGGGCTGCTGTGCTGCTGCATCGGCTATTTTCTTGGTCGACTGAACGCTGATCCCGAAAGTCCACCGTTACACATGCCACGATGCGCGTCCAAGGCGGGTTTCGCCGTACCGTTCCAAATCATGGCTGAATGACATGCGATCAGCAGGGCCGGCAGCTTGCAGAAGGGAAGAAGTACTCATCAGCCAGGTCGGCTTAACAAGGCTAACAAGGCAGACCTGAGTTTTCGTGTGATTTATGAGCTAAAATCGTCTGTCTCGAATAAGGCATCCTTCAGGCATATTTGGGACTTTTTTCTTTTGGATTTTTCTCAGAAGCGAGAAAATTGCGTGTATATGCGACATTTACATGTTGCTTGTTACACGAAATCAATGGAAGGAAACGATTTCAACGGCGTTCATTAGAGCAGATGACTGTTCTATGTCGATTAGTCAAATTCTAGCGTCACCGATGCGCCAACCAAGAGTTTTCTCAGACTTGTAGAGATTGCTTCCTTTTGACTTCTCTACGAGATCGACGTCTTGTCCAAGCTCAAATCTGGACAACCTCACTGAGCTTCCAATCCCGGAATCGGCATATCCTCAACCAATTCCTTCCCGTCGAACGTCGGCATCTCAGCGGCCGTGACCACAACAAACAACCTCGCAGTCGTCGTGTCGCTCTTGTTCTTCCAACCGTGAAGAGTACCACGCTGGACAATCACGTCGCCGCGCTTCAAAACCTGCGTCTCCCCGCCGTCGAGAGACAGTTCCAGCTCGCCCTCGACCAAAACACCCGTGTCGATGCTCTCGGTGCGGTGCAGAGGCGCCTCGCTCCCCGGCAGAAAGTCGACGAAACGCGTGACGAGACCTCCGCGGTGTGTGATGCCGACGTCGTTGGGGAGTTTGGACTTGTAAAACTCCAGCTCCTTGTTGTCGGGGAGCGGTGCGGGCAGAGATGGGGTGGCGTAGGCCAGCCACAGGTCCACGCCGTGAGCGGACGTCTTTTCAAGCTCTTGGGGAACGCTCCTGTCGATCACTGCCTGGCCGGCGTCGTTGTGGGTTGTGATGATCCGCCGGGGAGCGGGGAGGGGCTCGTACGATGGGGCCGCCTCGGAAGACATTTTGGGTGGCTCGACGGAAGAACTAGAGTAAGGCGGCGAAATTTGAGTTGACCGGGAGAAGAAGAACCGATTGCGACGTGTTTGTGCAACGACGTGGTTAGCTCCCTTTTATACTCAAAGATCAACCACAAGATCTACGTTGGCGGTTCTGCTCGGGATTCGTAACTTGCTGTGGCCATCAGAGGGGCTGTAGTGTATGGGCCTGGTACCCACGAATCCGAGATTACGTGGGTACGAGCTGCAGATTTCTGCCGGGATGTCGTGCATCTAGGTCGGTTGAGGGATAGCTCGTCGAAGTCGAGTTTCCGAACACGCAAATGAAAGCAGAGCGGTTTCCCCTCAGTCTTATTGCGGCCCGAGAGTCTGGTAAGAACGGCGCGCTGCGTCTCGATTTCCGAGTGCTCGTCAGCTTACTGCATGAACTCAATGTTGGTGCTCGGAGCCTTTTCACCTTGCAGCCTATTTCTTGCTTACCACCAACTTTCCAACATTGAAGGGATTCGAGTTGCTCGCTTGCGGGGTCTGTTTGAATGAGGCTTGATTGCTGGTTTCTTCAAGCTCGAGCATGACTGATAGGTGTTGTAGCCTCGGCGTAACCGGCTAGAGCAGCCGCAGCCCACAAGGCATGCATATGCATGAGTTTTCGAAATGCCGATGCGGATCACAGTAAGTACGGACCTGTATTTTGGGGTCAATTCTTCACATGCCTAGTGGCACATATGCTGCTGCTAGTCCAACAAGGAGTTTTCTGGAAGAAGGGGTTTAGCCTGGCGGTCTTTTCGGCGTTCGATGTTTATTTTGGAAGAAAAAGATGCATGTTCTGAACGTGCCTTCGGCCTATGGTTGCCCTGAGCAATGCTTCCGCAAGGCTGTGCTAGATGTAGTATTGGACAGAAAAGATAGATAGCTTGTTCAACCCTCAGTACGGAGTAATGAACATCCACCGATCTTTGTGGTCCAAACGTGGACATCATGCATAAGACAAGGCGACTGATATGAATGTATTTATGTCGAAATATTACTGACTGTTAGATTGAAGCCTCCCTCAGTGGCCGACACGCCCCTTTAAAGCCGCTTCATGATGCTCCAAAGTCGGAAAAACGAACGGCAAAACTGCTTGGGAACCAATCCCATACAATTATAGGCAACCCGATCGTCAGCGTGTTCTCCTACCCACAAAGTGAGCTCGTTCTTCTTGTCTTCATCCAAATTGGTCTTTAGCATGCACCCATTTTGGAAATATTCGAAACTGTTCTCGTCATCGTGGTCCAGCCATTGTTGGAATGAATGCTCGTCCTCCAGCCGCAGACTCTGGTGTGCTTGCGTTTCGACTGGCCGTGCAAATTTTCTTGAGGAGTGGGCCAAGTCGGGTGTGTCCGTCAAGTTCTTCGCCAACTTCATCCCCAAGACCATCGATCACGTCCTCGTCCACGTCTGCTTCACCCTCCTCTGCCTTTATCCTAACGGAATCTGATCTCCCAGCGTCGCCAGGGTCCGGTAATAGAGTGGCAGACTCGAAGTCGATCTCCTTTCGCCAAGGCCAGAGTCCTTTCATGACGGTGTTTCCGTTGATCGTGTTTATATTATGCCATGGCTCGAGCAACCAGTAATGGTAAATCAAAAAGCCCTCGCTGTTCCACGCGAAGACGCGAAGCGGCTTCGTACTGCCGTCCAACAGACTTTCAACCCGGCATCGGCCCAGAACCCCCACGGTCTCGGCGCATACGGCTAGATGCGCAGTCCAGTTCTGCTCCGAGTCGGCAAACACCCATCGGCGCGAGTGCTTCCAGCGGTCGCTGTGAACCGTTCCAGGACAGATGCTCACCGTGACGCAGCCGGTGTTCTGGACTTCGTCTTCTACCTTGATGTAGAACCCATCGCGCATCAGCTTGAATAGGTTCGTTGCGAACACGTATAGATTGGCTTCCCACGAAGAGTATTTCACAGTCTCGTAAAATGTCTCGCGAGACGATTGGAACCACTGAAACCTGACATTGTGTTCTGGGACGTCGCCGGCTTTGACTTTGGTGATTGTGAGCTCTTCAGCCGCGACAGCATATGTATGGTTTCGGGGTCCCATTTTGCTGTGGATGTGCGATCTTGTTGTCGTGACGCAAGACTGTGTAAACTTGACTGTGTTGACATTCGTCGCAGGTTTGTTTTGCTTGTTGGTGGCGTTGAAGATTCCATTATTGTGAAAGTCCCAGACCGGCAGAACGCAGGTAACATATCATTCATCATTGCTACCGGAGACATAGATCTAGAACGGCAGTTTCAACCTGGCTTACGAAGCCATGGCTTGTTTATAGAGTTCAAACAAAAGTTGGTAGCTTCAATCATTTTCCCCTGGAAAAAGTTGTGGGTCTATACTGCAAGTTTGATTCCAAGACGAACCAAGTCGATTAACAACCGATGCTGCCACGAGGTATAGTGCCGCCATTCCAGACCCTCCCATCCCCGAATTAACCAAGGACTGTCCCTACCATGCCAAACCTGACCGTTTCATCTCCTGGTTGAGCCTAAGAACATCTGTTGTCCCTGGGGTATATATCGGAGTCTCGTCCGTATTCTCGTCGGAACTGCGGTCGCGTTCAGTAGTTGCATCCGCACCCGTCTTTTCTCCAAAGCTTCTCTCCAGTCTCGGCCACGGCCAGAGACCCGTCAAGGCCATGTCCTCGTGGATCGTATTGAAGCTTTCCTGAGTCTGGTATGCGTCGTAATAGTACACGAGCAGCTTCTCCCGATTCCATGCACTGCCGTAAGCGATTCGGTCCGTCGTCAGGTCTCGTAGTCGGAATGCAGCAAGGACGCTCAGGTTCTGCGCTCCAACGAAGAGGTGTGCCATCCATCTACCCTTTGGATCCTGAAGAACGAAGCGGCGGAGGTGGACCCAGCCTCTTTTCTTGAGCATGTCGGGGGATGCATGGCGGAGAATGCAGCCGGACTGCGTCACCTCGTCGTCTGGTGAGAGGTAGAAACCCTCTCGCATGAGGTTCGAGATGTCTTTGGTCTGGACGAGGAGCCGTGCCTCCCACTCCAGGCTTGGCAATCCGTCGTTTGCGGTTCTGATTTTGTCGAAAAATGTGAACTCGACGTTGTAGGGCGGCACCTGCAAGGCGTTCTCCTGGGTGATTTTCTTGGGCTGACTGAGACCGGCACCCATGTTGACGATATTCTGGTTTCTTTAGGAGTGGGTTGCTGTGGTTAGTTCGTTCATCGCCTGGGTCTAACCTGCGCTTTTGTATCTGAAGATACCTTGTTGAACAGCTGAAACTCAGTTCTGGGCCTTTCTTTCATACACCCAAAAAGAGTTCTGTGACGCAGATTTGACGTACCCGAGTGCAGGCTGCTTAGCTTTGGTGGCGCATAATCAGCTCGTCGGCCTCCCGCATCGCAGGGGAATGTTCGCGTGCCTCCGTTCCGAGAGCTGATTGAGATAGTATGATTAATTAATTTTCTTTTACTTAGTAAGTGGCAGACTCAAGCTATGAACCAGAACCAGGCACATGCTGGGGGGATAGGCAATGCATCGAAATAATGAATTTGTCGAACCGGCGACCGATAGTTGCTAGCTCTTCTTCGGGTTATTTCACTTCGCAGCGGCCCTCAATCTGATCCTCCAAGTCTATTTGCAGTCACTCTCGTTGGGCCAAGGCCAAAATCCCCCAAGCGTCGTCATGCCGCGATACAAAGTATTGTAGTTGTCATCTGTCTTCGCCTTATACTGGTACACCCGAAGAACCTCATCGTGCAAGGCTCTGCAACATCTTAGGCGGTGCTTTTTGAAACCAGACGCCCGAAACTCGCTCACAGTTCTGAACTTGTCTACCATGATTAAAGCGCGTACGGTCCACTCCATGCGAGGGCCACTGAAGATGAAGCGTCGCGTGTGGAGCGGGCCCGCGTTGTTCCTAAACTTCGAGCATTGATTCTCGAGAATGCAACCGGTCTTCGGGACTTCGTAGGCGAGCGAGACGTTGAGACCGTTGCGCATCAGGAGAGCTGCTTTCGTCGTTGAAGACGACCACTGCCTCCCAGTTGACTCGCGAGTCTTTGTCGTTGGATAATTGAACGACAAGATTGTGCTTGGGGACGCGGATGGCATTTTTTGCTTGTTTCGAAACGATAAGATTAAGACATACCCAGTCTAGCGAAAGTTATCAAAAGATGGTCATGCTAGTATCTTCTTGAATCTTGGTTCCCCTCTATGGTTGACTTTCTGGTTAGTGGTGCAGCTACGGTAGGTAGACCTGTGTTCCCAAGCAGTTGATGGTCTTTCTGAATCTGATGTTGTTTCTCAGCGTGCACTATGTAGCTTCAACCATTTGATAGCAGCCAGGCTTACAGCGCACTGCCACATCACAATCCTAGAGTAGATAGTTGAACGCTTTGTGGATTTGTCTAGTGTTACAGCTCTAGGGGGTGCCCTTTTTTTTTTGTCTCACCTCGTCTTTCTTTTGCATACCTCTGCCAACTAGCCTTCGTCGCTTTTCTGCGATTTGCTTCTCCTTCACTGGACCTTGAGAAGCCAGCCGTCTCCCTCCTTACCCTTCGCACTAACGCCACCCCAAAAGATAAGGCTCTTCGCATCTGCGGCACCAGCATCGAAATAACCACGGGGACCTGGATGGGCCTTGCCCTCTGTCTTCACTTCTTCGTTGGGCACAAGCTCCACCTCAGCCCAACTGAATTCTCCAGACTCCACGCGAGGCAACTTGTCTCGAATGGCATCCTTGACGGCAGCAGCGGTAAAACCATGGCTGGGAAGCTGAAGTGCCCATATATCGGTGTAGTAGTCTTTCTCGTCGGACTTGGTATCCTTGCCAAACATGTAGACAAGGTATTTTCGGCCGACTCCAGTGTCAACTGGCACGAGAGCACCGCCTTCACGGGGGCGCGGGCCAGGCACCAGTGGGTTTGTGGGGAAATTGACGGTTTTCCACTGCAGAGCGTCGGGCTTCTCGCGCTCAGTCTCGTTCGACTTGAGGTCCAGATAGTGAATCGCACCGCTCATGTCTGAGTCGGTTCCGATAGTGTACAGGACATTGTCGACAAACGCGGCGGCGGTAGGTGGCTGTGGCGCAGCAGGCAACTCGGTCCACGCGAGTGTGTCGAAGTTGTACAACCAGGTCTCAGTGCTGGCCTCTTGGCCAGCGGCAGTGCGTCCACCGTGGAGAACAAGGATGTCTTGAGCAAGGTCGACGAAGATGTGATGGTCAAATCTCGGGGTGAAGGTCTTGCCAATTTGGCTGACGCCCTCGATCTTGGTCCACTTCAGACTCTCCGAGTCCCACAACCACAAGCATGTCTCGTCGATGGGTTTGCCGCTGGCGTCAGCACCGCCGTGGATGATGGCAAACTGGCCGCGAGCGCATGCTGCATGTCTCATGCGTGGGGCCGGAATGTAAGTCTTGCCAGTTTCTACGTCCTGCATGGCGAACGCGGGATAACAGGCGTATGCTGCCACGGGTTCTCCGTTAGTGACGGCGGGTAGTGATAGCACATGAACGTCGGTCGTGCAAAGTTGGCCGTCGGCAGTCTCTCCGCCGAAGATACAGGCCTTGTGATTGATGACGATAACTGAGTGATGAGAGCGCGCCAGAGAGAGGCTGTGGAGAATGTCAGTCGGAACCTTGGTAACGACTATGCCGACGAACTCACGAAGCATCGTCCTGGGGAGTTGTAGCAATTTGAGATAGGGAGACCTTGAGAGGCTGCGTCGGGCGTGCTACAGCAACGGCAGCTCCAGCTTCAAGACTGGTCGAGACGACCTGCTCCGCGACGACAGCGCCAGCTACTGCTTCTGCCATGACTGCGCCTTGTTATGGTGTGGTCTTTCCGTTTTGCGAGGCGTTCCTGAGACGGAGATTATGATGGTAATGGAGACGAAGATTCCAAGCTTGATCGTGCACAGCCTGAAGTTTGGTGTGTCTAATGGTGAAGTTGTTTGCTCAACAAATACAGCAAGATGTTTTTACACGTTAGTGGTTGAGGCTAAGGCAGAATGACCAGCATCTATCTGATTGTCAGGAACGATGGGCTGGGAAACGTTGAATGACGTAGCTCAGCTCCTTCTTTACTGGCGCGGTATGACGTCACGTGTCTGGGGCTTGATGTTGATCTGCTATGACATCGACTGCGCCTGCCTTTTCTTTGAATTACCTATCGGAAGTGAGATAACAGGCAAAGGGCTGAGAAGAAATAAAATTGGCGGGCCCGATATCGATGGTAGCATATAGACTGGACGAACCCCTAGTACAAGAATCCGGCTCCGGGCCGTAGTGTCATGTGCGTGCAGCGTGGCTAGTCAGTCAAGGTCTACCACAACGACTAGCTCGGTTGGAACTGAAGCACACAGAATTTGGTGCCCAAAGAAGGTTTCGAATCCTTCAGTCAACGTTGCCGCTTGAATAGACGGGTTTTATTTTCTTTTGGGCAGCCAGAATGCCGTCATCCAGCGTGAAAATACGTGCTTACCTTACCACACTACGAATACACTACGAATGAGTTAGTTTCGAATACCGTCAGAGCCAAGTCTGTATCCCATGCGGCATGTATCTCTGAAGGCCATGCGCGACACGAAACTCGTGAGTCGATGGAAGGAGCTGCTCAACCCTGCGGTGACTGCAACCTCCGGGGTCGAGGTCCGAGAAAAGCGGGTCATCGGTCGCCACGGTATCGGGGCTCTATGTGGGACCCGGAGACGGTCCGGCAAAGATAACCGCAATCTTGAACGCCTGCCCGTTTGAGCCAGGCAACGAGCCATACCTTAGAACTCATATGTTATCATTCAACTCAGAGCTTCAGGCTTTGACGTGGGTCCTTACCAGGGTTGCGAGCCTTGGCGCCAAAAGACTTGGTCCAATCCATTCGGACATTGGCGTCTCTCAAGTTTAGCAGTTGAAGGAGATTGGATCTTGGAAGAAGTGGATCGTTCCACTCTGCCTGATCATCACCACTGCTCTGGCTTCCGTTCCAACTTCCTCATCGCTGCCCACTTGCAGAAATGAACGCTCAGCGGATCTTGCGGTGTCTTGTCCCGAGATCGGAGCAGAGAGGATGAATTAGGCTTTGTCCTTCAAGGCGACACATGTATGAAGGGCGCTTTTTCATCCTACTCTTTTGTCGGGAAGAATGACGAGGACAACACTCATGTAGTTGCTGTCAGACAGGATATCGTACATAGAGACTAATGAATGGCGACAGCAGTGGAAATCAGCGGTTGCGCCTCACGAAGTAGACAATTCGTCATAAGCTACAGCTGAAATCAATGCAGTTCAAACACCTAGAGTTCACGGCTTTGGAGTGACCACAAACTTACAGGATAAGCCGAAGCCATGGATATCTTAATCGATAGCACCATAGCATAGAGCCCGGCTGCACACCCCGAGATTTCGGACAGACATCAAATTCGACCCAAGTCCCTGACACTTCAACTCACATCATCGATAATTCTTTCCTCAAAAAAGAGGGGGGAAAACCCCCCCGAAAGCGAGGAGGCTCTTGGTTGCAACCCAAACCCAAAGACCGCAGACGAACCAGGGCCTTTTTCGAGAACTAACACCCTTTCCTCGGTCCTCAGGTCGCTCGTTCGATGCAGGCAAATCAGCGGAAAATCTGGGCCATCTCCCGTTCCTGTCAACCAATCTTTTGACACTCTCCGAGCCCGCCAGGTCCCATATTAGGTACATGAGATGGCAGCGCTCACGCGGCTCCCTGACGCGGGCGATGAAACCGTGACTCGGGAGGGGTGTTCCCCAGATTCGGAGGCGCAACCCCTCCGCAACCCTGCAACCGACCGACCTTGAGACGTTTCAGCGAATCGTCGTGGTGGGGACTCCGCCCAATTTGAGCTAAAAGAGCTAAAAATCTAGTGCCGAAGCCCCTCTTGTCCGCGGTTTTGGCGATTTCTAGGTAAGAAAGCTGACACAGGTCGCAGAACTTCGGCCAGCTCCTGGACTCCTGTTTGGGCCAGGGCCGCTTCTACCTCACCTTTTCCCATGATCAATAGCTGAACTTGTCCAAGGTCGCAAGTTTGTGTGTGGGGGTGGTTCTGAGAGATTGGCGCCGTGCCGAACGTCGCATCAAGCTTGATTACCTCTTTTCGGAGCTGTTGACGGACGGGATGCATTTAAAGGGCGCCTCGACGCCCGCTCCCCAAGTTGACGTCTCCTGTTTTTGATGTTCATCCCATTCGCTCACTCTGCTTCCGACTCTTTTACCACATTCTCTTCGTCTTCTTTCGGCTGGTCCTTCTTTAGTGTTTCAACTTTAAATAACTTATTTCGATTCTTCGCATTTTCCATCTCCAAGCAGCAACCATGAAGTTCACCGCCGTCGTCTCTCTCGCCCTCGCTACCGCCGTCGCGGCCATGCCCACCGAGGACCTGTCCAAGCGCCAAACCGTCGACCGCGGAAGCAACACTCTCGTCTTCAAGGAGCAGGGTGGCGTGCCCGGAAACGAGTGCCTCACTTTCCGCAACAACGGTAAGCTGCCCCGAAACAATCCCCTCTTAGTGAGCAAGATTTAAGAACGTTCTCAGGTGAAATCGTCAACGCCGCTTGCGTCAACACCGCCGCGGACAGACAGATCACCCCCTCGACGAGGAACGGCAACGACGTTCTGCTCGTCCAGCGTTCGTTCAGCAACGGTTTCCGTCCCGACCTCGTCAACAAGGAGGTCTGCGTCGGATTCAACGGCACCTCCTTCCGCGCCGAGGACTGCGCTGCGAGGAACATTGAGTTCGTCGCCCAGTCCGGCAACAATCTCGTCGCCTCTGGCGGCGCTTGCTTGAACGGTCACGATGCCCAGGCTCAGGTCACAGTCTCTGCCAACGGCCAAAACTGTGCCAGGTTCACCACCACTTCTGTCAGGGCCACCGCCCCGTAAAGGGATACGAGAGGCTTTGTGAAAGAAGATCGGGGTTGAGCACTGAAATCAAAAAAGAAAGAGGGCTAGGATATGTGGTTTAATGCTGAAGATGAAATTTCGACTTAATTATAACAACGGAAAAGGATTGACGCGATTCCTGTCTTCTCACGCCTCGCTGGTGTAGTGCTTTGCGCCTTCAGGCTTCTTCTCAAACCACGTTGTGGTTCTCTGTCACGCCTTTTGTTGGGCTAGACATTATTCGAGACCTGATCCAAGAATTGATCATACGAAGGATTCATCGTTGCATTACCAGGCAACCTGATCTGGATACGTGAAGAAAACGCATTAGGTCTCAGACATGACTACATGTTTCGTCGTCTAAATTTCTGTTCTTGCGGCAGTAGTCACAGAATAGTACGGCCAAGAAGGGACTTTTGTGTCTGTTCGGGAACCTTCTCATCTACATCGTAGGCCGGGGCGTTGCTCGACACAAGGCGATGCTTATGTTATCCATGCGGACCACTCGATGAGTGAGAATTCACCCTGGAAAGCATCTTGTCGGTCCGCTTGTCTAGGATCCTTTGTATAGCGGCGGTTCAGAGGAAGAGAAATAAGGCGGTTTCCAAGTGTCCGAGACAACAGATTACCCCCGCGAGTACAACATACCCGCGGACAATGACACTGATAAAGAATTTGATGAATTGTTGACTCCGAGCTCGATCACCTCCCCGATAGGTTCCGCACTGAGCCACACAGAAAGAGGATTGAGCCTTTACTTGGGCGGTCTGCAGCAGCGGTGCTAACATGCCTAGATCGGAGGACGCTGAGATGTTTTCACACGTGTGGTGGACGCCCTCGAAGAGCAGAGAAGAGGATTACGCTGGCGATGCACCGTACGACAAGGACGGTGTGCACAGGTGGGGTGTGCGGTATCTTGCTGGCCGTGGTGGCGGTGGCGGCGACGACGACCCCGGTGGTGCAATGGCAAGTCGGGGACTGGAGATCTAGCGCAGATGTCGCGGCGCTTTTCGAGGCGCTCGGGATACAAGAATGACTTGTTTTTGAGTTTACAGAGGGCAGGCCCTTGTCGACGACCGATGATGCGATGCGAATCCGGTTATTTTGATATCAGTCAGGCGGCGTGATACCAGACTCGAGGGTTATGAACAATACTTTAGAGGTTCAAGTGCCTTAAGAGAAATCCCCTAATTTGCAGAGGAACCGATATTATCGCTGTTTTGTTCATCCATTGAAGGCACTGACTTATCTTATTCCTCAATTACTCTCCGAAATTGGTGCATGCTTCCCCTCAAGAGCTGGAAGCACAGCAACTATCACAGAAGACGAGCAATATATGCCTATACCGGGCTGATTTCCGTAGTGCTATCATCATGGGTATTCTGTCAGCGACGAACTTTGTAGGCGCATATCGGTATGACATCTACGCAGAAGGTGAGACTGAACGGCCATGGAAGGAATGAAAACACCTACCGCCAGGTAGGTTGCTGCAAGTTAGTTTGCATCGTCAGATCCCGGCTCGTGGTTCAGCCACGCCACACGGGTTTGTGGAAACCACGCCGTGTACTCGCTCTCCCATTGCCCGGGAACAGAGCGGCTAGTTCCGAGAGATTGCAGATCGGGCACGCCGCCGGTCTCAGGATCGTAATCGGGTTCCCACATCATGGGGGCTCGAGGTTGGCACGACAGAAACACTTTGCTCGTGGCCCAATCCATGTCATGGGCCTCGTCGTGTTGGGAGCTGGTCTCGTCCATCGACTCATCGTCGTCTGCGGGAAGGTCGCGTATGTCAAGAAGATGTTCCTTCCAATCAGCCGGCCGAACGTAGCGGGTTCGCAGTCCTTGACCAGCTGCGCGAACGAATTCTGGGATGCCGCGTCATCTTGGACCGGTAGATTCGCTTTCCATCCCGAGCCAGACTCATCTGGGTGAGAGTCCCAGCGGATTGTGATGGGGCTTTTTAGGTCGACACTGCCGCTGATGGTGAAGACAGACTTGCTATTGTGTGAGGCGAGCGCTTCCTTGAACGCTTCGGAAAGGTTCACTGCGTCCTGGGCTCCCTGCCCGTCGGCAATGGTAGGGCTAGGGACGGCTTCGCTCATGATTGTGTCGGTATCCCGGCGATCGGCGAGGCGACGAGGGAAATATTCAAGGGCAATTGGGAATGAAGAGAATTATATCTCGTCATTTTTCTAGTAGAAATGTCGTAATAGGACAAAGCCTGAGGCAGATAAGCCTGGGAAGGCGTTTGATGACTTCTGCTATTGACGTGAAGAAGTGGCGGGGGAGTAGCTGCATGAAGTCACGCACGTGAGTAAAACAGCGATTTGAAAGCGCTTGCCAAGAGGGTGCTGCGTTTAAGAAAAGAAATGAATCTGCAATGTTGGGTAGACCTCATATTGAGAACTAGCGAGCAATCTCCTCAAAGTCCCCACATCTTGAGACGGTTCCCATAGCTAGGTAGGTAGCTACCTCAAAGTTTCTAAATCAAGGGACCACCTCATTTTTAATAATCTTGATTTTTGTTTCTGTAACTTAAACTTTGGAAAAGCAAATAGACTGAAGATTTGGGCACTGTCTTGAAGCAGAGGAAGGGAAAGGATCAACATCAAAGGTTTCCTTGTCGCTAGTCTTGCCCGTAAAAGCACGCAAACGTAGTTTCTTTAGTCTTTTTGAAAGATACCCCCTGTCTGTCAATCCAAAATCGTCCAAGTCTGGAGCCGAACTTCTCTTTCAAGTACATCGTCACACATTCGAGACGAAACCAGAAAACTCCTTCTTCGCCATTGAGGCTCCAAAGGCCGTGTCGTACCATCTTTGATTCATTTCGCTATAGCTAGCAAGGTAAGCAAGTACAAAACATGAGATTTGATCAACCTTAGAGGAACGGGGGGATGAGGGTGCCTGGGTGAATTTGATGGGACCATTAGAGAATGTAAGGTATGATCTTGACCCTACAGTGTTGGACCCATGAAACTAAAAGCTATTGAAAATTATCAGTGGTAATTTGTGATAACACCGTCCCACCCCCAGGAATGAGCATCAGCCTTTGCTGTTGAGCAGCCTGAAGTGTAACTCTGAGTGAGGCCTGTCGCAGATTTGTCAAACTTGACGACCCGATTTCTATTGAAGTGACTAATCACATGATTTTCATGAATAGTCATAGAAGCTGGGTTAGTTTCTGCATATAGCTCAAAGACCTTTTGTTGATGGGAAACAAGAACACGCAAGCAAAGGAACCTCAGTTCTTGATCGTCCAAATGTGGCGAGTGCAAACGTGGCTGATGACCCCTCGCCAAGTGTGGCTGAGCAGCATCCCATTGACATTGCCACATCCCAAGCTTCTTCCAACACCCCCAAGTCGCGTAACACCAAAAGCTCACATCCTTCCATGCTACGCTACCCAAAGCAGCCCGTTCAAACTCGCCGTCAGGAAACCGGCCGGAACCCAAGCGCCAGAGGTCGGGCCCATGATATCATATGTCCGCTTGGCAAGGTAGCCACCGCACCGCCCGACGAGCCGTCTCAGCATGATTTGCACTCCAAGGTCCACCCATGTGACGATGTCATCTCCCCGGCCATCGCCTCCGCAGGTAGCAGCAGTGGTGCAGGTGCAGCCCACGGCCTGGGTTGTAAGCTCTTGATGGGTTGTGCTTTTGACTGCGCCCAGCTATGACCGTGACCTTATGGCAAACATAATTTCGTGTACTGTCGAGCGACGTGTACCTGCATCAAAGTGCGTCTCCGTACGTCTCTCATGTACCCGACTCCAGATGCAACTTCTCATCCCTTTGGTGAACATGTCCGCCATTTCATCCGATGTCCTTTGTATGGAAAGAACGCCTCGGTACGAGTGTACGGACGAGACAGGCAACATCACCCCAAAGCAAGGTTAAATCGGCATCGGCAACCTGGCCCCCATCGCTTGCTTTGCCCATTGGATCGGTGACTACCTTAGGCAGTGCCACCCATCAGACTTTTGATATAAGTAACGACAAACTCTCGCCATCGCCTCCGCCCGACTACTTACGTAGTACGCCTTCCCAGTAGGTTCTGCTTCTAAGTTCTGACAACCTCATCTCTATCACCAACATCTACCCCATCGCCACCTATCACGAATATCGTCACCACAACAAACGCCATGGAAAAACCAACACCTCAAAACCCGGGCCCTCACCCAGCCACCGACCCGAACCGCAGCTCCGATCACATCTCCCCCTCCGGTCTGCCGCCGGCATACCCCCCGGGCGAGCACCCTCCTCAGCAGCAAGGCTACGAGATGCCGAAATACGGCAGCACGCCCGACCCAAACTATCACAACGGCGCCGGCGGTTACTACCAGCCACCGACACAACCGCAACCAGCAGCCGGTGGTGGCCCGCAGGACTTCGCGCCCTACGGCACGCCGCTGCCCGCCCTCGGCCCGCACCCGGCTCCCGTCGAGTGTCCAGAGTGTCGCGCGCGCGGCGTGACGGCGGTGGAGTATACCTCTGGCGGCTTCACGCACGCGCTGGCAGCGGTGGTGTGCTTTGTCAGTTGCTTGGGATGTATTCCGTACTTCTTCAAATCTCTGAAGGACGCGAGGCACAAGTGTTCCAAGGTAAGTTCGCTCTCGGCTTTCTGGGGCGGGGGGTTTGTTTGTGAAACCATGATTGGGGCGCTGACGGTTCATAGTGTGGGATCCCGCTTGCCACGTACCATCGTAGTGGACGGACGGAGGTTCATTGGCACGCTGCTTACAACGGCTGAGGCTTGAGCTGGTGATGGCCGCCGCACTGGAGAGCTTTTGGGAAGGGAAACGAGTATTGTGTCGTTGGGGACGAGATGCCCATTGCCTTCCAATCGCTGAGGTTGAGAGCACGCGCCCAAGTGCATTGAGTTGACGAGCATTACTATTTTGCGTGGCGCCTAGTATACCCTTTTCTTCACAGTAGAATTAATTCAACAGCACCCGTCTTTCGGTACGCGCTGTTAAGAGTTGCTGAGGTTCATATCCACAATTGAATAGTTTTATATTTCTCAGTCGTGACTTATCTTTGAGTCATATGTCCAGTCCTCATGCGCAGTTCTCATGCGCACTTATCATCCTCGTACCCTTGCCGTCGTCTGCTATAGTAATCTCAGATTCCGCTCCGCTGGCTAGGTTTTGTCCAACCATCTGCGCTAGCCACATGACAACCTCAAGGAAAGCTCCCATGATCACCGATCGGAAACGAAGTTGAAAGCCCGCGAGGACATGTTGCGGGTATCTATTCGATTATGTACAAGCTCCCCTAAAGTCTATATCATCAGTGAAGGGCCAAGTGATCGTTAGATGGTACGCCGTACTTTTGACCCCTGAACGCCTGCCTCCATATGCCCATTGCCTCGTCAATCGTTACGCCTTCAAATTACAACCACCGACATAGATCGGATGGAATGACAACTCGTATCTCCAACCGCCGTGCGGTATGCCTCCCCGACCTCTGTGCTTTGGAGTCATCTGGACTTTCCTCGATCGCCATCTAGTTGGCGAAGATGCGAACGTTCAGGTCGACACTGCCTGTCGCAATGACACATCGGATTGACACTTCTGCTGGCTTCGTCGCCGTTTTGCTCGGGGTTCCGTTGGCACCATTTTGTACATCGTTCGTGACAGCTTCACGGACAATACCCGGTGCCCATCGCAAACACGAAACAAAGTGGCCATGTACATCGTCCAGTACCTTGACGCATTTGCCTTCCTGCGCGAGGTCCCAGCATCTTAATGTCTTGTCATCAGATACACTAAGTAAGTATTTGCCGCCTGGGTGAAATACAAGAGCTCGCACCCAGTTGTCGTGACCAGTTAGTGTCTTGATGCAGTTTCCTCTGCCGTCCCATAATCTGATGGCCTTGTCACGACTGCCTGTTGCCATAAACTCAGCCGTATTTGTTGCAGGCGGCGGCTTCTTTAGGCCCGCAAGGGTTGCCAGATGTGTGTAAGCAGTTGGCGGGGCGAGTATGCAGCATTCGATGACATGTTCGTGGCCGACAAGCATCAGCTTCACCTCGGGGTTCGAAGCACTAATATCCCAAAGACGACCTGTTTGGTCGTTTCCAGCTGAGAGAAGGAAGCGACCGTCCGGCGAAGGACAAACATCGCGAACCCAATTAGCGTGTCCCCGTAGTGTCTTAACGCAGTAGCCAGTCGAAACATCCCAGATGCGTAAAGTCTTGTCGCGACTGGCTGATACCAGCAGGTTTCCTGATCCCCCTCCTGCAGCGCCGGAAGGGATGAACCTGACTGCACTAACGCTGTGGTCATGTCCGGGCAACGTTCGAATGTTCTTGTACTCATCTGAAGGATCCCAAAGTTTAATCGTCAAATCGCTGGAGCAGGAGGCCAGTAGAGTAGCGCCCCGAGGCCCCCCAAAGTCGACATCTAAAACTGCCTTCGTGTGGCCTTTGATAGTCCTCTCAAGCTCGCCCAGTTCCCAATCCCAGATTTTTATAGTGTAGTCTTCTGATCCTGAAGCTAGAGACGAGAATACAGGGTGGAAGGCAACACAGGTGATTGGATCTCGGTGGGATTGAAGGGTATGTCGAGCGGGGGATCGTGGCAGCCAGCTGGCGGGATCCTGGTTTCGTCGGGACAGCGAGGTCGGCGTCGCGTTGTCGATCTCTGATTGTAAGGAGGCATTCCGAGACTCAAGCTCCATTATCTGGCCAAAGTAAGTCAGACCGTCAGTTGTGCCGAGGAAGGCGGGAGTACATACCTTCTTTTGCAGCCTCACAACACTGGTCCATTTCTTCTCCAGCAAGCCTTCGTATTTCTTGGAGGTAGCGGCATCGAAAGCCTCCCCAATGTGCAGCTCCTCCCTCAGGGCATTGGCGGCATTTGGGAGGTTACTCGAGGAGAGGTAGGCGATGATGGCTTTGTGCCTGATTGATCTCTGTAAGTAAGGATACAACTTGCTGCTGAGCAGGACGGGACGAACAGCTCTTCAGCCTGCCGTGAGGTCAGGATTTGGCTCATGGCGGTGTCGGGTAGAAGTTATCCGAGAGATACGAGCCAACAGGATGATCGCCAATGTGCAGCGATGCGCCCAAAAACGAACAAGAAATGACTGCGAGTCAAGTCTAGAGTGTGTTATTTGGTTGCGAGGGGGGTGCTCTCGGGGCTTCGTCCGGTGGTGTCGCAGCAACCTGCGATGGCGACGCGCGACTGAGACCAAACAGCAGGCGACAGGGCAGAATCTGCAAGGCTGCTATTGAATGACGGGCCAGAAAGTGCCGGGGTGTCTTGGGAGAATGGTAGCCTCGCCGATCGGGAATTTTCGCTGCAGCGAGGAAGGCAGAGTCAAGGCCGACCGAGCCAAGTGGCAGTTAAGGTTGAAAGGCGGTGTCGGCGGAGATGGGGACGAGTCGGTGACGGTCGGGGGGTTGGTTGAGCTCGTGTCGTTGGGTCGATTGTCAGTGCTGGACGAAATGGCATGTCTGTCTCTCGTTGTCTCTGTCGTCAAGGCTCAATGGGCGAGATTACGGCCAAAGGTCTGTCGCATTTATGACGGTAGGAACAATACTTCGTATACGGTGTTCTAGAAAGCGAGCGAGGGGTGAGGCTCGGTGGGCAGGTGGGGGGTGACGCTGAAGGTGGGCGGCGAAATGTTTCATGTGCTTCCCGATGCCTGTATGGTTGAAGAATCAGCGGCGTTCATCTTTCCCCAGTGACATCACTCGGTAGCTTGTTTCTAAAGTTTCTATGGCAATGGCCCTGGTGATATTGGATAAGACTGCAGCCAGCGGAGCATACACAGCATTTGATACCTCCATCTGAGTAACACGGACCGAAATGAGAAAAGATGGGTCAAATCGGATGGGCATTTGTCACTCAGCCACAGCATCTGATCCGGGGGAGTGGATATTCAAAAGTGGCTTATTCGTATAACGGCCATTAATGCATGACTTCACCAATTTGATTACAGGGCTTGTCTTGACTTGGTCTGGGCTGGAAACTCTTGAGATCTTGCTGCCAAAACAGGCACAAGGTGAGGCCGAGGTGAGAGGACCAGTGGGCAGGTGAGAGGAATTATAGGTACCTCACTCCTGGGGTTGCCAACTTGGGTCATGTGATCTTATTTACTCAAGCCAGGCCCAATCATGCCCAACCATCATCTGAACCCCATAACACAAGTTATCAGCCAATGAGACCATACACCTCTTGCCTAGGCCCACTGCACTGACCAGGCCTGTAGGTGCATCACTCAGATCTTGGGCTGCTTAGTGGTCTGTGGCTGTGACACCTCAGCAGCGCAGACGGGCACAGCACACCTTGTCCCGACAACCAAAAATTCCCTGTGCCTCAAGCTGTATTTACTGGCGGGAAAACAAATCAAAACAGCACCCCAGCACATTCCACATTCAATCTTCACACGGCTTGGGCTTAAGCTGGACTGACGTAGATTTTTTTTGCATCCTCAACCGCACCTGCAACTTCTGTAGCCACCTCAGGAACACGGGAACTGCCTTTAGCTCTTCACCTCTACACCTCTTTTGGGCGCATCTTTGACCCCTTGTTTCCACGCGAACAACCCGCACATACCTTTTGTCTATTGCACATACCTTTGACTTCCATACCTCACCACCTCTCCTCTTGTTACTTTTGCAGTCACTCCAGCTGCTCGCCTCTCTACAAACAAGAGCACTCTCACCAAGACGCTACTTGCTTTGTGCTGTACCTTGCGTACCACCAAGTATCTCTACTCCTCATTGACTGAACGACCCCGGCGACTCTGTTGCTGCTGCTGCCGCGACAACCTCACCACCTGATCTTGATCTGGCCCAGCTCCAGGTTGACTGCCATACCTAGGATTGTAAGTCATGCCCCTCCACCTAGGTCACTGCCTCCTCGGTACCGTTGCTGCTGTCGGCTGCTTGCATGCCGCCTTCAAGTCAACCGCGATCACAATATGGATCGTCGAATCAAACACACACGTTCCCTCTCCAAGCTAATCAGAAGAGTAGTCAGTCTCGGGAAGTCAGATCTCCACGGCCAGGAGAACTCTCCTCACGATCCGAACCCCCCGCCTCTGCCTACAACACCTCAACGATTGCCCTTGCAGCCCCGCGAACAGCCTTCCATTCCAATGGCTGAAGAGGAGGACTTTAGCTCCCTCCCCCTTCCGGACAGATTCGTGCATAAGGTATGATCACACATGCGCCTCGCCTTGCGCGAGACTCGCTGACGCGTCTTAGGTGTGGAAAGTGCGCAAGCAGGCCTACGAAGATGCCGCTCACGCATTTGCTACCACCGCCGACGAATACGACAATGCCTTTAGACCGTTCCTCTCCGATACAGGCTTGTGGAAGGGCGCCGTCGCAGACTCGAATGTCGCGGCCCAACAAGAAGGTCTCGCAGCATACTGCGCGTTCCTCAAGTTCGGAGGCAAGGAGCACAGCACAAGGACGCGTGGAGTCACGATCGGTCCGATTTGCGAAAAAGGTCTGCCATCGACGCGTGCTGCCGCCAAGGAATCATCACTAGAAGCGCTTTTGTTGCTTGTCGAACTCGACGTTGCCGCCCCCGTTATCGAGGAAATCATCCCTGCTCTCTCCAACAAGCAACCAAAGGTAGTTGCCGCGGCAGTCAACGCCTTGACATCTATCTACCACAACTATGGCTGCAAGACAGTCGACCCTAAACCTGTCCTAAAGTTACTCCCCAAGGCCTTTGGCCACGCCGACAAAAATGTTCGTGCAGCTGCGACAAGCCTCGCGGTCGAGTTCTACCGTTGGCTCCGGGAGGCCATGAAGCCCATGTTCTGGGGCGACCTCAAGCCCACCCAACAGACTGACTTGGAGGCCCAGTTTGAGAAGATCAAGTCGGAGCCTGCTCCCAAGCAAGAACGCTTCCTGCGCTCACAACAGGCTGCCATGGCGCGCGCGCCGCCTCCAGGGGCTGAGGGAGAGGAGCAAGCGGCCGATGATGACGGAGAAGAGCCCGCCGAAATGGACGCATTTGACTTGGCGGAACCACAAGACGTCTTTGCCAAGATTCCGGGCAACTTTTCTGAGGCTTTGGCTTCGTCAAAATGGAAGGAAAGAAAGGAGGCCCTGGAAGGACTATACGCGGCGATCAACGTCCCGAGGATCAAGGACGGCGACTTCAACGAGATCAACCGCGGCCTGGCTAAGTCCATGAAAGATGCCAACGTCGCTGTCGTTACCCAAGCTGCTCAGTGTATCGAGGTGCTGGCCAAGGGACTGAGGAAAGGCTACGGCAAATATCGTAGCGTCGTCATGCAGCCCATCATGGAACGATTGAAGGAGAAGAAGGCCTCAGTGCAAGACGCTCTCGGCGCTGCGTTGGATCAAGTTTTCCTGGCTACGAGCCTTACCGAGTGTCTCGAGGACATTACAGCTTTCCTTGTTCACAAAAACCCTCAAGTCAAAGAAGGCACCATGAAGTTCCTGATTCGCTGTCTGAGGACAACGCGCGATGTTCCCAGCAAGCCCGAGATTGCCTCCATCGTCGAATCCGGCAAGAAGTTGTTGGCCGAGTCTAGCGAAGGGTTGCGTTCGGGAGGTGCCGAGATTCTAGGAACTGTTATGAAGATCATTGGCGAACGCGGCATGAACCCTCACATGGAGGGCCTGGATGATATCAGAAAGACCAAGATCAAGGAGTTCTTCGACACGGCCGAGGTCAAAGCCAAGGAGAAACCTAAGGCCCCTCCACCAGCAGCGAAGGCGCCCCCACCAAAGAAGGTGGTTGGAGGCAAGAAACCAGCTGGCGTCAAGAGACCAGTCATGCCCGCCACTACAGCAAGCGCACCTCCTCCTGCCGATCCCGAGCCGCTTTCCCCCCAAGCGACGTCTCGCCCGAAGCCCGCCGCTGGCAAGCTCGGCATGCCGAAGCCTTCTGGCCTTGCAGGACTCAAGTCCAAGCGACCTCTTGGTGGGCCTGCCGCCGCTTCTCCCCGCCGCCCCGTTATGCCTGAAGATGACGAGCCGGCTCCTCCTCCACCTCAGCCCCGTATTGGCCTCGGCCGTGGTGGTCTCGCCGGACGTTCTCTTGCCAAGCCTGCAGCTGCGCCCGTCCAGATGCCCCCTGCTTCACCTCCGCCTTCAAGCGGACTTACTGCCATGGAACGGGCCGAGCTCGAGGAGCTACGGGCCTCCAATGAGCGCCTGGCGCGCCAAGTTGAAGAGATGCGACATGAGAGGAGCAAGTACATGTCCGAGATTCAAGAGCTCAAGAACCAAAATGCTAGCCTCATTGAGGGCCACACCCGCGACGTCCTCAGCATCAAGGCCAAGGAGACGCAGCTCGTCCGCGCGAGGAGCGACGCTGAAGCGACGGAGCAGACCAACGAGCGCCTGAGACGCGAGCTTGACCGCCTCAAGAGGGCACTCAACCACGCAGAAGGCCTCAACTCTAGACAAGGGGCGCTCAGTCCAGGTAAGATTATATATGCACAGCACCTGTGAAGACAGTGTCTAACGGCTTGCAGGAATTGCTTCTCCCACACATGATGACGCTGGTATCTACCGCGATAACTCGTACGGTACCTCCTCTACCAGACATAACCGCGTTAGTTACGCCAGCAACATGTCCGAGGAGAAGGAAAACGGAGACCACCACTACCCTCGCTCAAAGGCGCTCAGTCCCGAACTTAGGTACACCGGCAGTGCCTCATCTGGTCGTGGCAGTCCTGCCAGAGGTTATCGCAGTTCTGGCGCAACCCCCGTTGACGAAATGCCACCTCCACCACCGGCCTACTCAGGTGGCGGTGGCAGCCACAGCTCAGGCAGCAACGGCGTGGAGAGCTGGAAGCGTGCAGCCGAAGTGACGAGCCAGTTGAAGGCCAGGATTGAGCAGATGAAGGCTAGTCTACAGAACCATCTCCCACTTCTGCACACCCGCTAACATCTCGTAGGCGAAACAAGGATTTGCCCGTCCTTGAACCGGTTGCGTGCACCGAATGTGGAGGTCTTGTCGTATATCATGTGAATATGAAGGTGGCTGGGTTAGGGTCTCGTGACGGTCACGATCGGGAGGTCCCTTTGGTCGTTCTTGGTTGCATAACATTGGCGTCGGATGCATACCCATATCTCATTCTGGCCGGCAATTGGGAGCAGACATGTTTGTGTCTCTATGAGTTATGGATTTTCAGTTCCTTGTCGACCTCGTTTGTATAGCCCCTCCCCCCCAGGGCGCGAGTGTACTTTTAATGCATGATGCTTACGATCAAAAGTTGACAATGGTCATGTGGATGCTGTTCAATGTGCAATTATTAAAACATGTGGTATCTCATTTCAGCTAATAATTACATCACAAAACTAGCTTCAGTCAATCCATTTCTCTCAACGCCAATGTCATAGATGATAGTTTTCGCTCCCGGCATCGCTCCAACTCCTGTTTTGAGAGCGGACGGCGTGAAAATCCGGCCCGCCATTCTTGATCTGCGCACCGTCCAATATCAGTTTCCAGTCTCATCGTCACTCCCTCCGATCGATCACATTGAGTTTGACGTCGTTCAGATGCACTGGTCACGGGCCAGCTCGTTTCGCGCGGTGTCAACTGAAGACAGTTAAGCAGTGTTCAGCCAATTGTACCCAGCGTCATACTCCTTTCGCCAACGGGGGATGTACTTTTCTTCCGGAAGCTCAACCTCCTCAGACAGCTCAGTGCTGTGCTCCCTCCTCGCTCTCGTCTCGACGAGGTAGGGCCAGTCTCGCTCCTCGATGCGGCTGTGTTCGTGCTGCTCGAGCTCGAGCTCCTCTTTGGCGGGGGGCTGCTCGGAGTAGGGAGAGGGCCGCATGATCTCGTGGTCCATCACCGGCGACGCGACGTCGGCTTCTTCTCGGCTTTGCAGCTCGACCTTGACCGGGTCGACGCGGAGTCGGCTGAGGTCTACGTTGTCGACGCCGATTTTGCCCGTCTTGCGGCCGAGGTCGACGGGTTCCATGTCGTAGTTGAACATCTTCAAGTCTTTTGCGGCGGGGGCTGGGATCGCGACGGCGAAGACGCCCATTGAGAACATGACGAGGTTTAGGAGAAGGGCCTTTATGGGTGCCATGTTGAAGTAATGATGTTGTAGTTTGCTTACTTATTTGAGAGTGTTAAAGCCTTGTTGGGTTTCTTGGCGATGAAGAAATATGTGTGCGACAGTGCGACTTAAGAGAATGTCGGTTGTAGCGGAGGGGAGGTCACATAGCGGTCTTATACTTCGAATCCAGAAGTTTTCTCCGTGATTCCATAGACCGGAGATGGGGGAGGGGATCCTTTGCGGGGGCCAGACCGGAAAAGCTCTCGAGCTACCAGACCTTACGGTGTTCTTCTAGTGCCTTTTGCCACCCACTTGGGTAATTACGGTGTTCATGGCCTCTCTCTGGCTGGGACGCTGGAGGGGGACGGAAAGCTTATCGTGAGGGGGAAGCTTGGGCCAAAAAGGGAGATCCCTTGGTGGTTTGAGTGAGGTCATTACCCGAGATGAGACCAACTTTGTCGGGATCAAGCTTTTGGCCACCGTACTGGAAGGTTTTTTGGCTGGTGCGGGGAAGGGAGGTCCATCCGAGAGGTCAAATCGTTCGGTATGTTTGACAGGCATGAAAATGGGGAAAACTGGTTTGTTAGATGGGAAATTTGAGACTATGTGCTTGGTGTGTGGATGATGGATCGATCCCCCTTACCGTTGTGTAGCATCGCCGCAGTGTGGAAAAGGCTAGGCTGCTGTCGTTAGATCGAACTAGGTGCTAGCGCAGACTTTGTTTGGACCTCATCTCTCTGGTTCGGTGGCAATGCATGAGCAGTGGAGGTGTTTTAGTCTCTTGTAATTTGATCAAGATCCAGACACACCACGATGTTATGCTTTCTCGGATAACCCCACACGTACGTAGTAATTACTCGGAGGGAATCTAGGTTCAGTATCCCCCCCAAAGTGAAGGCGCCATGGCAACCAGAGCGCCTACCTGGAAGGTGGAAGCTTTGCTTTAATTCAAACAGAAAGAAGTCCAGCGCGAGCGAGACGTTACCTACCGTATGCTTGGATTCTTGAATGCAATTAGCTGACGCCCTTCGTTCTTTCTATTGGCTAGTTGTGCCTCCAGTCCCGAAGGGCAGCGACGGGCAAGCTGCGCATTCCACTAGCTTCAACGAGTCACCACGTAAGGTATGCAAACCTTGATGAAAGAAAGCCGGAGAGGTGCTTTGCTCGAAGCGGCTAAGGTGCGTTATTGCCCTCCCATAATGATCACAATAATCTAGCTTCAAACTACCATAAACAGTTACTGGCAGAATTTGATGATACCGTACACATGAATTTCGCATTTTGCCCCCCCCCCCCCTCGACTTAAACATGTCACAGTCGGCTGGTAAAACAGCCCAAACGCACAACCTTGAGTTGCTCAGAGCCTCAGAGCCTCCCCATCCATGTTTGCCGCCAGCTTCTACAGTTGGAAGAAGAGTACAGAGGACATTCTCTTAGGAAAGAGACTCTTAAGTTCCCAATCATCAGGACGGATCAGGGGATTCAGACAGACTCTGCTGTCATACTTCGAATTCCGGCAGCAACGACGTTTTCCCTCGTAGCGACCCATACAGCTTGACGGATATCTCTACTTCGGATTCGGCTTTTTGAAAGCGATTTCCGTTGACTATTGTCATGAAAATGACAAAAATACATGAACCATCTGGAGTTATTCTGGACCGGGCGGCTTTGGCTCTGACCAGCAAGGCTATGCTCTCTAGACTTGACACAGATAGCTTGACTGGAGTAAACGGGCACATCAATTTCAAGTTCAAACCGCTACTCTGGCTTCAAAAGGACGAAGTTTCACACCAAGGACATTCTCTGTTACACCTGCCGCATCTTTCATCCTCCTGATTTCTCGGTGGTCGACGAGGCTGGGAAAAGAAAGTCCCATCAACCCGGTACCCTACGCTCTTGTCAAATGCTCATGGCAGAGTAAGATCGCAATTTCGTATCTTCATTCCTGCCGGCGCAGTTCCATTTCAACATGATTAGCGCAGTCACGAGTTCCTGTCGGACTTCACAGTCCGAGGATCTTGTCGTCATCAGTCCTGTACCGACGCAAGAAGTCGAGAATGCGATACGCCACGAAGTGCACCATTGACTGTGGAGAGCTATTCTCGAAGACGGTTCTGACCCTACTGCCTTGCAACAGTCGGGTTCGAATCACATTCAGAGGGCTTCTAACCTTATCAGGATACTGTATAAAGGACTACGCTACAGGAACATGTGCCCGCGCCTTCGCTGGTTGGATTCATATCATTTGATGTTCGAAACGAAGTTCACGCGAAGGACCAAACAAGACTGCAGCATCTGCTCCCACTGAGCCCACAGAGAGCGTTTGGAACCCGGTATGGAAACCAGTTCCAGACTACTCCGGTCTTGAGCTTGCGCGCGTTGCGAAACAAACTTCCACTGAAGTTGGAGAGACCTGGAGGAGATTGGCCACGGAGTCGTTTCGCTCATTTCTTACAAACGGCTTCGCAAGAGCGACAGTCCGAATGACGAAAACCGAGAAAATCATATATGGAACGCTGCATTATCGAATACACACGATAGAGTTTCTTTGGGGTCAACAGCCCGCTGACGTATTCGTGGACAAAAAGCAGAAGAACCCGAGATACTATGGTTTGGGGTTTCGCCTTCATACGTAGTGGTTTAATGCGTTGTAAATAGGATTGATTAGTTTTGAATGTGGCCTTTGTGTTAAGTGCTTAATGCTATCTGCTATTTAATGTTGTATTATAAACAATTCTCTCAAAGTACCCTATCTGAACTAGTTATAGATTCTCAGTCCTTAATAGTATACTAATTTATAATCTAACTTAGTAATATTACTTTATAACCTAAGCCTAAAGTAAGTATAAAATATTATATTATAGTCCTATTCTATTAGTTATCCTGTCTACTATTTTTGTCCTTTCGTTGTTATTGTTGTTACTATTAATGTTATTGTCGTCTCATAGTTGTCTTTGTCGTCACTCGTTTATTTTCTCATTACTTCACTTATCTATAATTATTGTTTCCCTTATTAGAGCATGCCTAGGACACCTTCCAAACACAAGACATGACCTTGGAATGAGTGGATCTTCTCTCGAAATGAACCAAAGAAGAAAGAAATTGTCACTCTTTATGTTGAATTACCTATGAAGACGGCGAGGCGAATTGAGTTGAAACTGAAGAAACGGTGCTGAGAGCTGAGCGATCCTGAGTCAGAAGACCTAGTCACTCACAAACCCACCAGTCTCGGCAGTGAATTGGAAGAAAAAGAAAGAAAGAAAAGAAAACCCCCGGGATTGCGAGGTATTACCAGCAGAATAGAGCGCAGTGCTGATTAGATCTAGCGTTTGCCAACTCATACCATCCTTTCGCGGACGAGAGCGAGGTTCCGGAGCCGGAGGCGAAGTCGTCTGGGGTCGGAGGCTGCGGCCCCGTGGCTCTTTGAAAGTCCTCCGTTGTCAATCTTGACAACCCACCGTAACCTTACTTTATCGAGAAACACTTTCTAGGGGCGGAGAGCTCTTGGCAAGCGCCCAGTCGCTTCAGACCAATGATTCTGAATCAAGAGAGGATCTTCTCGCAGAAGTAAGGCAATTGACAGCATTCCAGATCCACAGAGGCCTGCGGGAGTAGTGCACCTCACAACTGATGACTTCTGATGAAACCGAAAAGAAAGCAATACGAAGAGCCTGCCCCTGGATCTTACGGTGGAGTCTCTTGTCCGTGCCTCTGACCCGCATTTACCCGTCACCCCTCCCGCACGTCTTAAGACTCTTAACTGCGTCCGTGTTGCCCAAGTCTGGATGATCCATGGATGGCCGCTTACAAGACGCTTACAACCCTGTCGACAACTCACTGTATTTCTAACCGGGCAATGCGAGCCGTCGAATCCCATGATGTGAGGACCAAAAACGGGCCCATTATTCGCCGCTCGCATGCTTCTCATGGCCGCCGGCCACCGACCGTTGCGTTGTATCCAACGTCCTTGAATAGTCCATCTCGGAAGAATGCGAATGCCTACGATGATGATACCCAATAGAACATGATTTACTCCTTGCTCTACACTGCAAGAATTCCGGAGATCACTGATGAAGCAAATATGAAAGAATTTTCCGCAATGAGGACCATGGGTGTCGCCTCAAAACTGAAGAAAACCGTTGGATTTGGAGAATGAGAGGTCCCACTAGCAACAGGTGTTCCCGCAGATTCTTTCGACCGCGAGCGAGCGCAGCAGCTCGCAAGCGTTTTACCGAAATGGTCAATTGTCCGCCAACGAGAACCACATCAAAACCCCAGCTGCACCTGCATACTCTGTGAGGCATATCTGCAGCGGCCCCAGTGTTTGATGTCTGGCCTAGGCCATCTTCCCATGCGCTTGGCAGGGCTTTTGCATGATGCCGCCCCAAGGGCGTCGTCTTCACGGCTCATTCCTGATCTTCATTCCGCGGTCTTCACCAATTTCTTCTCCGGAGACCCATTCGCCCAATCCCAACCCTCGTACCACCAGCGAAGGCAGATCCACCGCCTCCTCCCTGCATCTTGAGCCCATGGTCCTATGTACTTCGCTTGGAAGAACACCGGTGTCATCCCCAGAACCGAAGTACCCGTACCTGCATCTCTGCATCTTTGGGGACTGAGACAGAATATGAAATTCGAATAGTCAGATGCGGCCGGTGTGATGCCCAAAGACTTGCTCTGCAGGAAACTCCTTAGCTCTACTGGCGGTTTTCGGCTGCCGCTTCCGGGCGGCCAGAGAGTGCGCCAGTCTCTAAGGATCGGGATTTGCCCTGAACTTTGCTTGCTGTGATCGCGTAATCCATATATATCCTCTTTTCCGTCTCTCAGTCTATATTCGATTATATGGGAGATTGCTCTCGTTCTGACCGATTTCGACGCCGACACACACTCCTTTATCTCCAAACCCGCACAGGATGGCGGGAGTCGCGAAAGAAGCCGTCGTAGTGAGTCAGCCTTATACGCAGCCTGCAGACGGCGATCTGCATGTTTGCTACATTGTTTGCCTGCTAACGAACGACACGGACTAGCCCATCGAGGCCGTGCTCCTAGGGCTGGCTATTTCTTTCGTCTTTGCTCGACTTTCCCTTCGAATTGTTCGACAGCGTCAGAGCCTTACCGTTAGCGACTGGATCCTCATATTGTCTCTACTCGATGCAATTGCCTTATTTGCAACCGACACCATGGCTTATAACCTAGGTGGAATGGACGAATATGACCCCGGAGCGCCACAACCACCGGTGGAGGAGCCGGTCAGACTGATGAAGGTTTCCTTTGCTGGCAACTACTTCTACGACACTGGAATCTACATCCCAAAGCTGGCTATGCTGGCTTTCTATTTCAAGCTCATCCCAAAAACAATGCCACTACTGCGGAAATCGCTCTATGGAGTCACTGCGCTGACGTTGATGTTTGCCATCACGACCTGCTTTTTGGATACCTTCTGGTGTGGTCCTAACGTGTCCGTCAACTGGGACATTGATGGTTCTTGCAGCACTTTCGATTCGAAAGATGTTTTCCGCATTGACTGGGGTTTGAACTTCATTTCGGACATCTTGAGTGAGTATTGCGGTGCAACAGTCAGTTCTTCGTAACTCTCCACTGACATACCACCAGTATTTGCCATCCCTTTCCCTCTTCTCCATAACCTGCAACTGAGCAGAAGATACATCATTGGCCTCATTGCCACCTTTTCAACAGGTATCATCACCATTGGTGCCAGTGTTGGTAGATTTGCCACAGTTGAATCCATCAAAGCGTGGACCAATGTTTGTAGGTTTTGCCTGTGTGTTACCTATCGATCGACCACAACGCTAACCTAGTCGCAGACGTGCTGTCGATGACTGAGATGACTGCTGCGATCTTGGTGGTGTCGCTTCCCGCACTCAAGTCGCTTCTCCACCGCCGCGGGCTTGGCACATCAAAGTATGGCACCGCTCAGTCAGGCTCCGCAGGACTTGGCTACAGCAAGCACCCAACCGCGGTGAGCCACTTCAAGCTTTCGTCCGGGAGGGACCCCTACATGGCCACCACGCGAGTAGCTGCCGAGAACGAATCTGGAAGCGAGGTGGAACTCAACACCCTCAAACGTTCGGATGTGATTTATAAATCAGAACGCGTGAGCGTGACCTATCAGCGGCGCGAGAGCTCGGGCGAGAACGGAGATCAGGCAGGGCCTAGATACTAGTCAATCCCTCGTGGAGCTGCGAGTGGCATGATAATCAATTCAGAAACGCCAAAATCCTAGAAAAGACCGACCTGCAGGTATCGAGTACAAAACAATTTGTGTGAATGAGTGGAGACGGCAAAAAGCTGGACTCAACAGACTCTGCGTTCAGCACGAGTCGACCAACAATACTGAAGCCAACATGATATCCGCACCTTGTAAGCGAAAAAGGGCGAGACCTCGGAGCCACAACACATGCAAGGAATTTCCCGGGCCCGCCGGGCCGAACGGAGCGCAACCGAACGACCAATCAACCAGTGGTCCGGAGTGGGAAAAGATGCCTAATCCGGAGTCGGTTCGACCGCGTATCTGCAAATCGGCGGCACAGCTGCATGGGCGAGATTGAGCAGTGTGACCAGAGCCCGTAAGCCGACAGATTTTAGAAACCAACAACCATGTCCTGACACACAAGAGGGGAAAACCCGTAGACTAAGAAATAAAAAAAAGGGTCCTGGGCTGATTTATGCACCAACGAGTGGCGTCCTCTGGGTGCAGATTCGACATTCTCGCAGGTTCGCTTGTCGACGCTGGCAAGATTCAAGTCCGCAACGGTCGCAACGGTCGATTTAACCCGCCCAGTCCCCACCGTCCCCTTGTTGCAGCATTGGCCTGGCCGACTTCTCATCAAACCGAAAGCAAGTCGGTTTGATCCCGGTCCAATTGACTGTCTTCCATCCGTGGCATCCCTCAGGACGTGACCGACTGCCACCGACAAAAAGAAAACTTCCTCCGTGCTCTTCGCTGTTATATTGATTTGCAGTCCCATCCGCTTTCTTTCTGTGACATTAGCGTTGACCCTTCTCGATTCTGTATAGCTGTCATTTTAGTGGCCCATCAGACAACATGGCGTACTTCATCGACGGAAAGGATTGTATGGTACGTCTACTTGACTCATTTGAGATGGCTTTGCTTCGTTTTTCTGAGTCGTCCTGCTGATCACTTGACTAGATTTCCGAATGGATTCTGCTGGCGGTGTCCTACGTGTTTGTCGCCTTGCGCGTCTACACTCGCCTGTTCCGCTTGCGCGAGAAGCTGGCAGTATCCGACTGGCTTCTCGTGCTCTCGGCCATCAACGCCCTCGGCCTCATTATCTGTGATACCCTGACCTTTCACCTCGGTGTCATGGACAGTTGGGCGCCGTCTGTTACTCTGTCAAAGGTACTCTTGAACACACACATGGTAATGTGCGCTCTTTGTATGTATGACTGACTTCTGCTTCAGATTTCCTTCGCCTCCAACTACTTCTACGATGTTGGAATGGGATTCCCCAAGATGAGCATGCTGGCTTTTTACTGGGCTTACTTCCCCGCCGATACCAGCCCGGCTATGCGAAAGGCGCTCTGGGGTATCACCGCCTTCGTCGGCCTCTCTTACATGGCTATTCTCTGGGATGACACATTTTTCTGCGGCAAGGATGTTTCCGTGCAATGGTCCCAGGAAGATGGTGCTTGCAGTGTTTTCTACGCGCCCGAGCCTTTCATCCTCAACTTCACCCTCAACCTGGCCTGTTACCTTGCTGGTATGTCTTCCGGTCGACGGTCGCTCAAGTCGATTAAGTGTGTGCTGACCCTCCTTCTTCGCAGTCTACGTCCTTCCTCTCGTCCTCCTGATCCAAGGTGTTCTCCCAGCATCCAAGGGTCTCATCCTTACATTTGTCCTCGGTACCCTGACGATCTTCACAACTATCGTCCGCTTCGTCACCTTGAAGGTTGGCACTGGGCAGGAGAACCTTGTTTGTAAGTGAATCATGCTTTCGGACCAGCCCAGAGAGAATGTCGGCTAATCTGCTCCCATTAGACCCCATGAGTATTCTCGAGATGACTCTTGCTATCACCGTCGTCGCTCTTCCCGGCCTGAAGCCTCTCCTCGACCGTTCCTCGAGGCGCGACTCTTCCGTGGACACTGTCGAAGTCAGCCACCAGGACAAGAACTTTTCGTGAGAAGTTGCGAAAAGTCCGATACATGGATGGAGGAAGATTTGGATGGCTTGTAGATAGAAATCTGTACATATTCATATCTCTTCAATCATACAGACGGAAGGTGTTGGTTTGTCGGCAACACGTTGCTTTGAAGCAAGCTACGTACCTCCCTCGGGTGCTCGTTTCTTTGGGGGACGACACGTAAGATCTGCGCAATGCAGACCTCTGCAGCGCTGATAGTTGGATAAATACATTTAATACAACGCAATTGACCCACCTCCTTTGTCGCGTTCCTGACAACGCTCTGATATATCCAGCTTTGCCATATGTCCCTGCCTTCAGAAAAGCTTAAAGACTCTCATCTAGCAGCCAATCTTCACAGCCGCCAGCCTTACTGCCTCCATCCTCTGGCATTGTCTCCCCACATTGCCTCCCCTCCCCTCTCATTAACTTGCCCCAAAGTAACTAGACTATTTTGAGTTCCAGTCGCTTCCAGTCAGCGGCAAGGAACTTCTCACAGAAGCTCTCCTTAGACCCTTCATGTTTCCATATGGTGATGCAACATGTCCCCACTCGTTCAGCGAATCTTTTCTCCTCATTTGTCCAACGAAGAAGGAGCAAGATAACACTTCCTTCCGGGGTATGTCAAACACGCGAGAACAGAAAAGACATAAATCAAAGTGCGCACCTCTATATTTGTGTTCAGTTTTATTTCCCGTCTCGTCTTGGGATTCAGAAGGCCCGCAGGACACGCAGCTACAATCATCAGACCTAGCTAGCACCAAACTTGCGCTCTTGAATCCGATGCTAGATAGTTCTTCGAGCAGACGCAAGTGTTCGTTCTTTCTAACACAAGCGCCTTCAATGATAATATAAGAGCCTGCCGAGACGATTCCATAAGGATTGGATTCGTCAAGCAAATGGATCTGGAACCCAGCTACTAGCTAGTTTCGTGTCAAATCTGGCTGCCCACATTCTGCCCGTGTCGCCGCCAGGCGGTTGTGATAATGTCAAGGGAAATGCCCGTAAGAGCGAAGATATTGATCCTTCCACGCTTGCCCAACTCCAGCTGGGTGCTCTATAGACTGGTGCAGTAGTCAGGAAATCAACTTGTATCGCCCAAGCAAGGCCAGCTGCGATGTGATTGCTCCACGTACCCGCCAAGTACTGGCCCATGTTTGCATCGTAGTTCATGACTGCCGCGACTCCGGAGATGGCAGGGAGCTTGTCTGAATGGATTTTCAGGCGACGCCTTGAATATTCATCAACGCATTGATGCTAAATGCGCACTCTCTCGAGTACGTGGTCTCCTCCCCCAGCAAAAACACCACGTGAGACGCGTGGATTCAACGCTCTTATGACATACGGTTGTAGTTTCTTTTTACTAAAGTTCATTTCGATTTGGCCACTCCCAGATAAGCTGGCGCTTTGTAAAGTGCAGTATGCGAGGAGAGAGCATTCGTTCTTGAACAGTCCATCCACGAGTTGATAAGATGGAATGCTTGATGTCCCAATCCCACCGAAGTAACCGTTGGCGTAAGCAGTATTTCCTGGACGGGCCCATCATGGGAGAGATTGGGACATGTCGGTCGTGAAGAAATCCAGTGCTGCTATCTTCCGCTGCGTCGGCTGATATCATCAGAGCTGACATGCCATAGTAAGAAGCCATTTTCGGAGCTTCCTCCGCCCAGTCCTCCGCATTATTTAGACTATGCATAGGGCATCGATCCAGAGGTATCGGATGGATCTGCCGGACTTAGTCCAACCTTCCTCTGATCATTGTTTGTTCTTTTACTCACCTGATTCTTCTTTCTCTGTATATAAATCTAAGAGCAAGTCATCCGCACTAAAAGATTTCTGATTGGGTCCCAGTTCCGGGAATACTGGCATCGAGACAAAGCAAGCGAATAGAGACCTCTTGGCCTGGTAGACTCGCCGCGCGACAAGACCATCTTCTGGAGCTCTGAAGAACGTTGCAAAAGAATTCGCAACCACCGCAGCCGCTGCGACCTGCACCGAGGCTGTCGGATCTGTTGATCAATTCATCGCAAAGACCAAGGATTTGGCGCTTGTAGCCCTTCTAATCCAAGACAAGTTCAGAACAAACATCACATAGTTCCATGTTGATGATATAAATGCATGCAAGGTCGTGAAGATGTCACATTGCGGGACTTCCGATGTGACAGGAAGAGGGGGTAAATCATCCGTTTCGGTCGTTAGTTTGCTGCAAATGACAACGAGGTATTTCACCTTGGTGTTGCTCCCTGAAGTCGCTTGACTTTGATTTGCGGCAATCACCGGCGTCTGCCCGGGGATTGGCCAAACGCGGCCGGCGCCAACGTCCGAAAGGGTCCGGCAAGGTCGGCCGGATGGGTCCGGAACCGGGTCACCACGACCCCGCCGAAGAACCCGGTCTCGATGCTCAAACATGAATAGTACATTTATGATAAATTTTATGGCAACGCCTTTGCATTGCATCAGAAGATTGAACTTTGGTTCGTTGTAAGGTTGTAAGGTCTTTGCAGGGACTGCGCAAATGCTGATTGTCATGATATGATAGCGACGCTGCGAACAGCATCTTGTGAGTCTTTTTTTTTTTTTTTGTCTCTGGCCAAACAAGAGAAATTGAATGAGAGCACGTTTTCTGCCCATGGGATGATATACTCAATATTCTCCGCGACACGGGGACTTCTATCATTCTTTCTGCTCTGCTATACACTTCAGTGAATAGCGCGTCAGCTTTCATGATCGTATACGCAACAAGAAATTACGCCCAGATGATAAATTCTCAATATATGAATGAACAATAGTGGGCGGCTCTAGTTTAGTGGCAACATCTGCGTTCAAGCCAGGCCCTGCCGTATTATCTCGGTCTTATCAAGCGAACGAGTCGGCCAGGATGGTGATGGATGCCGCAGGCAGACATCCTCTGGCAAAGCCTCATCCCATCGCATTTTCTCTCGCTCGGACTTCAAACCTAAAGATGAGGTATTTGATGGAGAGAAATAAGGGTAGAAGATCCTTCCATTTGCGCATGCGAGATTTTTGACTCATCGTACAGAGGTCAGGCACTGTTCTGGGGTAAAGATCCATGAACCCCGAAACGCGCTGCTATGGCTCGGCGCAACGGAACCTCCGAGAGGCGCAACTCTCAAGACAGCCCACCCCCGATGATGACCTTGAACATCAGATAGGGGTCCAACGGGCGCTCTCGAGAACCTCGTTGTCTACCCAGTGGGGTCGTGGGTGATTGCTCGTGGCTCGGGCCTTGTTGGAGCACGGTTGCGGAACCGCTCCTTGGGCCCCCAATGCCCCAGAGGCGGCAGATGCAACTTCAAGAAGCTCCACGTGAGCCGCAGCTGAGTCATGTCCTCGGAAAAGTGCGGGCTGCCAGACGCATCGTCTGATGAATTTGGCTGAGGTGTGAGTTGTTCCACCTTGACAGAAACTCCGGGCAAGTTTCCACGTGTCTTGTTGTGTTTTTCACCGCTACTCGTACAACTGTTTTGGGGCGCTACAAGTAAAATTCCCTGCTCAATATCTCCATAACTATTCCCGGGGTTGGTAGCAGTGGCATGAACAGAAGGATCAGTCTCATGGTTAAATACGAGATAAACGAGGAATTGATCTTTCGAAAACAACATCACATCACACTACTAAGCCAGGCTTCTTGCACACAGGAGAATGATTCGACGTGGCCGAATTTGATATATCTCTGGTTTCCAAGTGACTAGTCTTTTTACCGAAGCCGACGAAAGCGATTCCGAGAATTTGTTGGTACGCTTCAAAAGCCGTCTGTGCTGGTGGAAACCTCCGTAACCAGGCGAGTACTGAAGTCACCGGACTCTAAATTTAAGGTTCTGCCAACTCCGATGTACTAGCAGTAACAATCACTGGTCTTCGGCTTCGATTTCTCGGTCTAGACCCACGGAAACTTCTGCTTTGCGACTCACGGCGCAGGGGTTTATCGTGAATGGAACATATTGACTCGCCGACCGGCGACAGGGCACAAAAGGTTTCTTCGGAAAGAATCTAGGCCTCGCACATCTGGAAGGAGAGGCCATAACTAGCATGATCCCATGGGGCGGCCGTTCTCCAGATCATCCACTGAATAAGGATAATAAATATGGCCTCAACGTGAACCAAAGTGAGTCTAGACGTTCAAGAGACGAGCCAATAGCACTAACGGAATGCAACACGCAGCGTATGGGGTAAAGAAGACGCTCGACGTGAAACAGAAGAGCCTAAGAGGCGAGATTATGTTGGCTGAACGAAGTGGTATCCCACGTAAATGAGCTCAAAATGTCGTCTTTGTACCAGGATACACCTGCACGGGGGTTGTGGGGGCCATATCGGGAGGCTGAAGCCAATTGGTGGAGGAAATTGCGATCAGCCACTTCTTGATTTTTTATCACGATTCAACTCAATCAAAGCAACGAACGATATGGCATTTTCGGTGAAGCCGAAGGCGCATAAGCTTTTGGGGGCCTGCAAACCTGTAAAACGCTACCCAGATGTTGGTCCAATAAGGACCTGGCATATTAAGCATATTAAGCTTATCTTGAACGTCTATCACAATATCATGTCTTGAGCTCGCAACCATCACTCAACACTGTAAGACCTTGGATCGCTGTCGTGAGTCTAGAACATCTAATTGCCTCCTGATGTTCATGCTAGTGTTGTAACCTAGAATCTCAGCCTTCACCTGGATACTTGCGGTGCTAATGTGCACCAGCAGCCTCAAAGGGCGCACCGTTACAACGAAAAGCTTGTGGCAGAAAGATCAGCTAGGGTCTACCCGGAGAGCGACTGCACCCCAATGAGCTAATTACTCTCCTGGGGTATGCTTGAAAGCCTAAGTGCCGTGTATCCGGGCGTAGCTCAAGCCCTGTAAGGAATGCGAGGTGGTCCCCACCGACCCGGTCCCGAACAACGACGTCCCTCTGTGCATGACTAGCGCACTCTTCAATATCTTTCCGTTTCTAGTCAGCTCTGTCATTGACCGGGCAGGATGCGTCATATTCCTCGCTGATTCATAAGTTCAATACGGATTATGTTAGATTGTGAAAACTGAAGGCCCATCGAAACAAGGGACGAGGTCGGGAGGGAGGCACGTGGGCAACGACGCAAGAACGTGTCGTCCGAAGTCTTGAGGTCCACAACAATGGAAGCTCCCGAAGAAATACTGGGCTGGAGTGGCAAATCTTGGCTGTGGGATATGTATGCGACGTTGGGTGGTATTACCATGCAAGGGGTCTTGGGGGCCATCGGACGATATTTTGACTACAACGCAGGAGACGCACATGCGTTAAGTAATCAACAGTGAGAAACTAACAGTGCCTAAACTCAATCAAAGTGAGCCTGTTGACAATGGCCACCGTAATTGTGAAGTCGAAATAGGGCTCAGAACTGAGTTCAAGAAGTAGGCAAATCCGCCGCTCTGTGTAATCATTTTACCTTTCGCTTCCCACGACGGCGCCTAGTATAAACACGGCTTCGGCATTCACATTTGGCCTGTGCGAAAAGGAAACTCAATCTGGCGCACCCAAAATGGGGAACTGAAATAAGGTGTATGAGTAAACAAAAAACCCAATGGGAATGTAAATATGAACGACATTCGAAGTAAATACGGTAATATTCAAATATATACAACTGAAAAGATGTCAAAACACCTTGTGGCATCAAATGTTTTCTTCCATTAGAACCGTTTCCGCTCTCTCTCCCTCTCCCATGAACTCCCAATTAGTTAGCCTCGGCACCCTGGGCACCGCACTTCTCCTCGCAGTAGTAGGTCATCTAAGACAAGCCACAATCAGCTTCGATTTCATCCCCGAGAACGAATATTGGACTTACCTCGTCACCACCAATGTGCCAGCCGTCAGAAATGCACTGGAGACCGTCCTAGATAAGAATTAGTTAGCGTTTCTCATAAAATTCGGATAGGATGTTGAGGACGGAGGACGTACGAAATGGCAGTCGGGGCACTTGTCCCACTGGTTGTTGCCAGTGTTGCGGTTCCTGTACATGGTGCAGGCGCATCTGGTAGCATCGGTAGCGATCTCGTAGTCCTTGTAGGAACCGTAGCCGATACCCCACGGGGTTCCGTTGCCAGTGCTGCCGTACTGGCGAGCATTGACGCAAACAGCAGCGCTGTGCAGCCTAGCGACAGCGCTGGGATCACTTGTTAGCCTCATGATGGACGAACAACGCAGCGTGGGGGAAGACGTACACAGCGGTCAGGGCTGCGAGAGTAGCGAGTGTAGAAATCTGCATTTTGAAGTTGAATATGGAGAATTTAGGGATCAAGGTAGGACGAGAGAAGGTGCTGGAAAAGATTGGCAATCGGGAAGGTTGATCTGTGAGTAGATTGAGTTCGACGAGAGGGATCTAATGGGGGTTAAAATACATCCGCTCTGTTCGAGTCCCAAAGCAATCCATAACCTCTACGACTGAGAGAGAACCAAGGTAATGTCATCTCGTAATCTCTCTATCTGCCGTCTTTTCCTCATCGAGGCGTGCTCAATCTATTGGGTACTAGCTATCGATTTACATTACTCGTTGGCCATACCTTGCGATCCTGCAGTCTTGGTACTTTTTCTCGTAAATGTGCTGTGTTATTGGAAATTCATTGGGTCTCTGCTACGTGTTGGATAATACACCATCAAGTGTCGCTCGTGACAGCTTCTGAGTCGTGCTGAATGGGGGCACCTAACCTCAATTGAGAAAGTAGCTAATCAACACATCAGGCCGGTGCCACAGCAATGGGCTGATCTTTGCCCTGTCAGACATTGAAGATAGCACACAAGGCGGGATAGGCGCAAGAACATGGAGAAGATCCTCCCCTGAATATACAAGGGAGGGATCTCAAATCTACATGGGTCGTCCCAATCTGAGTTGCAAGGTTCAGGGCGTTCCCAACTGTGGGAATTCCGCTGGTAGGGAACATGCCTGCAACTACACAAGACTCTCGGATGACCTCAACCGCAACGATGAGGGTCTGCAGGCGTGAGATATTTCCCATTTTGTGAGTGAGAGTGATACGGTGTGTTGGAAACATGAAAACGTGATACTCCTCGAAAATTGTCCATAAAGTCTATCCATAATCCCACTACTCGGCGTCTCTTCTTCACCACTCTCATCATCATTCACTCACTTGCCTCTCCGACTCTCGTGTCCAATCCATCCGGTCTCTTCTGGTCAAAATGGTTTCTGTGCGCATCATTGCCCTCCTCTCGGCCGCCGCTGCTGCAGTCAGCGCCGCGCCTATCCTCGACAACGATGCCGCTGTCAACGTCACCGACGTCGACCGTGACCTCCGCAACGGCGAGCTCCTCGTGTTCGGAGAGGGCCGCTGTAAGTACTTGACCGTGTTCAAAAACAGGATATCTGCTGACTTTACATCCTCTTCATAGCCCAGATCATCACCCAGGACACCTGGAACCTGCTCCTCAAGACCATGAACATTGAGCCCGAGACTCCTGAGCTCGACACCGAGTGGCTCAAGGCCGCCGACCATCTCTCTGAGCTTCCCATCAACACCACTGATACCGGTCTTGGCAAGCGCGACTGCAACAGCAACTACCAGACCGTCATCGACCGCACTCAGCGCTTCGTCGACTGGGACGTGCAGATGTCCCCCGTCGTCATTGGAGCCGGCAAGAACGGCATTGACATCACCATCTCCAAGTCCTACGCTGTCGGCAACAACGTCCAGGTCAGCGCCGGTCTCGATCTCGGCCTCATCAAGGACCGCCTCAAGTCCAGCTTCGGCATCAACTACTCTCGCTCCTGGACCACGACTCAGGGTTACCTCATCCGCGGCACTATCGACCACGGCGAGACTGGCGTCGTCATCACCCGCCCCTGGACCAACCGCAAGTACGGCCGCACCTTCCAGGGCTGTATCGGTAGCCTCCGCCAGACCGGTACCTTCATTGCCGACTCTCACGAAGAGGGTGCCTACGAGGGCGTCTCCTGGGTTGCTGGTGCCATCACTGCTTGCATCAAGAAGCAGAGCTCTATCCCTCTGTCTCGCTGCAACGGCTCTGGCAACTTCCGCTAAACGGCTTCATGCTGTCTCGTTATGTCTCACAGCTACGTCTGGGGAGGTATTGAGTACCCGCAGGCGCTTGAGGCATTTCTCCTCCGACATCTTCAGTCGCTCAGTAAAGCGCAGTCTGGGCAACTTGGGAAGAAGGGGATGCGAATGGGTATTCATTCGCGCCATCGACATGACAAATTCTCATGTATTTACTTTTGACGCGATGAACATAGTATTCTATCAGCCGTTTAGTAGGCTTTAATATGAGTGGTACCACAACTGCATCGTTTGCTCTCAAGATTGGGCGCAATATTTGATCGAAACTTCAGCGAGGTGCAACCTCAAACCCCGCAGATGTCATCTAGTCGTTATGAGCGGGGGCTCCTTCTTGTAGGCGACTACAGATAGCAATCGATAAGCTTTAAGCTTAGTAGGGATATCCGCCAAATGGGAGCAGGCAGTACAGTAATCTTCATGGCAAATCAGACTCTGAGAGAGCAACTGATGTATCGTGAACAATAGATTCCAGTCTTCAAAGAGTCCAATACGGTTGAAAAGCCCATAGACACCAGCCATGTGAATTGACTTAAGAGATGAAAGGTACCAAGAGCAGCTTGTAATCATGAGCATGAACAGCGTGAAGTTGACTTTGACAGCGAGGTTGAATATTTTGAAAAGTGTTCTCTGTTAGAAAACAGATTGTAGCTATGTTTCATCTGTCTTATCTGCAGCGTCATGATATATGAAACCCCACGCCTTTCCGTTCCGGTTATTACCTGTCGGATGGCGGAATAACGAGCTTATGTAACAAAGACCCTCAAGCCTTGACAAACGTCATTCAATCCACTCGGGCCCGAAGTTTTGTTCTTTATCGATACATGTTAAGGATCAGTATTGGGGGCCTCGAGTCATAGTTGTAAGATTACACCTCCCGTGTGTGCCCCATGTAACCGCCCAAGCATGTTCTGGGGCATAGCACAAAGTCCCTACCCGAATGCACGCATATGCATATGAACGTGGCAAAGTGCGACCTTCGTAATTTGTTACCAGATCACCCTTCTGACATATGGCTTTTCGAGCTCCTCGTTGATTGATAAGCCCTAATTTGTCAGGCGACAGAGGCTTAGATCTACTTAGAAACTTGGCGAAGGCTGTACAGCATTGAACATAGCACGACCTTTTTATCGATTTAAATATAGACAACATCAGATTCAGCCGCTAGAAAGCGATAGTATTGTCAAAGCAGAGAATCGGGCTCATGTGGGAATGCAGTCTTACAACAAGAAGTGATTAACGTGTACCAATGGGTTGCGTCCGTCGTCAAACTACATCCACATTTCAAATATTATTCTATTGAGATGATGACGATGAAAAACGTCTCTCCTTCTTTCCGGTATTCTAATTATTGCTGCGGGACTTCGGAGAAGCCAAAATGACGTCTACGATAAATACATCTGCGTCGTGTTCGCGCGCTCGCGCCAGGTCGTAAGCCCGAAGTGCTTGGGCAGTCTTGGCAAAATCACACAATTCAGTCAGCGGACACCGTGAGAAATTCCGGCAAGCTGCAGCCGTTCGTGCTCAGGACTTTTTTTGGTCCGCCAAATGCAGTCGGAGGAATAGCGGTCGTTGTACGGAATGAAAAGTCCGTGAACGAGTGGGGGCCAAAATACCGACCGCCGGCTACACGAACGCAGGCCGGCCGAGTTCTAAGCACCGTGACCGATGGTGACTAAAGGAAACGGCTCTTGCGTCAAAATATCAATTATGGAGATTCAAATATATAGGCGAACATGTTCGTCTCAAGCAGTTGGATCTAAAGAGATAATCCCAAAGTCTCGCTCCTGCGTATAAAAAGCATAGAAGCTGAAAAGATGATTCTAAACGTTTTGCCTTTACTACTAGCCTCTTTACTAGTGTATCTGGCGCTCAAAACCTACAAGGTATGTCCTTAATCACTTTATACAGACTCACCCCGCAAACATAAACTAGATTATTACCAACCCCTTGAACGCTGTGCCTGGGCCTTGGTACGCTCGATTCACTGGACTTCCTGGCGCCATCGCCACTCTCCGAAGACAACAGGTTCAATACTACCATGACCTTCACCAAAGATACGGACCTTACGTGCGAGTTTCTCCGGGGCAAGTATCCGTGAGCGATGTCGACTCTTTCAAGACGATCCATAAGATTGGAAGTAACTTCACGAAAGCCGAGTACTATCACTACTTCGGTCCGACCGAGGCTGGAAAACCGCCCTACGGACTTTTCCAGATGACCAACCCTCACGATCATGCACAGAGAAGAAAGCTTTTGGGACGTGGCTTCACCGCTTCGTCCCTCCGCACGGAGTGGGAGTGGATGGTACGGGAGAAGGTCTCAACTGCGATTGAGGGCATGGCGAAGGACGCAAGAGCCGCCGGAGGCGAAGTGGATATTCGAAAGTGGTGGATTCTCATGGCTTGCGACGTCGTTTCGCGTTTGATGTTTGGAGAATCTTTTGACGCGTTGAAGACCGGCAAGGCATGTCCCCTCGACCGAAGAAGCACGATCTGCGATTTAGTCTAACAGCCATCTGCAGGAAGACCCCTGGTTTGAGGAGGTGCCCCTCGCCAACACCGCCTCTTTCTCGGCCCTTTCTTTCCCTTGGCTATACACGATGATGAAATATTTGCCAGTGGTTGGGAGTCTGAGGATGTTCCACTCGCACAAGGTCTTGATCGACAAAGGCCGCGCCGCGGTCGACAATAGCAAGCAGGCCACCGGGTCTGCGACGTCAACCCTATTCGCCAAAGTTCTAAGCCATGCAGAAAAGAACGAGGGGTCCTTGACTAATGAGGACATTTGCATCGAGGCTGCTTCTTTTATGATCGCCGGTACCGACACAACTTCCAACACGTTGACGTACGGCATCTGGGCTGTCCTGAACAATCCCGAGTTGCAACATACTCTGGAGAAGGAGCTCCGTGGCCTCGATGAAGCCTTCACAGACGCAGACTTGGAGAAACTACCGATCCTTCATGCAGTGATTGAAGAAACTCTTCGCCTTTACGGAGCTGCCCCAACGCCTCTCCCTCGAATCGTACCTGCCGGAGGCATCCAGCTAGGAGGCTTTCACCTGCCCGCGGGGACCGACGTCGCGACACAGTCTTGGACATTGCATCGAGATCCCAAGAACTTTCACGACCCAGAAACGTATGTTTCTCCCACCCGAGTTTCTCTCTAGAAGACATCGAAGAGCTTACAAGTTTCCAGCTTCGACTACTCGAGATGGTTGCCTGATGGGAAGTTATCCGAAACTGCAAAGGCAGCCTTTACACCCTTTGGTGCCGGCTCCAGAGTCTGCATCGGCAAGCACTTGGCATACATGGAGCTCCGGTATGGAATGACGATGTTTTTCAGGAGGTTCAGTGGTTCACGCCTCTCGCCAGCAACAACTCCAGAGAGCATGGAGATGACCAATCTCGTGTTGATTGAGCCGAAAGGGAAGGCTTGCAAGGTTATATTGCCTGGCGCGCTGTAAATCAACACTCCAATGCCGCTTAACTCCGCTCTCCGGACTCTAAGAGGTTTCCTATTGTACTTGTACGTTTATAGACCCAACGAAAACAACAAATGGTTACATCTCGGTTGGAATGGCTGCAAAAGGTTTCTTTCACAGCAGCGGTGGGACAAGAACATTGTCTCCAGATGTGACTGGCTTATAGAAACTTTCTCTGTTTCGAATTTGTTGTTTTGTTTCTACATCTCTTGTGGCTAGGTTATATGCGGCTTATTCGCTACTCGTCTGAAGTCGAGGACTGAGCCGCATTCGTCTTCCAAGTAGCCTCAACCTCAACGCAATGCTTGTCAAGCTCATTCCATTCAAGTCTGCTCCATTTCTCTGGATTCTCTGATGCTTCGACAAAATAGTTCATCGCCAGGATTGCCTGCGAAGCCCATTTCTCGGGGGATACACGGCCCACGCCCGTCCCCAACGGAGTCATGAGGATGCTGCGAATTTCATCTTCTCCTTCGGCTGCCTTGCCTGCGCGGACGCTTCGATTATGGTTATCGACCGCGCACAACAAGCTCCAGACACATTCATACACAACCTCGTGGTCCCAGGTCACATCAGCCGGTACCCGCATGGTCGGGCACAGCGCAACGCGGCGGGTTCCCCAGACGTTGCGGGAACGCGCGTGGAAGTCATCGGGAATGCGGACGAGGGTGCATGTGCCAGGCGGCGCGAAGCCTCGCCACAGTTCATACAACTGCTTTTGAGCGGCGTGAGTGAGCGCAAGATAGTCGTCCTTGGGTGAGAAGACGCGCGAAATTGCGTCGTCGAAGGCACCGTCCAGACGGCCGTATGAGTTGGCGGGCGAGACGACCGTGTCGAACTTGACCGACTCTGGAAGCCAGGATAAAGGACATTCAAAGACCTCGATAGGCACCGACTCGGGCAGTTCCCAGATTTTCCTGCCCTTTTCGAAAGCCTCGGCGTGCCGCTTCTCCATACAGAGGAGCTGAATCTGTGGGACGGGCGAGGTATTGCTGGACGTCGTCGACATGGCGAAGAGTTACTTGAGAGGGGCGGAAAAGGCGAGAAATTACAGATCCAAGATATTCAATACTCAATGCTTTGCTGGAGAAATCGATTCATACGCGTGTCGCCCATAATCCCGGCTTGTTGTGTTGACTGATGTTGGCGGTGTCAGACCGTGCGGGTGGCTGCCTAACCAACAGCCACGCTGGTCAGTAGCTACCTAGCTAACCCGTGGAGTGTTTCGGCACACTGATCTTATTCGCTAATTGAACGGGCGGAAGGTTGGTATTTGGCTCAGCCTCGGCCAGGCATAATGATCAATCAGGTGGCCCAATTGTCCAGTTTGAAGCGGTCGACCACTGCCTTGCTCTATTGGGGTTTTCAGTATTCCAGAATTATTCCTTAAATCATTTGTTAATTAACTATTATCTATAATAATTAGGGAACGCGATAGTACTGGAGAGAGATTATCACTTACTTGGCTTGATATAGGGAAAACCTCGATAACTAAGCAGCGAAAACTTGAAATGCTAACAGGCTTGCGAGGGCCAAAATACAAAAATGTTCCGAAACCGAGAATCGAACTCGGGGCTATGCCTAACCTCTCAAGTTCATGAGAGGGCATCATGTTGGCCACTACACCATATCGGATTTCGTTGCAAATCTTGGCGGGCCGTCAGCTCAAGACCCGCATTGCGGTTGCCGGAGGTGTCGCATCGCGCTTCGTGTGGAAATCGCCTCCTGGTTGGTTCATGTCGCACTGTTATTTCAAGAAAGACCCTGAGCATTGAGGCCACTCCTTGGGCTGAGGACCGCCAAAATTCGGGATATCATCATGCCTCGGCTGGCGATGTATCTTGTGTCTCACTCCGAATCACCTTCAACAAGTGAATGCACTGGCTGCAAGTCCATCGGGAATAAGCGAAATTGCGTGCCGAGGCTTTTCCGCCGTCGCCATTAGTAATCAGGATCGGCTCCCACCAGTGTGAACGTGTGAACGGCATTTGACTTTGGAGGCCGCATCATTTGTTCATCCCATCGAGAATCCAAGAACCCTCTTTCGCAATGGCTCATCACCCGTCATTTACTCTTGCCGGCCTCCGTAAGTAACATGTTATGCTCTGCGAGGGAACTGTAGCGCAATTGGCTAACAATCTACTCAGTGGCGGTCGGTGGCACTGCCGGATTCCTGAAAACGCAGTCCAAGCCGTCGCTCATCGCTGGTCTCGGACTCGGAGCCGCATACGCTTACTCTGGTAGGGCCCTGTTGGTATCCTCAAACGAATGAGCGAGGTAAGCTGACACTCCCGTAGGCTATCTGCTCAAGGAGAACAAAGACTACGGCGCTGAACTCGCCCTGGGAAACAGCATCGTTCTCTTGGGTGCTGGCGCATCAAGGGCTATCAAGACTGGTGGCCGAGCACCGATACCGCTGGCTCTCGCGACTGCAGGTGCGGCGGCCACATTCTACTACCAGAAGAAGTATCGGGAGTTCAAGTTTGGCGTCTAAAATGAGCTTGCGAGACTCATCCTGTAAGATTATGTGTGAGCATATGGCTTCAGAACGCATCTCAAAAGACCCTCTCATGAACGCGATAGTGATCAACCTGCTGGTGAGGATGCATAGGTCTTCGTGGCTGCCTTTTGCGTATTCTGAGAGGCGCACAGGCCGGCAGGAATTGGATACTGCCGGAAAAGCTGATCGCTCAGCTAGTCTTCGGATGTTCGGTTCATACCCAGAAAGGGGTTCGCGCTCTGCAAGGATGCCAGTGTTTGCCCAGGAATAATCTTGATACGCAGTTCGGGTTTGGAGATGTGCTGGGGTTTGGCCAAATCTTCCCGCAGGTGGTCTGAGATTCCCAGAGTGGCAGTATTCGTGTTCTTTTCTAGCCGGAACAGAATTTCTCTCCCTTGATTCTTATGTAACTCGGTTTATATGAGCTTGTTCGAGAGCTCGACGTCGGTACTCGGAAGGGTATAATCGTGATTCAGGGCATTGAACAATCGTGGACTGGTATAGTGGCGGATGATCTTTAGGTTGCGCGTGAACGTCGATCAACTCGGTGAGAAGTCGCAAGATGATCCGCCACTGTGTAGCGACTGCGGAGGTTTCCTTAGATCGTCCGTCATGCTATGACAAGCGCAGCATCGGAGCGCCGGTATTGATGTCTCGAGACTCGTCCAGGCAGGCGATTGGCGATCGCGGTCGCACGGGATGGCCATTTGGGAAGGAATCGAATCGTTATGTTGGCCGCTAGATAAGACTCGAACTCAGTGACGCCGAGGGTTCGGGATCCCGGACGGATGCGTTTGCTGACATTAGGCATAGAAGACGGGACCAAGTTGTCGAAGCGCAAGGGAGAGCTTTCCGTGTGTATGGAAGGAATGTCGGCATTGGCGGCTTGCTTAGGTAATGGCAGAGTGAGTTCCAATCGCAGACGACGGTGAGGTACGTGCCCACGGTGCCTACCTTGGGTAAGGTTACTAAGGTACCCAACTCCGCGGGGATTTCGCCCTGGTGTGTAAGTCAATAATGTGAAATACCAAGAATAAATCAAGGGTGTCATGTAGGAAGATCATATTTACTTGTGTCGAACTGAACAAATGATTTTCAATATTCCATAACACCTCTCCTCTGACTTCAAGCTACAAGGCCGCCTGAAATATTGGTACTTACACTCCAACAAGGTACCCCATGAAAGGTGCGGTCAACAACCGAGCAACATCTTCAATCCTTGGGCAAGCTCAGATATCGGTTTTGGTTTGTTTTGGCCAAATCTCACTATCATGCAATTGCGACTCAAGGAAAGAATCACCGCATTTTCCCACCTCAAGGCACGTCATCGTGATACCTGCCGCTCCAGGCTGCTCTATCCCAACAAAAGAAGATGAGGCAGGTACGACTTTCGGACTTATTCCTCCATCTTCCCAACTCTGATGACAGTAAGTGATATACCGAGAAAGAGGAAGGTACCTAGCTCTGCAACTTCTTCTCCACTTTCTTCTCTTTTCTCCAGTCCATACCTGCCTAGGTACCTTCTAACCTCACTCCGAACTTGCGGCATCCCTCAAACCGTTGCAGTCAACGTGAAGACATCCACCTTCTTCCAGAGTAACAGAGTCATAACCTATCTCAACTTCGGCGGTCATTGGGGCATCTTCATGGATCCGATGCAGGCCAACGTGGCATATGCCATCGAGAAAAGCCCAGATCTGGGCGCTTCCAAGTTACCTCAACCATCGCCGCCAGCACCACAGAGATTTAAAGAAGTCTCCGTGACAAAAGACTTGGCGACGGAAACGAATTCGGGTAACGAATTTTCAGGCAAGGAAACTCCCCACTTCACAAGTCTACGGGGTCGTGGTGCCTTCTTCTGTATTCACTCGCTAAACTCAGTGAAGGTTTCCACGACAAGCCAGACCGGTTTACGTTCCAGAGAATTTCTGGACATCGGCTGGACCCTGCTAACGATCAACCTGTCGACATGTTCGAGCTTTGCGTCGAGTGGTCTAACGGATCGAGTACTTGGGAGCCGGAGCAGGTACTGCAACAGGACGCGAAAACCGCAGTCCACAACTACTGGGCACACAAAGGTGGAAGGCAACCTTTTATGAAGGATCCGAACGTCTGGCTTGTCCACCGTATCCATGGTTTCAAAGCCTTCAAATCAGGCGAGGATCGATATCTAGTCGAATGGGTCGGTCACCCCGCGATGACATGGGAGCCTGCGAGCGGACTCCCGGATATCATGCTCGACCAGTACTGGGGTCCTCGAGAAGAAACTACCCGAAAACGACGGGAGGTGCTCATTTGTGAGGCACGACGTGCGCTGCTGCGGAAGAACTCCCGCAAGAAAACCACTTGCGCCAAGAGGACATTAGCTGGCGAAGACGCTCATCGGTCGTGATTAAAACCTCAACGGCAAGAGATATGATAGTCGAGTGAGTCACGCACATTTGAAGAAACGTAAAGGGCCAACGCTAACGAACTTGGGTCTGTGGATGTACCACCCGGCCTGGCAGACTCATAGCTTCTTTTATTCTGCTGGTTGCACTACCTTTTATTCATTTCTCACGTCGGGGCGAATATGCCGTCAGAAATCGGCGTCTTAGCTCACGAGACTGGCTTGTAGGGGCAATATTTTAAGCAGCGAGAGCGGGTAACTCAGGTTTGAAGGATCACCGGGGGCTCAGCTGAAATGATGCATACGGATCCTGTCAAAAGCTATGATCGAGTAACTAGTTTGGGACTTCTCAATGCAAACTCACGAGAATATCCTTCAGTAGTGCAAAGTTATCCGCTATGAAGAGTTAAGGGAGAGGGTAACGCTTAGCCAGAAAGAAACAAATTCATCATGCTAGCCCTTGGCAGAAAAAGCCACTATCGGCTTTCTCATGTAGTTTACACAACTATATTTCGTGATTACTTCTACAAGACGCCTTCATTAATATGCTTTCGCATAAGAAAGTTGAACGCATCCTGAGACAAATTCGTCAATAACAATGAAATTGTCTAGAGATCTATGTCTAGAATAGAAGATAACATAATGACTCGTCCCACCAGTTTTGTACCATCATCAGCCAAACTTGAGCCCAATACACTCGTGCCCACCCAATCCAAAACAATGGGCGCCTGGCGTTCCGCAGGCTGGCGTTCCGCAGGAGGTAAATTCTGCTACGGGACCCATTTCCGCGATTTAAAACGGTGTTGATCCGACCCTGGAGTCATGTTAACCACTACATCTGGTGGAGCTGAAGGCTGTAAAGACTTACATATTTCCGGCCGGAGAGTAGCGGGCGACAACAAAGGTCTTACCGGAGGCGGAGTTGGCAAAAGCAATACCGACCTTGGTAGTAGTCTTCCAAACAGCTTGAGCTGTGCACAGTTAGTGAACATTCCGCGCGGCATGTCACGGATCAAGGTGTGAAAACTTACTGTAATGACCGTACTTGGAGAATGGACTTCCGTCCCGGCTGTTCTGGGGAACAGGCTGGCCACTGTAGTAGGGCTTCTCGGCGAGCCACCAACCAGTAGCGGCGGAGTACGCGGGGCTGCTGCTACCGTACTGATAGTAGAGGTTTTCTCCCTGGTTTCTGCTCCCGTTGGTAGGGTCGTGGGCCATGACATCGGTCTTCCCCAGTGTGTTCGCATATGTCTGGGCATCCTTGGCCAGAGCCGCATCCCAAGTCAAAGGAGCACACCCAACCTGCTTCCGAGCCGCATTGTGGAGGTCAAGAGCCTGCTGCTGGTCGGCTGTGAGACCGGGGATTGATGTAGGAGAGACACTGGCTGTGGAGGAGGCGGATGATGTCCTGCTGATGGTCGAATTGGAGATGGAAGTGGAAGAAGTCGACAGCTTGATCGTTGTGGTTCGTGTCGAAGTTAAGAAGGTTGTGGAGTAGAAGACGGGAGTACCGGCCGATGAGGTCGGTACTCGAGTCGGCAGAGGGGCGAAACGGATATTAGGTACCTGAGCCGCGACATTGGTAGCGAGCAAAGCTGCCGAGATCGTTGCACTGATGGAGAAATGCATGTTGTTTAGTGGTGATATCTAGGATTTTGGGCTCTCGAATTTGGGTCCGAATGGAAGAAGAAGCGAAAAAGAACAGAAGAATTGGTTCCTGCCAAATTGCGAAAGTGAATAATACCCGTAAGATAATGGGAGAGTGGACACGATGTGTCAAGGGAGAGTATGCCAAAGCTAAGCTGAGGAGCAGTCGAGAAACAGACCGTTTGACACTGGCCATTCCATCTCGACTATATACCATTTCGCTTCTCGTGCATTTCTCCTGAGCCCTGGGCATGGCCGGTACAGCTGCCGCTTTCGTCGGCATAAAATTCGAGACCAATGCCCATTCTTTGACGCCCAAGCCACGACATCAGCTTAATCAAACACCAAGACATGGTGTCTCGCTTTGGCACCGCGGGACGGCAGTCAAGCCCACTACGCCTCAAGCCTTCCAGCCCTCAGTCTCTTTGTCAAAGACGCGGAACATAACTCTATCGCTTTTGGATGAACGTGAGGCATTTTACACTGCGCCGTGGTCCAGAACGACACTGTCAATGTCATTTGCAGCTGCACCCATTCTGATATAGAGAGGCAACGAATTCGGAGAGCACCAAGGTTTCTGCCGGCGCAAAGAAAAGCAAAACAGAGTGTATTTACCCCTGATCGCCCAGACATGTGCATTCCGGTCCTCCTCTTTGCCCGTCAGTGGCTTGGTAGAGAGTCACCTCTCAGAGCTCCAGGTTCACCAAATTGAAAAGAGCACTGTCTGATTTCACTGGTATGTAAGGGGCGCAGGCATGCAAACTTGTTTCCCCGTCATTCTTCCCATCTTGGCGATTAGCGCTGGGAATCAATAACCTTATTAGCCAAGGACGCAGCCCACGACGATGGTTTTGTCCAACATCAGCTACACTACTGTCCGAGGTCCGAGTCTGTTTCGTGATCGACATCATCTGCGGCAGCGTTACCTCGTGGGAAGATCTCCGGCTGTGGTGGGGTGCAGCACTTGCCCTGACGACTTGAGTTGGCAAGCAGTGATTTCGATGTCAGCATCCTTCTTAACAGCTGTTGTTGGCGGACAGACGGGCGCAGGAATGTACCCTCAGTCTCACCAGATCAGTGCATGCCAACTCCATAACACGGGACCTTTCTGGAGGTGAATTGGTGCGCTCGAGGAGCCGCGCCAAGATAAGCGCCCGGCAACGATCAAGAATAGTTCCCTTCGACCAGAGTGTGTCGACTAGCCCGTGCCCGTGCCGCATTGATTCCGATTACACGTGAGTGGCTGCAGCGCGAGATGTGCAAAGTGATGGTGCATTACGTCTGCGTAGAGTTCAGTGATACATACACTGATGTAGGTTCCACCTGACGACCATCGGCGTGTAACGTCAAAATTGCGGCTGAGATGATTTCGGCGGTCTTGAACCTTCACAAGACTACACTCTCTGAGAAATCTGTCCCACCCTCGTGAAGGCGGGACGATGGCCTCAATTCGACATACCGATCTGCTGGCACACCAGTGTAAACTATAAACCAGTGTCGCCGTGTCCGCGGCTACACCCAACTTGACCTAAATGAGGCAACTAAGGCCTGTCAAACGGGCCCATCCGCAATCCACCATGGCTGCGGAACCTCTCCCCGTAGACTAGAGCATCATGGCTGACTGAAGACGCTGCTGAAGTGGCTCAGGGCTCTGACTGTGGCGCACTCGGTTTGACCCCGTCCACAGTAGCGCCTCGGCGGTCTTTGACGCTGCCAGTACGCAGCGATCCCGGGTCACGAATGATCCTGGCCACGCTTTTGCGGGTGTAAGAAGCCATACGGTGGCCGTCAGGACAATTGACCATAGTTGTAAGGGGATGCAAGCTCACCACTTAGCCATTTTTACCGCTGTTCCTGGTTGCAACCGCTGGGCTGGTCTAGCGATCTTGTATGCGCGTACCATACGATCTTGCCAACAGAACTCACTTTCCAAGATCTGGCACTGCTATCATTGTGGTGAATTGAAATTTGTTCCGGGTGTCAGTGTCCGATCAACGTGTGTGTTCAGCCTGCAACAGCTACTGCGTCCACGATATCCAGCCATCGACTCGATGGCAGGATGTTGAATCAAGCTGCCTATTCCGGATTCGATGTCCCATCCAGAGTCTCAATAAAGAAATGCACTGCTTTCCACGGCACCTCGCTTTCCTTTGCTTGTCCATTTGAACCCGTGAATCGGGGTATGCGTCGTTCTACACATTATCAACCGGAGGAGTTGCCGCGTCAGATAGCTATGTATCCGTGAGATGGGCTTTGGCGATGCCGTAGCTTCCCTATCCGGCCCGGATGCCGAAGGTGGGGGATGTGAGCCGAGACAAGCACTAGTCCTAGGACGATAGATGTACAGACGGCAACAAGAAGAGAGGAGCGACCCAAACGTTTCTGTCCCGGAAATCTTCAAGCTCGTCCAAACATGGAGCTACCACCAATTTCTGACAATCTCTGACGTGGATTTATGCCCAAAGAGCGCAATTGCGCGGGAAATTAACGGATACGGTTTACTGCCAGACTGTGTCTCGATACGATTGTGAACCGGTTCAAGCACCAAGCCGCTGCGCTGCTTGTCGATCTCGAACGCCAACTCTTCTCGATCTTGGCTGCTACAGAGACGGAAATACGTGAAGTACTCTGGGTCTAGATCGCAGACCCAACCACTTTTTCTCGTTTATACCGGTCGCGATTGATCTGGCCCTGCTAGCTGTGTCTCTGACCTTCGGGGAATTTCGATCGAGGATCTCCGAATGCGGCGAGACCACTAGTAGGTGTAGCTGAACAGAACCAGACTGTATGTAGCCCAGCGAAATAAGGAATGATTTTCCGAATCCCCGTCATACGCAAAAGCCGATGACAACCAAATAGGCAACGATTGGGTACATTACCCGCCCTAGACCTGTGTTTCACCCGCGTCTTGTCAGCTCCAGACAGAGAGCAGTCGCGGACTCGAGATCAAAGAGTTGCTGAGACATCGTGAGCAAAAAAAGAACATCATGATCAGTGAGAGGCTTGAACTCTCGGCCTTGGCATTACTGAATACGCTGGATGACATATTAGTACCACGCTCTAACCAACTGAGCTAACCGACCACAAGATTTCCCGTGACTGTGGATTCGGGTGGTGAGCGGGGCTGATTGGAAGGCTTGAGAAATTCGTGGTCACCAGCACGAAGTGGACTAAGACTTTCAAGGAGGTTGGGCCCGTTCTGAGATAAAGCATGTAACGATTTGACATGTGCGAAATACGAATTATTTGAGCAAAACGAAGAATATTGTGCAGAGTTGACAAACGTGCTTACCCAAGAACTCTTGTGGCATAGACCCCAGGTTCGTCGTAGCGGGTCTTGGATAACAATCTCAACAATGCCGATTGATGCCTCAATAACGCGTTCAATTCAGTGCTTTGGGTTTATCGGAGAGAACGCAGTGCTCTGATGGTGATAGAGAAAATGAAAGACTCTCGGCGGCTGCGACTTGGTTAACAATGTCAGGATATTCAGGTACAGGGATTAGACGGGCGCAGGTGAGGCTGACGTCCAACGAACTCACATTCCTATCAATGAGTTTCAGTTTCTCGGGCGCTTTGCTGAAGTCTTCGGCAAGCCAGCCGTCTCCCTTCATTTTCTATCCTACATGCCCGTACCCGTTATGGATCACTGAGAAGTTCGGCCAACCAGACAAGACCAACACACGGACTGAGGAGCTGACAGGGGCACGTGAACCCCAGATGTCGCTATGTTCTTTCGCATCACCAAGAATATCAAGTTACCTGTTCATCTAGGAATTATGAGGAATTTGATAAACCATTATAGATTCAATTACGTTAGCAACCGCACTCTCTCTCGGCCATTTATCAAACATCACCACTTATCTACAACCCCTGATCTCGCGATCCCCGGGTTTGGACCAACCGCATGAAGCCTCGTATGACGTCCAACCAGACCTCAGGAACCAATCACCAGACCCATGCATTCAGGCTAGACCCACCGCTCATCTCGCGCGTCGCGCGAGTCCAACAGAGTAATCTTCCCCTCTCTCATTACTGGGTCAGTCAATTCACTCAAGGCGATGAAGGCAGCATGAGTGAAAGCCACGCGGAATCCAGGCCAGGAAAATGTCCGGTTATGTCAATACAGAACGTTCTTTGCGAAGAACACAATTCGGATGAGCCGGTATCATGCGAGCCTTTACACGCCTCTCGAAAGGTTGTGCCTCAATCGGATTCGCGCCAGTCATCGCCGGGATTGAGGGAGGATGAGTCCAGTTCGGAATCACGCGAATCAACTGCCACACCATCGCGAACTCACTCTCCAGGTCCTGCTCTCAACTCTTCGTCCAAAGCTCGGGCAATATACGGAAGACAAAATACGCCATTCGAAGTCGCCCATGATGCCAAGGAGCCGTCGGCATCTTCTTGTAAGACGTGCAGGGGAAAGGGCTTATTGTCGGATGATCGCCCAGGTTCTGAGCCTACTTTGGCATGCCGTGCCTCATCTCTTGTTCCCACGCTAACAGGGCCTGTTCAGGAGGAAACCCCAACTTTGACAAACCATTCTGCTGCGACGTATCGGTAAGACACTTGATGCCTCGATTTCTACGAACGAGTTTTATTCTCTGACCATGTAAAGGTTGTTCAATATGTAAACGCCCACCCTCCGTCTCCAAAGAATCCGCAGCAGACCAAAAAAGACTACCTACTATATTTGATTGAATTCTACGACGACAGGAAACGTCGGGGCATGTGGCATCTGGTAACGTATGCCTACAACAAAGAGTTGTCCACGCGAAAGAAAAAGGCGGCTCTTCAAACAATGTGGCGCAGAATTCTGCTGCAGGGAGAGGAGGTAAGAATGGATATCATGATTCCTCCACGGCAATTCATAGTGGTTTTCACAGTGGCTGATTTGGTCCTCAGGATGAGGTTACGAAATAACGGATCTTCACTATACCCGCATGACTATGAACTAGCGTTCTGTCCATGCACCCCAGTACATAGGATTTGGACTGAAGCACGTAAATCGAAATTATTTCTAACATTGGCTCGGCGCTCATGGCCACTTCTATTGTCATTTTGACTGGAAAGGCTCAGCGAAACATGAGCGAGTAGCGACAAACTGGCGAAGGGCTTTTAAGCCCGAGGACGGCCGATAACATCCGGTCTCACCTTTTAACGGAGAGAGAGATTTGACTTTGCATCTGCCTGAGTTGGTTCACCTCTCCGCTTCCGAGTCTGAAACGCGAAAATATTAGAAATACTGGTTTTTATTGTACCATCTGCGTGCGATAGCACCCGTAGATGCTTTCCTAGCTGGTCATAGTCGCCCGTCGCCAAGCCCGGATCGGAACGGGCCTACTGAATGCGTGCGACCCGAAAGGTAGGGTCCTCTCCTTATGTATCTTCGCTATTCTTTGTGCGCCTGAATCATCCACTATGTGAACATCGAGGTTTTGTAGTACTAAAAATACCGAAGCCAAAATTGTGTTCTTGGCCAGGGTCTCGCCCGGACACCTCCAAGCTCCGCCTCCAAACGGAAACCAGTGATCCCGAAGGCCACCATTAGCCAGTTTAGCTGCAGCATCATCGAGAGATGTTTTTGCAACAGACCGATTGCATGTCTGAACATCTGTGTAAAAGCTTTCGGGTCGCCGGAGAGGGCCGCTGAGCGGGTCACCGGGATAAACGACAAATCGTTCTGGCCAGAATGAGTTGACGGCATGCTCCGGGACCCCATTGAGAACTCTGCCTTCGTTCCAGAAGGAAGAGTCTAGTCCGCCCAGCCAATTCGCTGTCATAGTCACTGACTGCGCCTGATGCGACCCAAAGCCCGGTGTGACCGAAGTACGCCCTGTCGCACCAGCCACGTGAAGCCGGAGGGTTTCACGGTAAACCGAGTTGAGAAGGGGTGCGCTTCCAAGTCTTGCAAGGTCCGGCATGGTAGAGTCTTGGTGCCACGAAATCGAGAGCTCATGTCTAATCCGGGACGTGAGCGATTTGTCCAGGAGGGTGTGCAAGATCATCCATGCAGCGGCCGGTATCGTGTTTGCGGTGGTTCTGAGCAATCGTGTCAGCGAACAGAAGTCTCGGATCTTGAAGGGAGCTGGGCCTGAGTAAACATGGCTTACACAAATAGGTACCCCAGCATAACTGTTGATATCCCAGAGTCTGAGAATCCTAACTTTTCGTGTCGTTGTACCATCCTTCGAACATATCGAGTACCCCAGATTGGCTCATAGTCGCAGCTGTTGAGATCTTCATCGTCCCAATCAAACAAAGAATGGCATCGTTGCCGCCAAGTTTGGAAATTTTGAAGCATCTTGTCTCTCTTCTGGTAGCTTGCAGAGAACATCCACCTGGGCAGCCCACGAGAGACCACCGGAAATGCATCGTAAAACTCCCAGAAGTCTTGGCAGAATGTCGGACAGACAGATAAAATGTGCTCTCCATAGAGCGCCTCGACCTCGGCTTTGAAGATTGCGTCCCGAACGAAACGGTACAGATCGGGCAGTTGAGTTGAGTCTTGCTTCTCCGCTACTTGCTGCCGGAGCTCATATTCAAAGTTTCGAGAAAACCTATCCATAATGTTTCTCAAGTTCTCACCGTTAAGAAACTTTGTAAAGTCTCTGCGTTGATGTTCGATGATTCGTCTTGACGGATCCGCATGATTGGTTTTGTAGCCTTCACTGCCGTCGTGGTTCTCGAAGTTCTCGATGTGGCTGTGGTTGAAAATAGCGTAGTCGGCTGCCGTTAAACCAAAGAAAACCGACAACGCGTCGAACAAGCCAGGGACCGGCACGTAGTCCCGAGAATTCCTAAACATGGTTCGAACCCCATCTCCAGGGAGTGCTATGCTAAGACTTCTCCCTGGAAGGGACAGAGGGGCAATACACCCCGGGTACCTTGTTCTTCGAAGTGTTATCATCAATTTGGTATATCTACTCCTAGGAGACGTGCTTACTGAAGATGGAGAAGAAACTTTTCAGCATTGAAAATCAACGAAAACGTGTCGCTAATAATGGGAATCTTGAATCGAGATGCGTTGAGCGTAAACACATTCCGGTACTTGGCGTTGTGACTTCTCCAATTTGCTTTTGGGAAAGAGAAAAAACATGTCATAAAGAGAAGAACGACGAAAATGAGAGCATGCGCAAGAACGTAGCCTGTGGTTGGAAAAGTCTCGGAGTGCGTAAGACTCAGTTCGTACAGGCGTTGTAGAAGCATTTTGTAATGCTTCGTTGAGCTAGTTCAGAGCAACTTGAGGAGATCTTATGAGACGCGAATCGACCTGAACTCTTGTCCTCGAACGGCGTCTCTGCAGTCTTTTTAAACCTATTTCTGCAGAGACCAATGTATCCCCATCAAGTCTCTTGGGCAAACACGGCCTCCTCCTACCCATCGGTCCCATCCTCACACTTTGGCTTTCATTTACTTAGGATCGTTATATCGGGTGGGGGCCGGTCCGATAATACACAACCGCCCCTGCCACCTGAGTGCAGTTGTTGCTGACCTGTCTTCATTTGGTCGCCAAGCGGTGCGGTCCCTTGGAACGTACATCACCGTGCAGCCCACCAACCATGACCCATGTACTTCGCCGGAGGAGCATCCCAAAGGAGCACATTGATCGCTCGCGGCTGATGGCATGGCCATCTTCCCGAGTAAGATCCATCGTCGGGTGATGTTCAATACAATCAAGCGCTTCTGATTGCTTCAATTCCACAGACGGATGGGACCAACACAACGGAAAAGAGGTGACGCCAAGCATAATTGGGACGAGCTTACCTCTTTTCACTACGACTACCTGGGAGCGTTTTGGTCGTTTTGATTGTTTTGGCTTCCGGTGACGCTTGTGATCCTGTTCCCGCCCCCTCTTCGCTGCCGCTTACTTCACTGCCACATCGAATGTCGCCATTGAGCAGACACATGCTACTCATAAGCGCCGTGTCATAATTGAACAAGGCTTAGGAGGCTCTGCGGGTGGTTGGGATGCGAGTCAAGATTGGTGATTGTTTGTGGTGTGTCTCGTGCCAGTTTAGATGTAAGCCTCAAAGATCTTCGCTATACCGTTTGCCTTATTCGGGTTTAGAACGAAGGAGGCTTTCAACAACAGTCAGATCTGACACACCATTCGCAACTCCCGCTAACTTGAGATTAGAATGACACTGTTCCGGTGGATCGTCCTCTGAATCACTCGTGGTGCCATGTGAATGATAACATCTGGGGCCCAGCCGAACGGGAGGGCCATGCATCCATCCACTCCACGGCGCCAGGGGTCACCTCGTCGAGTTAGCGGCGGGTTGTATGTTTGCTGCTGCCGCAGGCGGCGGTGGCTCTTCGGAATCGGGCCCGTTTCCGAGCCACGTTGATCCAATCCTTGCGGCTGCTACTTAACGCCTCACGCCGGGCAGGACCCGGCGAACGGCAAGGGTCCCAACACACACATGCTCCAAGTCGGGTTCCCACGCAATCACAGCACACGGCAGGCCACCTATTCTGCAGCAAATAAGCATGAAGTATCGGCCGTAGGCCTGGCCGTAAGGCGCCTCTGCCGGTATTGGTGACATCTGTTGTGTGACACATGTGAGTAAATTGAGCTTTCAATCAGAAAACGACGGAAAGACAGGGGGGAAAAAAGGGAAAATTTTGATGCGGTCAGCGGTAGGTCGAAATGCTCAAGCTGGCAAGATCTTCGTCTCTGCTCATACGGTATCCCGAAAATAAACCTCGGAACAGTTGATATCCTCTGAGGCACTGGGGTTTACCTGAAGGCCCCCAACACGCGGCCATGCAGTTGGAAGCACATGCGATGGAAAGCCCTGGGTCGGATGTGAGCACATTCCTATTTTGTGTCCATGACAGGGATGCCGTCCAGGATGCTGTCGGCCAAGACTGCAGGCATGGCATGGCACACTTCCAACAACAGCGCCAGCTCGACTTCGTTGCTCACCCGTCAGTAGAAGCGAGCCAATACACGCCGCACGCATGCGTGCAGTGCCGCCCAAGTGAAGATGTCTCTTTCGGCGTGGAAAAGACCCCGTTTTTGTCGGACATTAAGGTTACCAAGCAAGAAGATGTCTCCTATCGCAAGTTTCAAAGATGACGATGATCTCTCTGGGGATTGATCGATCAGGGCTGCCCCCAATTGGAAGAGAACGTTTGTCTAATCAAGTGAATATTCTCCATCAAAAAGTGGAAGCCTTTGAAACTGAGCAGTTCAAGTTGACGAGAATGTGAGGCTTACACCACTCAAATAGCCAAGTTCCGAATTCCCATCCTTGGAAGCCTCGCGGACGGACCACCTTTCTTCACCGGTTACACCACGCCATTAATCGGTCTAATATCCTAGCTCGTGGATCAGAAATGCAGTGATCGTGACAAGGTGGCTGCAATCTTCATTTGTTCGCAGGGGTATTCGTCCAGGCGCTTGGGAAAAGTCGAGCTCTCTGCGAGCTTTCTCGACCTCGGATCGATGTTCGCCTTTCTAATAAAGCAACCAGTTTCAGGGACAGGGTATTGAGGCTGCGAGAAAGATTTTCGTCTACGGCCGACGCAGTATCAAGGCTGGAGCTCAAATCGCCAGCGAATACGTAATATCGAGTTTCTCCTATCCTGACAATCAATCTTGGCAGGATCACATCCGACGCGCCTTTCTCGCTCACGCGGGCCGAATCTTCAGCATCGCAATCGCGGAGTTGGTCAAGTGGGCCACATGTTTTGGGGCACATGGAAATTCTTACGCAGTCACACGGTGATGCGATAACGTGAACCGACATGGAATACGAACGAAACAATGTTTGCTGCCTCCGACATTCTCTTTCGGCACCGCGGCAAGTTCTTCGTGTTTCAATACTCAGATAAGACGAGGGCTTCTGGCCATCACGATTTGCTCAAAATCCTGTTTCGGGAGTGGGGTTAATGTGATTCTCACAGGATCTGTTGGTTGGGAAATCTGGCAAACATGCATATGTCGACTGCATCAGATGAGATAGGTTTTGCAGCAAAAGCCCACACCAGTAAATGGGCTGAGGCTAGCCAAGACACTGAGATAGGATCAATCTTTAATGAGGAAGAATAAAGACTCCCCACTTCTTGGTGTCCATGTTCTGGACTGCGCAGACCACACAGCCTGAAGCACCGGGGCAACTAGTACCAAATGGTCTCCAGCTTGGATTGGCGTTAGCAAGCAAGCGCAAATCTCGATTCCGCATTTGTACGAGAGCTCTTGTGTTTAAACCCATTTTCTGGCCAATTGCCTCCGCCATTATTTGGTCTCAGGCGTGGTGTACAAATTTCCGCCTATCGACCGTTATTACTCTATTCCGACGTGTGGTGTCAATGTTCATAACATGCCAGGACTGTGTAGACGTATACTGGTTCTTAGTATTAACAGTCCGTGTACTCATATTTTCGTGTTGCTAAAAAGGGGGATCGTGACACGAAGCGCCAGGTTCGAACCTAGAGATGCTTGCTTAGGAATCGCGAGGCCATGCAAAAGAGCCTCTGTGGGAAAGAAAGAGATATGAGAGTGATAACAAAATCTTCCAAGCGTTTCGTGCGGGTTTTCCATCACAAACCACGTCACCATTCACTCCAGCCCCCTGAATCTCCTATTGAACTCCTCCACTGCGACAGCGACCATCTTGTACAAAAAGCCACGGCCACTCTCGTCGCCAATAGGTATAAATGGTCCGTTTGTGCCTCCTCTGAGGGTGAGGCTGAGACCAGTTCGTTCCTTCGCAATTGTCTGGACGTCCTTCAGAGGCACATCCCACTCGGATGTCAGACGCCGGCTCCGAATAAGCAAGATCCGGGCGTACGTGACCATGACCACCATGTCTTCGCGGGGCAATTCCAAGTGCGCAATGTAGTCCTCGTTGAAATACTTGCCGTTGTCAACTTGCTTCAACCAAGATTGGCCGAGGGCTTCTCGAGCATTGTAAGGGCGCACGATGCCATCGGAGGGCACGAAGCGCGCAGGGCGAACGCGATCGAGCTCTGAGCCATCAAAGACGGTGGTCGTGTTGCGAATGCCTTCGGAGACGTTGGACGCCATGTCCAAGACGCCGATAGCAGGCTTGGTGGCGAATCCGACAACGCCCTTGCCGATGCCCTTGAAAAAGCCAAGGGCTCCCTCCTGTTCAGCTCCTTCGAGCGGTTTGCGGACGAGGCCGCCCACTCCAGATGCAGCGCTCGTGAAGAGGGAGTTGGCACCGGTGGTCACACCGTAAAGAGCGTGCTTGGGGCGATTTCTGGCTCGAGTGATTCGGCGGCGATCTTGGAATTGCTTGTCGAGCGTGGCAGCTGCAAGACCCTTGGATAGACTACCAGTGAATTTGGAGAAGGAATCGCTGAAGCCGTACACAGACTTCTTGACAAGAGATGCAGCGCCCTTCGCGACACCAATACCGAAGTCCTCAGGTTTGTCTGACAGGATGAGTCCTTGGTATGGTTCGTAAAAGACGTCCGTCAACCCAGAGCTAATATTGTTGAATAGTCCGACAGGGTTGCCCAGGAAATCAGCGGATCCCAGAATCTTGTGAATTTGGTACAAAACCTCCTGGCTGTAATGATTGGTTATATTCTGCGTCAGAGCCGGAACAGACACTCGCACATTATCCAGCATGAGCGCGTTCAAACGGATGGGCGCATCGTTGACATTGCCGATGGCCATCGTCATGACATTAAGGAAGAACATCAGAGGGTTCCGAGAAGACGTCTTGTCTTCGGCGTTGACGCGTTCCGTGCGCATGAAAGACAGGTCAAGCTGCATTGGCTGAATGTTGAGCAGTTCGAAATAAATGTCTTGGCCAGACTGTTGCTGGTTTGGCTCAGGAATATCGAGCTCTTCGTCGCAGAGTTTGCCCTCTTCATTGGTGTCGGACCAAGCCGCGCCGGGAATATTAGAGAAGTCGAGGACAGCGTAGACGAAGTCTTCGTCGAGCTCAATGGTCATCTGTTGCATCAAGACAGTAGCGTATTTGATGTACAGAACACCGTAAGAGTCATCCTTCACTCGGGTAACCATGGCGTGAATGGATGGGTGGGCGTCAACCTCTTGGGCCCTCTTCGGAACAACGCTAGGGTATAGGATCATTGGGAAGAGACCACCGTACAACTGATTATCGATTTGTATCCATTTTACCGAGAAGCTGATTGTCTGGTGGAGTGGAGAGTCATGATAGCGGAGTGAGACGTCTCTGAATGTAACATAAGCCAGCTCCTTCAACTGAGAGTTGATGAGTGAGATTCCAATACCCGATAACTTCAATTGGGCGCGGAAAGTGGCGGTTGTCTCTTGATCCTTGACTTCAAAGCCGTCGGTGCTCGTGCGAGATCCAGACTTCGACTTTTGTCTGTACAGACTCTTGGACTGTCGGAAGTTGGACAAGATCAAGGTTTGAGTAGGCCCGTCAGCTGCAACATTGATGTCGATGATCTTCTGCTGCCCAGAAGGACTGGTGAACTTCATAGGGATTTGATTGCCGATCTCGGCGAGCTTCACGTGTCTTTCTTTGCCGTTGACATTAATGATAATTTCTCGGAACTTTGCGGCGGGGAAGTCCCATGCGTAAGGCATGATGCTGCGCGGTGGCAATCTGTACTTGATGGGTCTCCAGCCAGATCTGTCCTCTACGCCGTCGTCTTCGAGACTGGGGTTGGCTTGGTAGAACGTGAACTCGGTGTCACTCTCGTTTCTCATCTGATATGGCCAGTTCTTGCTCTCCATGCTTAGGTGTAGGAAGATCGTCGCACCCTCCATCAAGATCTCAGCTCGGATGAGTCGTTGCCTCTGGCCGGCCTTGGCGATTTTGATGTGGGTAGTGCCAATATCTGATATGTTGAAAGGAGAAGTCCACTGATTGTTCATTCCAGGGTGGCACAGAGAAAGTTGCTTGACAGCGGTCTTCTGCATAAAGTGCAGCGGCTGGTTTGCGCCTGGCTTGAGCGTCATGAAGCCCGACGAGCTCGATTCCCTGACGTTGATCTCTTCTCCCAGCTTGTTCTCCAAAACGAATCGAGGAGCAATGGTGACGACCTTGGTCATCTTGTATTTGCCCTCGCCTGCCTCAGTTGTGATGCCGATGTGCACCTCAGTGTTTCTAGACGACGAGGGTAGCACGACTTCGGTCGTGCTACCAATGGCATCGAAACTTTGCGGTTTGCTCCATTCCGAATCAGCAATTTGCAACAGCGCACGATTCCTATGGTCGTCGTTGCCGTAGGAGAACATGAAAGGCGTCGCCTTTGGTCGGTCTCTCTCAGCCCTGCGTGACAGGGTCGATTGTCCCGCAGCAGGTCGTGCTCCTTGTAGAAATCCCTTGGCACGAATTTGCAAATCGAGGCCAGTCTTATTCAAGATGACGTAGGGGCTGTAGACAGTCACTCGGAAAGCCCCGCCGCTGTCGGGGATTTTGTGGTAGTGGAGTCTCAGATTAAGCTGCAAGCCGTCGGCATCCTTGCAGAGCAGCCTATCTTCCTTCTTGAAGTCGTCCGACTGGCCGGAGTTGATGATCGCAAAGTCACTAGGTTTGAAGACAGTGTCTTGCATGTCAACGCTAAGAAGAAGCAGGTGAGATAACTCGACGACGTGGACAGGGCTGAGGCCACCTTTGCGGAGGAAGTTTGCCCAGTCCTTCTTCGTGTTCTTGTCGTAAATGCGGTACTTGAAATCGTATGGCAAGAGGTTCTCGAGGATAACTGGCGGCGACAACTTGATGCGCATGTATGGGTAGTTCCTGAAAGATTGTTAGTAGTTGAAGTTACATGCTTCCACGTGGAACTTACTTCGTCAACGGGTTGGACTTGTCAAATGTCGCATTGAGCTGGAAATAAAATGGATCGCCGTTTTCACCCTTGCAAACCATCGTTCGAGTAGGTCTTGTCAAGAGGTCTCTCCACCACAAAGTCTCGGAAGACCATGCATACCCGAAGCCAGAATCAGGTCTCACAAGCAGCGACTTGAGGAAAGCGGCCCCAACGGGAGCGGGGCGACTCTCGCCAGGGGAGATTTTTTCGATCTTGAGCAGATGGCCCTCTTGAGCATCGTACACGCCGAGTTCAACCGGAATCTGGGTCTGGTTTTCGACGACTAAAGGCGACCGAAGAGTGACGTATTTGACGTTGTCCTTGCCCAGGGTAACTTCAACCAGCAGTCGATGCAAGATGTTGTCCGTCTTAGGCTTTAGGCCGTAGATGGCCTCACCCTCGCGATTGAGTCGTACGTTCTTGATAGGGTCAAACCCGCTGCCCTCCAGGTGAATACCCACATTGCCGGTGTTGCTTTCAGCAGAGAGGTTCTCACGCATCTTCTCCCAGGGCTCGAAACTCCAAGGTGCTTCTTGTCCGTCTTCGAGGCGAACCGTCATATTGTCATCGGTTGTGGAGCTCTTCGATTGCACCACTACGTCGAATCCAGTATAATTACGAATTCGGTATGGTGCGTCCACGCCGCGGGGCTTGCCTAGAACATCTTCGTCTTTGCTGAGGAACGCAAAAGATTTGGATGCCAATGCGATGGTGGCAGTGGTCAGTGTCACATCAAAGATCTTCTTGGAGGCGACGTCGATGGACATGAGACCAGACTGAGCGTCCTTTGCCATACCAATACCGACTTGCCAGGGCTCCAATAACGGCTCCCAAGCTGACTTGGAGAAGTTGTACACATTAGTGTACAGATCAATGGCAGTTTCGGCCTTGAGATTGGAAGACCAGTCCTCGGCGGTTGCGGTGAAGCTTCTGATACCCAAATCGAGGATTGGCAATTCATGAACGTCACCGATAAGGACGACTCGAATGCCTTCAATGGTGGCGGAAAGCTCCTCGTGTCGTTTCGCTTGCGGCTGGACTGCTGTTCCATGCGGATCGTCGTGGGCCTGTCTAACTTGAGAAGCAGCAACCTTTTGCGTCTGGGACTTGGAAATTATGGTCTTGTTGGCGATGGTTGATGGGCCCTTGCCGCTGGCTGTTCTTTGCTTGAGACCAGCCTGACGAAGTTGTCTCGCTTTCTCGTCTGCAGCAGATGCTGACTTAGGGTCCTTTGGTTGCTGGTCGGAAAGCTCAGTGGCCTTGCTTGCAATCTGCAACGCGAGTAAAATATCCCGCAAAGACAAGCGAAGGATCAGGGGCTCGATGTCGGCATGAATGCTGGTGATATTTGGCTTGGAGCTGTCCATCGACATCTGTACCGAAAAGTCGTCAAGTATGCGCAGGCGAGAATCTTCAAATCGGTCCATTCGGCAAAGAAACATGCCAATCTCGGAAACTTGGAAGGTCAAGGCGTGTTGCTGAGACAGCAAAACCTGTTTGGTACCTAGTACAATGGCCTCGGAGCTGGAGCTCAGGGGGTTGGCGATCAAAATGACTTGAGCATCAACAATGTTCACCCTGTAGGCAATGCTCATGGTGCTTTGTGGCCTCTCCTCCGGACTGTCTTGACGGCTGTCCGCCTCCTCCTTACTGCTCTTTTGGGACTTGGCCTTCGACCAAGTGACCTGCATGGAGTCCGCATCCGCATCTGACTCATCAGGTGTTTCTAAGAGGGACTCGTCGTCGACGGGCGAGGGCTCCTCAGGTTGCAAACCAATCATGACGAAATGTTGGATCGCGAAAAGGTAATCAAGAGCAAAGATGACACGAGGGCTGTCGACGGTAACGATGGCGATGAGGTTTCTATCTTGCCCGCCAGACATTGTGATGCTTGCCATGAGCTGCTGTACCTCCTTGTTTGAGGATGTCATGATCCTACGGAACTTGTTCGTGTCGCGAGCCCGGGTGTCGTAAATGGTGAAGGAGTGGATTAGGAATTCGCCCTCCAGTGAGCCATCATTGAGCATCCTCGTTTTCGCCTTGGTTACGTCCAGAGAGAATCGTGAGAGGCTAGCATTTTCGAGCTTTCCAACAGGCTTGTCGTCAGGCGCCAACAAAAGCTCCATGCCAATGGTGTTGACCTGGAAAACCAGATCTAGCTTGGTCCACGTCTTGTCCTTGGGCGATAGTTCGGGGCCGAGATCGACGAGTTGTTGATCGTTGCCCTTGTTCCTATCGACAGGCAGTGATTTCGCTCTTTGCAGAGTATCCTTATCTACTTCACGCTCTGCTTCTTGGTTTTGCTCGTCGGAATCGCCTGCGAAAGCTGCCGGGACTGACTTGGAAATTTCCATCAAGAAGCGCAGTTGGTACTGAGTGAGCCTCAGATTGAAGTCTGACATGCTGCCTTCGATTTCGAGCTCAGGACGCTTCGTGCCGTCTTGGTGTTCTGCATAAGTCACGTTGAAGCCTAAGTCAACCTTGTCAATGAGCTCTAGTTCCTCGGAGAGATCTCCAGGATAATTGAAATCGGACGTGAGGCGAATGTTCCGGATTCCTGCGTTGATCTTGGTTGCGATTTGAGAGCTTTCAGAGTCATCTAGAGGAGCAAACTTATTCTGGGCGTAAATCTCTCCCAAGTAAGCGGTGATGACATCTCGTTTGGGCTGGCCATGGGTGACCACCCGGGGGAATACGACGATGGGTGTTTTGACCACGACATCATACTTGAATCTGCTTGTGCTTTGCTGGATCTGGTTGGCTTGGTTCGCAGCAGCTTGACGGGCAGCATTGTAAATTGCTTGCATCTTGCCAAACTTGACGAGGAATTGAATGATCTTCCTGAAGGGTTCCTCGAGGAAATTGAGCTTCACAGATCCAGCCCTAAGGTAGACTGAAGAGTCGTAGCCTGGATACGCTTTCTTGTTGGTGGAATCGAAGGTCTCGTATCGGAAGTCAGCGAGCTCGTCGCCCTGGATAGAGATAAGCTGTCTCAAGGTGGACTCCTCAGAGACGCCCTGGTTTATGTCGTCGACCAAGTTGAGGTTGCCCAGCTTGGCGTTCACGCGCATGGTCCTGCCAAGGAGGAAGACGCCAACATCAGCGTGATTGAACGATAACGTTGCCAAACGAATGCCGTCATTATTGAGGATGAGACGGATACTCTTGAGGTCAACCTTGACTCTGATAGAACCGGTATTGGCAGGTGCGTCCTCCGGTGGCTTGTCCACGGCAATTTCAACACCTTCTTCGTCGCCTTCTTCTTCTGAGTCTGAGATGACCTTCTGCTCCTGCGGGGATGCTGCTTCGTTATTGTTACCAGTAAATGTCGCGAGGATGAAGTCCAGCAACGTCAAAAGGGTCTTCCTGGTAACGACAAGGTTGATTGTGGAAATCGCAGCCGTGACGTTCATCTCGACGCCTTCGTAAACTGGCATGAACTCTGGCGATTGGCGGTTGACCCTGGTGAACTTGACGTTGACGAGACTGCGGTTCTGCTCGCGGTCGTCGGGATCTCCTGAAGAAACGATAGACTTGAACTCGGCGGAAGGGTTGTCGACAAAGTCATCCATGGTCACTGAACCCAGCGACACTTCTGCCGACATGTCATAAGGTCGCAGGTAGAATAGAAGGTCGAAGTTCTCGGCAACAAGCTCGACGAGCAGCGCATCTGGCTTCTTCTTGTCTGGATCGCTGCGATAAAGAGATCCCTTCAGAGTGTCCACCTTAAACTTGAACTCGAAAGAGCGCTGCTGAAGCTTGAGCTGCTCCTTATTATCTCGACCGCCGTCGGCATCCTCAAACTCTTCGCTGTCGTCGTCGTCTTCGTCGATAACGATGGCAGTCTGCTGCTGCATGAAGGGGAATTGCGACGACCTCCGGCGAGAAGGCTCCTTACGAGATCGTGACCGGGTCGACGCGGTGCTCAGCCCTCTAGGCCGGGTTGTAATCGCTTGAACCTGCGAGTCTTTGATTTGCTCGGGCTGATTCTCGTTCTGTCCAAACTTGGGAATGGCCACGTCGATAATCCTCATCAAGTTCTTGTATTTGGTGTCTGAGACGGTGGCGTGGAGGAGTGGCAAATGACCAGACACCTTCAGCTTTGTCAAGTTTGGTGCCTTCGGCAAGATGGAAGTTTCAACAACAAAGTCGACGTTGATCCGCTCCACGACGTGAAGATGCTGCGTGTCATCCTTCTCCGCAAGCTGGGCCTTTGTCACCTCGATGGACGGTCCTATGAGCACCTGGGTTGAGGAAAGCTTGACCAAGAATTTGTCGTACATGACAGACTCTAAGCGCTTCAAGTCCTCATCCGTGTATGACTGGCGCTGCTTGGATTGAATCTGCTTCATGGTATTCTGGTCAACCAGTTCGCTGTTGACGCTGATATGACCGGCATCCAGAATCAGACAAGTCGACTCTTTGACCGCAATGCTGACCGGTACGATGATCAGAGGAGCCTGTAGGTCGAGCTGAGCGTTGATAGTCTTGTGCTCCTCTAGAGCAAACTCGAGACCTGCGCGCGTCTGTTCTCGGAATGTCTCGACAGTAGCACCAGCAGTCTCCATTAGGGCTGTGATGGATTCCATGTGCCTCTCTGGCGGTCTAAAGAAGTCGGCGACGCCCACCACGAAGTTGGGATTCCATACAATCTCGAGTGGTTTGAGAGAGCCCGACAGTGCTATGTCTCCTTCTTTGTCGATGGGATTTTGTTCGACCTCAAACTGGAAGAACGGCTCGTCGTCGTTGTCCTCCAACTCTTCGATAGTCAAGCGCTTGTGTTCGTGCACATCAGGCGCATCCTTGACTCGAACGATCTCCGGGAATAGGGAGTCGGGTGTGGTTCCGTCGTTGACGCGGAGTCCACCCAAGCTGACGTCGGCCAGAAAAGAGTCAGGGCGCTGCAAGACTTTGGCTTTGAAGACGTCAAAGTGAAGACTGAGCAAGTCGCTTCGCTTGCCATTGTTACTCTTCTTCAAAGTGAAGCTTCCAGTGCTCAGCCACGCCTCAACTTGCATCTTGATTGTGTCTCGAGGTACGTCAACAGACTCGGCAATGGCTGTTTTTTCGTCAAACTCGATGGCATCGTACAGCTCCTTCCGCTGTTCTTCCGTGATCTGTGTGTTCTCGTCGTTCTCCTGGGGCTCTTGTTGCTTCGATCCGCCGCCCCATACCCAGGACATCCAACCTTGCTGCTCCTGCTTTGGTGGCTGGTTCTTCAAAGCTTCGGCATTCTCCTTCTTAAGCTGGTTTCGCGCCAGAGATCTCCAGAATCGCAAATCTTCGTAATCAAGCTTCCACTCGAGCTTGTTGAGGTCATCATTCTCCTGAGATGAAAGTTGTTGCTGCTGTTTTCTCTTTTTGAACAGCTCGATGTAGCGTTTTCGGTCGTCGCGTCGTTCGCGGAAGTAATCCCAAGACCATCTGCGGTTCCTTTCGTGAATTTTGCTGAGTACGGCGTCACCTGCAAACTTGAGCCACGCCCTCGGGTCCTCCTTGGGCGTAACACCCTTTGGCTGAAACTTTTTGTATTCCTGGTGCCGAATGAAGTAATGGAAGAGATCCACCATCATCAAGCCATCCCGGTACTGGTCATCGTCGATGACCAAACCGATTTCCTCAAAGAGTAAACTGGCCTTGGCTTTGGGAACGTGCAGATCACCGGTCTTGTCGAGAACGATCTTAGCCTTTCCGTTGACGGGGCGTAGGATGAACTGGTGATTGAGCTCCGTGTCTTCTGTCGATCCTATCAAGCTCTTGAACTTGCTAACCATTTCGTCATGTGGCATCGGCTCGTCGTCATCGGCGGTTATTTCGCGGCCCGGGCCTAGCAGCTCTGTATCTGTGTTCCAGTAGACAGCGAGGGCGCCGAGGGTTGCAAGCTTGTGTGTGCTTTTGGTGGAGTCTTGGATAAAGGTTGGCTTCCACTGGCCGTCAGTGCTGATGGCACTGAACTCTTCGAGGGTAACACCGAGGGCGAAAGGGTGTCCTGGTGCGGAGATGGAGTCCTCGTATCTGACGTGGATGTTCTTGACCGTGACCTGCAGGTTGTCTACAATCTTGGTGACCAGGCTCTGAGTGAAGCTCTGGCTCTTCTGTTGCTCTTCTTGGCTCATGCCCTCCTGCGATCTTTCTTTCAATAACTCAGCAGAGTCAAGCTTCTCCATCTTGATTCTTTGCTTCCTCCGCTCCTCCTCGTCTTCATCGTAAGCAGCCTCCTCCCTTGGGGAGGCAAGCAGGAAGACATCTTCAATAAAGACCTTGACAGGAGCACCACGAAGGTTTGACCATGGGATGATGAGGGTCAACTCGCCGAGGTGGCCTTCCATCACATTGATGGGAAGCTTCAGCTGGTCGAGGGCCTCTCTCCGCAGCTCGAGGTTCCTGAGCTTGACATCGCCAGACCAAATACCGACCTTGAGCTGTGCTGGGTCGAAGTTCTTGACGTACATGCCCAGGAACCTGTTGAGCAGGCCGGCGACGAGTCCCTCCAACATGATAGTTGTATGGCGCCGTTACCCTGGCGAGGGAAACTCAATGTTGGGATCTATCGCGTATCGGCCGTTCGAGGCATGGGCAGGGAGGGAGAGACTCGGGATAGAGAACTCGGTCACGGCTGGCGGGGTCAGATCGAGAATCGGAGGGGCTCTGCCGTCATGAACGGGTCGTCGCCGTTGTGATCGAAAATGGTACGCTTGGTGTTAAATCGGGTCGTGGTCGTGTCGAGTCGAACCGAGTCGTGCCGTGATTAAGGCAATAGGGTATCTTTTTTTGTGTCGAGGGGGGGTGAGGCAACGGTTTTCGTACCGCTTGCCGTAACTCCGAACGAGGATAGTAACTTAAGGTAATGAATGATAATGCCAAGTCATAGGCTGTCGAAAAAGTCAGTTTAGGTAGACATGGACAGATTGCCAGGCGTGTTCAGGGTTGGGGTCGGGTCTGGGCTGGAGCTGGGCTGATGGTGGAACAGATTCAGTCGACGGTTTGTGCATGATGACGCTGCCTGATTCTCGATTCTCCCCCGCAGTCAGTGTCAAAAACAGGCCGCCAGCTTAGCCCAGACTGTGGCGCTTAACCCGTTGAGCCACGGAGGGGTGGGTCTACGGTCTACCTCGTCATGGCTCGTCTGGGTTAGCAGTAGAAAGAACGTATCCCAGTTACCTAGTACAGTGTACACTACGGGGGGCACATTTACAGTTCAGCGTTTTCATGCTGCTCCTACCTTCGTCTGTGCACAAAAAGAGCCTTTCATCGTAGAATCGCATTTCTACAATATTCTTATAGATTCAGTACGTTTTTCTTCACCACTCAAGGCGCATGTCAACCACCAACAACTGACCGGGAATTGCGTCTTCCTCGGCTTCCGGCACAGATTCGAGAAGCTTGGGCCACTCTTCACTAGCATCACCCCCACCACACACGCTGGTTCGTCCAATGCGGAGTCTCTGGCCCGGGCGTGGACATGGGCGAGGTCTCCACATTACGTCACGGCCCAGCAGCTGAAGCTCCAGCCAGGTGTGCACCTCGATTTCCCGCCTGCCCCGGAGAGGCTGGAACGGCATGAAAAGAGCCCAGATGCTGCCCTGCCTTACATCAGTCTGAAGCAATCTGCAGCTAGCTGGCTGTAGACAATAAATTTTGTCCTGCCGCACGGCACGTGGCTTGTTTTCTCTCTCATGCCGCCTCAACAATTGGACGACACGATCCTCTCCCTATTTCCGAAGGCATTGACGATATTGGAGCACACGCACCAAGCTTGTTGATCAGACACTCCGAGTGCAGCTCTCAGACGCCAATTTACATTTCTCAGTACTCGATCCAATAATACCAAGCTTTAAGATGCTTCGCTCCTCGCGGCAGCTTCTGCGTCTGGCCCCGCGCAAAGCAGCGGCTCCCACCACCAACTCCTCCTCGTCATTCTCTACCAGAGCCTCCCAAGGCGCACTCCAAAGTTTCAAGCGCCCCTCGGCAGCCCTGCAAGCCCGCGTGTCTCCCCTGGCTCTCGTAGCCCGCTACACGAATTCTCCCTATGACAAGATCGACAAGCAGGCAGAGGCAGAGCTCGCCAAGAAGAAGCTCGAATCCAATCCCGAGAAGGTCACGACCGAGTCTTCAACACGCCAAGTATTCGAGCCTGCGCCAGCGAACCCAGCGCGTGACGAAGACCTTACCGACGGACTGAAGCACGATGTCGTACGTTGGGAACTTCCATTGGTCCATGTTTTCAATTGCTAAACAAGGATTTCGCAGAATATCGTCAAAGACACTTTCGACCTCAGCGATGTTCCCAGGGAACCCCTTGCCCTTGGTCTTGCAGGAACTCTCCCGTATCTCGCGACGTCATTGAGCACCATGTACCTAAGTTGGGATCTCAATCTGGAATGGCCTTCAACCTCCGCCTTTCTCAACAACATCTACATGAACCAGGAGTCAGCCCGATGGTGGCTAAACATCTTGGAGCCCATTCAGCTTGGGTACGGCGCCATCATCATCTCTTTCTTGGGTGCTGTTCACTGGGTAAGTACTCAACCTCAACCTTCGCGACAGGAATGACCGACGCTAACCATCTCAGGGCATGGAATATGTGGAAAAGACCCCCCATCTGAAGCGCACGCGATTCCGCTACGGTATGGGTGTGCTTGCCCCTATGGTGGCCTGGCCGACGCTTCTCATGCCGGTGGAATATGCCCTCACTTCTCAATTTGCTGCTTTCACGTTCCTTTACCTTGCGGACACTCGTGCTAAGAATAAGGGCTGGACCCCGCAATGGTATGGAACCTACCGTTTCGTATTGACAGCGGTCGTTGGTGTATCCATCTTTATTAGCTTGGTCGGGCGGACCAAGATTGGCAACGCTCAGCCTCATATCGGCCAGGAGCTAGCCGAGAGTATTCACAGGGGTAAGACCGACACGTCCCGCGACTGGGAGAAGCTCGAGGAGGAAGAGCGCAAGCGGATCAAGAAAGAGAAGGAAGAAGAGGAGAAGAGGAAGAAGGAAGAGGAGAAGAAGGCCAAGGCCGAGGAGAAGAAGAAGGGCGTGAAGGGTGACGCTAAGAGCAAAGACAAGAAGGAGGAGAAGGCTGCCGAGAGCAGCGATGCAGAGGAGAAGAAGGATGACGGGGAGAAAGATGAGAAGGATTCGAATGATGAGTCAGGATCGGACTCCAAGTCCAAGGACGAGGGCGAAAGCAAGGATGAGGGCAAGGACGAGAAGAAGGAAAGGGGCAATGATGAAGAGGAGGGAGGCAGCAAGGAAGAGGGTAAGGAGGAAAAGAAGGAGAAGAAGGAGTGAGACTTCCATCCGAGGCTTTTGTTTATGTTGTAATCATGTATGAAGCGATTTCAGAGGCGTTCGGAACACGGCATTGTGTTAGCTAATAGCAAGCCTTTCACTGTCAACTCTTCTTGGCAGCCTGTCAGCCTTCAGTAACTTTAACTCATTAAGATCGCGATGTGAGATGCACGTTGATGCTGTCTTGACGATCACTTGCATCCTGCATCAAATGAAATATTCCATTGTTGACCTATCCTGTCTTGGCTAAGGATGGAGGAATACTAAATTTCCTGGACGCTTTCGCCAGAGAATCCAGCAACCTTACCGGGTACGATGAGGTCAGTAATCGCTCTGGGACGGGTTAAAACCTAAATACTCCGTGAGCCGAGCCGACATTACCCGGATCCAGCATATCACTACCGACTCGCACAATGCCTCGTTCTCAGACGTCGTGCCGTTGCCATAACATACCACCATCACCATTGAGGCCCGAAGTTGACGCGGAAACGGAGCTATCTTGGTCCAGCAAGTCAGCATTCACCCCTGCGATAAAAGAGTGAAGAGTGCTCAATCTACGACCCTTGTTCTGAAGCTCGCAACGCAGCATCCATGCTCCTCGTCGAGACGAGCGGCGCAAACGTATCGGCACGTTATTCACACAAGAGATGGCTTTCCCTCTCTTCAGCCCGAGATTCAGGGAGGACGTTTCCTCCGCATCTGAACTCCACGGCGCACCACGTGGCGATCTCGATGATAGGTCAGGACTTCGCCGTTCTTCATCCGCTTTTCAATGGTCGGCATTTGCCTCATCGATAGTTTCTGCCCGAGTGGATCTGCCGCCGCCGCAATCGACAATCGAGCCTACGCGTCGATTCTGGCGCTGATGGAGTCGTGTGCCTGATCTAAAGTCAAGATTGTGTCGTTCATTGGGTGTTAGAGTACACAACATCGAGGCCATTGGAGACAGGGGCGGGGGGAGGGGGTGCTGACGACGTGGGCTGCATGTTCGAGCTAGACGGCGGTAATGTGGCGGCTGGAGAGGACGCAGGAGAAAGACGTTTTGCGATGAAGACTCTGTCTGACTCTGTTCACTCCTCGTCGTCGCTAGTTTGGACACTTGGCCCCTAAAGATGAGATAGTTCAAGGCAAGGCCAAACTCATAGAAAGCTGCCGTACCTTCAAACTGTTAAGAAATCTCGCCGTTCATGATCACCTTGTCTATTATCTCCACCCCCCGAGAACCTCGCAGCGGGCAGCGAAGACCATGAGAAACTTAAGTCGCCCAGGGGACTTATCGTCGAGAATGAAGCTCAATGAAAACACTCCGTCCGGTTGATAAGTTTGTCTGGTGGTCATGGTGGTCGTGGTGGTCGTGGTGGAAGAAACTGACGATGGAGCTTGGGGGAAGAGACCGCTTTATATTCCCGCTGCCCAACCCAGGAGGTGACCTGAGCCGGTTTGAAGAGACCGCTGCTAAGACCGAGACTTGGCGATGAGATGGTTGGGCAAGACTAGCAGCATTGTGCCATGAGTTCGTCGGTTGGATACGGGTTGGTGTTATGAGGTAGACACCGAGTCTGAACGAACAGAATTAGCTGCCTTCCTGATTGGTTGAGTGTGTTGACCTATTTTTAACTAATGTCATAAACATGCACGCTAGGTATCAAATGGCTTTGTAAAAAGGTGTGTTTGACCGGGGAGTTGATGAGAATGGCGAATTACGGCTGTTGCCTCCTTGCGTGCGCTATCAATACATTTCCAGAAGCTTCGAGTTCAAACTACGTGACGTATCTTGTAGATTCAAGAAGTCAGGTTCACGATGAGTATGGAGTAAATGTGCCTTGTGAGTTGCAACCGGAAAGATTTCCGCTTGGCAAACCTTAGAAGGTGCATGACGAACATACCTGATACTCAACATGAGACGAGAGCAAGGCAGTTCTCAAACTAATGAATGTGAGCGCGGGTGATTGGAAGTGAGGCAGTGTTGGGAGCAAGGATCTATATCATCAGGAGAGCCTTAGGACCACAGCCAACCGGGAGGACTCGGCGACTGCGCGGATCTTTCTTAGCCAACCGGAAGCAAAAAACATCACACTCGTTTATCATGCGTTGTCTTTGATCAATGAATATGGCGAGGTAGTTATTAGCGGGTGTACAGGAGGAAGGAAACTAAGCTCGAGACATACATCCGTTATCCACCGAGACTTCCACCCAATACCTTCTCGCCATAACCCTCCTGGACCACTACCTTATATACTACCTTCTATCTTAAGGCACACCTGAACCAGCATCCTTCCTTCTAGTTAATCTCAGCTATATAAGTGCGCCTCAATATAGCTATTCTTAGCTCAGCGTTATAGTTATTAAACTAACCTTACGATATTACAGCATTAATAAAGCAGAATAAGATAGTTAATCTAAAAGAGGGCTGGTTACTCTACTTTCTGTAAAAGTAGCAGTATAGTTAAATATATATTTTGCAGGGCATACTATCTATTTAGTTAATATTTAGATAGGCAACTATATAAGTTAGAGCAAAAGGTTTCTCACTTAGTATAGAATAATTACTATTAAGAACTTAATATTACCTCTAGGCTAACCTCAGCTAAGGGTCTATACCAGCGACTAATAACAGGACACTATGTTATTTATCTCTAAATTTATTAAAGCAAGTATTAAAAAAGCATGTTTCGCTAACTGTGAGTGACAAAGGCAGTAAGGTAGAATGTAGCTCAATAACCCAGTGCTCTAGTATACTCAATAAATCCATCCAGCGCTTCAGGTTCTTCTAAGAATCTCAGCATATATCCATGCCATTCTGACCCAATTTCGGCTGTGTATTCGGCCTTGCAGAACTCCCAATAGTCAGGATACCATCCAGATTGTTCCCAGTCAATAAGTGCCACGATCGTAGATGGAGAGTCTGGGTTGACTATAATATTGCTGGGATGGAGATCGGCATGGGTGAAGATGACTTGGGCGTCATCTGGAAGCATTTTACGATAGGGATCGGGAATCTCTTCTGGCTTCATTCCTGGCCAATGCTCTTCAGTGCCTTGTCTGATCATTATCGAGAGCCAGTCATGGAAACCCTTAACAGAGGTGAAAGGGCCAGCTGGAGGCCTGTTATGATTGGTGATAGAGATATCGTAATAAGGGCTACGATCAATTCGGCCTTGCAAGGATTAGTCTAAGTTCGACACGCGACGCATATTAGCATGTCACTTACCAAGAAACCGATCATCAGGGTCTTGAGACAGTGTCCGTAGATTCGAGACTACAGACTTCAGTGTGCCCCAGAAACCCATCTTCTCATCCTCGGTCATAGATGGCCAACGTTTCTCGACGGTGACGCCTTTCACCATCTCCATATAAAGAAGTACGTAGCCATCCTCGGTGGACCAACCATATATTTCCGGAACCGGGACTTCTGGAAGCAGTCGCCCAAGAGCCCAGAGGCATTGACCTTCACAGACACTGACAGTTTCGTCCCGGCCAAACTTGACCGCAAGGCCCAGAGACTCGAAAAACACAGGTGGGGGATTGGCTTTCTCATGATCTTCGGAGGAGTTTTGGACCGCACTTGTTGCTCGCACTTCCGATAGGGTGGGGAGCGGGTGTCCACTATTTCGAGAGAAGAAAGAAGAGCATTGAAAGGCCACAGTTGGCTCTGAGGGAAGAGAAGCCAAAGAAACGGTCGGACTTGGTGCCATTCTTGCGTCTTGATTTGCATGAGAACAAAGGAGCATCATCCGTGATCGGTGACGGCGGCTGCTTGTTTTCGGGATCGGGTCGGAATATAGCAAGGCGCCCAACGGTATTATGCCTTTGATTGGTTTGGATGTAAGCGCTTACGTCTGAGCACTCCCCAATTATGCGGCCAAACAAAATTCATCAAGACCAGTCACCAACGATTTATTTTTGACATCCATGAGTTTCTTGACTTCTAGCAGATCGATTGGTTCTAACTGTGGCATTCCCCAGCGGAGACTATACGACATGGGCAGACTGCCAAGTACTCTTTCCCCACGCAAGAGAAACTATTGGCTATATAGCAGGAGATGAGGAGGACGTGCTAAATCAGGCAAAATTGCCTCTAGAATAGCGCGGTTCCTGCGTCTTAGAGGCGAGTACAACACTGCGGAGAAAGTTGTCCGAATTTCAGTAGAAGCAAGAGAGAAGGCCTTGGGGCCAGAGCACCCAGATACACCCAGCAGCGTCAACAGCCTTGGGTCGGTCTTAGAGAGGCAGGGCAAGTTTGAAGAGGCGGAGGCGATGCATCGGCGAGATCTAGAGGGATCAGAGAAGGTCCTGCGGCCAGATTGATTCTCGCATAATCAGTCATAAGATTTAATATTACGGCTGACGTCCATTGGAACCCACCTAGCAAACGTCTCTAGGCAGATATCGTTACTCTCGGCGTTGTCAAGCATGAAGCATCCAAGTTTTAATCCCAATTCGTAGATCGATAACCTCCTTGCATAGGAGGCCATATTCTTACCGGAGTGTGGACCGACTAGGCGGCAGTCCAAGGAGGACATCACGTTTTTCGCCTTCAATGTCAATAAAGTGGCCGACGATCCCGATGTAACTAAACGAATTTGAAGCAGTCCATAGATCAAAGTTTATATGAACAGAGCTCTTCGCGTTCTTGACGACATTATACATGATTTGCCGTCGGCCTTCGAAGGCTTGGCAGATCCACGAACAGACGGTGGTATGGTGCTCTGGAAGTAGCTGGCTTGCAAGCTCTCCAGCTTTTGCTCTTAGCCACCGAAGTCGTTCGCTGGATGCTTGCCGGAAGGTGATATCTTATAGGATGATCCAGTCCACAAAACGAGCTTTCCATGCCCTTTCATTGAAGTGGGAGTCAAGCTGAAAGCCAAGGCCGGCCTGCCGCGACAAAGGACGCGAGGAAGAGGAAGCGGACGAAGATGCCCAAGGTAAAGGGATTCCTTAGGCTGGGACCGCTCTCACCAAATTCAGCGATTTGGTGGTGCCGACGGAGCAGGTGCCTCGCGGCGTAGGATGTCCCTGATGAGGCGTACAGAGCTGAATAGCTCTTCTTTTCACGGCAGAGTCTGCAAAGCCAGTACCGTACTCCGTTGTGGTCTAAATTCGCGCCATGCCGATATATCCACGATTCTTTAATCTTTGTGTCGACGACCCTTCTGTGACGATGCCTCTTTTTGGCGCCCACAGCTCGTTTTCCGCAGTGCCAGATGTTCTCCCAGCCGATATCAAATTCGCATTGTGGAAAATCTGTCTCGTTTGGCGTGGCGTCGGGGGTTGGAGGTGGATGGGACGTTAGGGACTGCGGTGTAGACGGCACGGGGCTCGAAGTCCTACTAGAAGACATAATATCGTGGGTATGAATGCGCTTGTACGAAAGTTGCAAGGCAAATGGGTTCAGGCCAGGGCAGAGACGCGCGATGTCAAGTAAACATGCCTTCCACTTATTCCTAAGCGCACGACGGGCCAAGGGCAACACTCTGAAAAGAAAAAAGAATAGCCTGCTCAGACCAACCCGGACGGACGGACTGGTCCGGTCTGTCGATCTGAGTCTCAGCTCGCTGGATCCGCCGCTTGTGTCGTCGAAGTCTTGCCCTCGATGCGGGTCTGGTGACATTCTTGTTGCAGGGGATCCAGGGACGCTGTCGTGGCACGAAGTGCTCACAAACGCTTCGCTATTCAAGAGTAGCGTCGGGATAACCTCGACAGGATTGACAGTACGTGGATGGTGTGTGCGCACTGAAGGGCGTCGTGTCCACGCTGGTGGTGGCCTCTGATTCAGTTTCGCCATGTTTGGTGCCCGTGCTATGATCTATCTACACATCGGTTGTTAGGACCTTCATAGGAGGAAAGAACCACAGTGTCAAATACTTACCTAAATGGCATGGGATGCTGATTGATGTAACTGTTGCACAAGATTACGAGTCGTCGAAGTTCTCGATCCTCATCGTCGTCTTTTATCTTCCATATCAGAGCCGAGATCAGAGGGAATCCAAATTGTCATTTGCTTAGATTTCCCAGAAGCCAGGAGTGCCTTCTTGTCGCACAGCGAGATGCAGTGACCGCCTGAGAAGCAGGAGAAGCAAAGCATTGCCCCAGATTCTGCATCAATGTTGTCCATATTCGCATGGCGTATCAGGCTGTTTTACGACGTTCGAGGAAGCATGTAGACCACGATCTTCTCTATTTCCTCACCTCGTGTCCCGTGTTCCAAAGAACGATGCCTCAGGGAAACCAACTTCATTAACCTCAATCCACGCGTAGGCGCGGCAGGCTCTAGAGCATTGTAATAACTCGATCCAGCATGTGTTCCATGGGCCGTGCCGCAAACCCGAAGCAGTCAAGTAGTAAGGCAACGGCCCGTTACCTAGTCGGCGAAACTGGCCATGTCAGAATAGGTGATTTACTCGTTGTCCCCCCGAGCCGCAGCTTTTCTGAGCAAGGCTGATGATACATTATCGAATCTTTGGGTCGAGTACGTTATGGCAGTCTGATCGACCATACCAAAAGATGTTCGAGTCGGGTCTGGCAAGTTGGTTGTCGAAGAAGCCTGTTTGGCTCATTAGAGCTCCAGGTTCATGTCCGGTTCGTCATCCGCGCCACCTCTCTCTTATTGTCGCCTTCCTCAAACTTATTCACCTGCCATCTTCCATACTTCTCTATACACCGTCGATGTGAGACCAACAGGCAGACATCCTCATCAGGCGGCGACCATCCTCCATCGATCCCGTGATTGAACGCGGAAGACAACTTAACCCCCAAGACAGCTTCCAACAACTCTGTCAACATCCACTGCAAGCCGACTCCCCACCGCTGCGAATCCAGTACGCACACGATCCATACGGTACACAGAAAGAACAACCCTTCTCCTCGCTCAATTCCTCGGAATAACATCTTGACTCGTTCTCAAACAAGAACGGCACGACCCGCGACTCCAGTCCCGAACCGCCGGTGCGCGCGCGCGCGGGCGGTCTCGGCATTGCAGGCAGTATCGGGTACTACTACCTCTTCGCAGGTGTGTGCAGCATCCGATGCCGGACGTCCGCTCCCCTGGTATCCAAAAAGAAAGAGGGAGGAAAAAAAAAGGGAAAACCCACCTCCACGTCCCGGCAGAACCCGCCGACGGGGGGACCTGGACACGCGTTAACGCAACATTGAAGATGCATGCGACGTTCCTCCTCCCTCTCTGGATTTTTGGCAAAAAGTGCGAAAGACTGCAGCCCTAACGAAAATGGAAACGAAACCCCGGGTTTTCCAATTAAATTGCTGCGAAACGTAAACCGTTAGCAATCTTTATCGGGGCCCTGATCTGTTGGATCCTTCGCTATAACTCAACTGTTGAGCGAGTACGGACAAACTAGCGAAAACCGCAGCGAACCAAAAATGTCGGTCCGCTAGGTTGTGTCTCTGATTCACCTCAAGACCGGCGCCAACAGCGAGACATGTGTCTTTCTGTGTGGGTTTCGAGTTGCAGTACCCAATGGCATCGCAATGAAGCCTAGAATGGATATTGCATAATCACGTCAACGATAAGGAACCTGAAAGCACTTTAACTTGTTTGTATTCAATCTTGCAGGCCCATGTTCTGTGGAGAGGGCGATTCTCACCGCTACTCGACATCGACATGAAGCTCCACTCATACGTGCGTTGCCTCGCAACAATCTCATCCTGCTAACCTGTAGCCACGCTGTCCCGTCATGGAAACGAGACGTGTGAAAAACCTCCACTGCAAATTTCAACACCGAAGTTCTCGAAGTGGTGAATCCCACTCCGTAACAAAAACAAGCCAGCTCGCGACGTCGTAGTCGGAGAATGCCTGGTGCTGATGATGATGACCCATGAACCTATCATGACGCTGTCGCAGGCCGTTGCGATCGATGCAATGACAATTAAACGAAAGATGGCGCCGAGGGAATGCGCATTCCCCCATCTGGCGCCGGTGGTCCCCATGCGGGTTGATGTTCCTCTGTCTAATACAGCCGTTCTAGTGATCCGACCGAAAGATGCAACGCTGACAAAAAAGCAAACGCCGGTGTACCCAATGCCACACGGAAGACGGGTATTGGAAGGGAAGAGAAGTCGATCCACAGTTGCCTTAGCAGGTGGTGTATGTCGACATGAAAAGGTATGGAAATTCGAGCGCTCGCGAAGGGTATCGTGGTAGAGGCGGTCTATACCGAAGGAGATGACGTCGGGAAAGGTGCGCTCAGAGCTTAGTGCTACTTGTCGGAGCTGCCAGTGTGCTGCGCCGACTGGTGGTGGTGGTGGTGCTTGTGAGATGAGTGGTGCTTGCGGACCTTTGGACAGTTAGCCACCGATTCTAGAAGTCTTGCGAAGAAGCTCTAAACATACCCTTTGGCGACCGCGGTGCTCCTCCTCGTCTGACGACGTGTTGCTCAGGCGCCTCCTCTCCTCCTCATACCAGGTGCTGAGCGACTTGCCGCCGAACATCAGATCGTCATCCTCAATGATGGTGGCTTGAATCCAGCTCTGCGAAGCAAGATCGACTTCCCTGGCGTTAGGGTCCATGGTGCTGACGTTGGGAATAACGTAGTAGTACTGGTCTTGTGCCGGTGACATTATGTGTGGAGTTGTGATGGCGGCTCTGGGTGGATTCGAGTTGAATAGCGGGAGCAAATGTGACTTGGGATGGAATGGACGGCCCCTTTATGCTTGTCTACGTGCGAGGACGATAGCGCGTAATGCTTGATTTCGCGTAGATGAGGTTCTTGGTTGTGGTGTTTTGGAGAAGCCGGGGTGATCGCGGCGGGCGTTATTTAAGCCTCTATAACAGGGACCCTTGGATAACAGGTAATGTGCCGGCAGGGAAGTCTAGGCCGCTGGAATTCGAGATGACGGCGGGAGGGTCGAGGGGTCGAGGTGTCTAGACGAAAGCAACAAAGAAAGCAGGGACGGAGAGGGCGCCGGTTATCGAAGGGACCAGGAGATGCAAAAGCGGTGATTTCTGTTCTGCTCTTTGTTCTATAGTTGCCGGTGCAGTGGCAGGGCGAGACAGCGCTAGACGGGAGGGCTGGATCGTGGATCGTAGAATGGGCACAGCGGAAGCCGGAGAGAGATATGTGCGTGTGTGAGACGGGGAGAGCGGTGGGCCTAGATTTCACAGAGGGAGTGCCGGCACTAAATCCAAGTCTGATGTTGGTTGGGGGTCGGATATGGAAGAGAAGAAGAAATGGGAAGAGGTTCGAGAAGATGCCGTCGTGACGAAACGGAAGCGGACGGAGGCTGGGTTAATATGGACGGCAAGAAGTGGGAATTATAGGATTGTGGGCGGCGCGGCGAACAAGACGAGATGACAAGGCCCAAGGCAGGCACCATGACTTCGCAAGGCAGAAGGAAAGTACCTGCTGCATGGGCAGCCGCAGTTGCACCTTCCCCGTATTACACGTATTTTTGCAAGTACCTTAATTTTTTTTCCTCAGGTTAGCCCGCGTGGCGGGAAGGTGTCGGGTGGGAAAGAGCGCAAGTTGCAAGGAGGGAGGAAGGAGGGATAGGAGGGGGGTGAGGGTGTGAACAAGGGGGTAAGGAAGAGCAGGGGCCAGGGGAGGAGGGAGGCAGCAGCTGGTACAGCTTTCCTAGGGGCGACTTCTGGTTTCCAAGAGCAGGGGGTGCCGGTCTGTGCGGCCTGAAAAGGCGCGAATCACGGGTCCGCGGTGGATACCGAAATGGCATTTTATGGGTCCCAAAACGGAGACTTGGACGGGACGTCTGCTCTCTTCAGTGCTCAGTCCCGGGACGGTCGCTAGCGACTTCCGTAATGGTGACAGCTGTCTGTTCGTCGCAAGGTACCTTTAGTTCTGTTCTGTCTGCACCACTAGACTGATACCTGGAAACAATATCCGGCCTGTACCTCAGCTTATCTCGGCGACTGACTGACTAGGGGTCGAAGGCAGCCTGACTCTGGTCTGCTGTGCGGTGTCTCAGAGCACTGCCAGGCTTTCCCTCCGTCTCCTTCAGGCACAGATATTCAAGTTCTGCTGTCAGAATGGCGGGGTCAGGGATCGAGGAGGCTGACTGCTGTGCGTGAGATGCAGATTGCTGAATGCTGCCACACCAAGTCGAAAACTCGTTTCTCATTGCACCATGTATTGGCCAACATGGCTGGCTGAGGCCGCTACCAATACCGCCTGTCGACCCGTCTGACTGACCCCTTCCATCAGGCTGCCCGTCCTCCAAATGCGGGGGTTTCCGGAACAGGATAGGTACTTGGCCAGTACAACCGTCTTCGGTCGTAGATGATGACTCCTCCAAAAGCCAAGCTCCCCTCAAGTTTCGGTAACGCCTGACGCGATGAAGTGGCAGAAGCCAGTCGACGCCCTATCTACCTATCCTACCCGTCGCGAGGAGCAGCAACGGGAACAGGAACACCGGCGTGGACTGCCGACGTGGACGAGAGGATGCGGCCGAGCCTAACTGAGTTGTTCACCACCCGCGGAAAGGCTCGCTGTCGGTCTGGACTCCGGGGGCTGAGGCCTAGATCGTGGCCCGGCGATGGTGTAAACACAGTTTGGGGGGTTTAAGGTGGTTTTCCTTTCGGCGTAGGACAGTCCGGCAACTGAATGAGCGATAATCAATATCACGACTACACGTATCCGTCGGAGTGGTATCGGAATACGGGTAGATGCAGGGTTGGAACAGTTTGCAAATCGTGCATGTGTAAGCCGGACGTGTCAAATACACGGGGCATACGAGAATGCACGAGACATGATGTTGTCGAGGAATCACAAACGCCAAAGACACATACGAGTTAGATTTGAGTTTGCCCCTCGTGGGCGCTGATGTTTATTTATCACGATAATTAATTGTTTCTCCCTCAATGTCCACATCCATGATGTTTTCTTGCTTTTGCCCGGCTGGCTGCGTGTTGGCGGACTGAACAAATGAAATGCTGCGTCATCCATCATTGGTGCGAGATGAGATGGCGGAGCTGGGCCTCTTCGCTCGTACGGCAGCAATACGGATCGTAGGATGGGATGGGCATAAGATGACAGGATGAAGGGAGGCAAGCCGTGAGCATGATGATATGATCCATCAAAATGGTGACGATGACTGATAAACGGAACCGACACACGACGACTGCGACGGAGGCACGCCGAGGATCGCAGCGATGATAAGGTACTAGTGTAATGAAGGGTCAAGCATATCATCCTCAGACCTTCATCACTGAGTGTCACTTCTCAGTGCGCCAAGGCTACAGGACGCCTCCATGGAGGCGGAAAGTACTCCGTCTCCCGTCTCAGGTGGCGAGGTACTTGCAGACGAACATCTTACCTCGGCGCGCCCCATCTCACAGTCCGTAAGCTACACTAGGCATTGCCCCAGGTTTTCAATTCCGCCCTGACCACCGCAGCCCCTCCTAGTGTAGAGGCTTCATTTGGCTGAATCGAGGCTTGTCACTGTCAATCAAGCTTGTCCGGGCCCCAGCATACAAGGCCTCCAACCGTGCCGACCACCTAGGGCCCTGGGCGAGTTGAGGAGGCGTACAGGGTCACCGCCGAGGGCTGCGGCGTGCCGAGCTTGTTGCTCTGCCGTTTCCCTTGGCCCCGTCGCTGTTCTTGCTGTTCCTGGCAAAGCTACTCGATACGGGGCTGATGAGGCTAGAGACGGACTCCTCGGCGGAGGCGAAATGGACGGCTTTCTCGGGCTGGCTTATCGGGCTGGCGACGTTCCGTTGGAAGCTGAAGCTGTGGTGTCTTCTGGCAGTTTGACGGGCGGTTGAAGTTTGGCCACAGCGCCACTGGGTGATGAGAAGTATTTACACAAGAGCGATGGCTTGAAGAGACGAAACGGAATGGAAAGGTACGTACATACGGAGCCATCTTTCGATGGAGACACTGGTGGGACTTTCAGCGCACGGCTCACTCCCACTTTCACCCTCAGTCTCATTTTCAATGCTCATTCGCTCACTTTCAAGAAAAGTAAAAGTCCTGCGGTGTCACTGTCAAAAATGACTCTCTTTGTGCCCGATTATCTCCGTCTCCCACCCGCGGCTATGGGTCAAGCTGAATGATTTTCCGCGCCAGCTCTCCGCTAAAGTGACATTCATCCGAGTCAATCGCTTGTCTTTTTCCTTATTCCGTAAATCTCACTCTTCTGTCGGCCGCGTCGCATTCCCACCAGTTGAGTCTCGACAGAGCCAAATTTGCCGCCGATCATCCAAGCCCTTCAGCCTTGGCTGTCTTGTCACCACACCACAGACACGGACACAGACACACCTACTCGCCCCCTCACTTGAGCCTCGCATACCTGACTCGGATAACTGATTTGTTGCCAGAGAAAGCGGTGCCTCGATTTGCTCCGTTACGGAATATGACCGACAAAAGGCGCGAGCGGGTGTCATGAGTGAGACGGATGAAGAAACATTCAAACATGAAGCGTCGTCCAATACGTTGAAAACGTTGACATCTATTCGAGCTTATTGCCAAACTTGTCCCAATCCATCTTGCGTGTAGCCTCCCTCCTACGAGGCACACGAGGCACACGACACAGTGGAACACTGAGCACAGATGGAAGGACGGCACAATCTCCCCCATATCTCAGCCCCGGCCTTTTGCTTTTCACTCTCTGCCTGTCTGCCCCTTGGTTGTATGTCGTTTCTAATTCTCCTTCTTGATCCCTGGCGGGCAGTGCAAGAAAGGGTCATTCCCTGCACCGAGCAACCGTAGCGGGTACGATCCGTATCGGCCCTGAATATTGATTGAGAGTATGGAGAAGCCTCGGATGACGACCACTATCGGTATCCGCTTACTTTACTGGAGAACACATCAAACTGGAGACATGCGCCCCGGAGACTGATATCCACAAACGTCAAGAACTGTCTGTCGATGCCCGCCGATTGTCATCTCGCGTTCGCGCGCCATTACGGGGGGACGCAGACGCGCACCGCTGTACGACACCAAGTGGGCGTGTAATTTCATCGGCATTGTCATCAGTTCATCGCCAATAATAGCCCATCTTGCCCCATGTTGGTAACATGTTAGCTTGCCTTGCGATAGATCGGCCGCCATCTCGCGCAGGTGTCTCTCTATGGTCTCTACGGATACCTCCTACGGCCTCGGAAAGCCACCAACTGCCTCTCTACTAGTCTTGAATCTAGCGTCTCTCCCCCCGGTCCGGCTTGACCTCGGCGCCGTCCTTTCCCCCCTCATTTCCAATATCAAATCACCAAAGCGCGTCCCGTAGCTTATTTTTCGCGATTGAGATAACCATAGACATGGTATTCCTATTGGGGTAGCCGCAGGGAGAAGGGATGGGGAGGAGCACACGAAAGTCTGCGTCGCACGTCAAAGAAGCAACAGTCGAGTCGCCCGGTACTTCGAACCCGAGACGGATGGCGGCCTTTGAACCGTTGAAACCCATCTCAACATTTCTTTGTCGCCCTGTCTCATAACGGGCGCTATCGAAATGGTGCGAATTGCATCCCGCGCTGATGTCTCCCTTCAACCCCCGTGTCTCCATTTCCAGTCTTCCATTGGGCGTTGTGATCTGTCCCAGCTGCCGAACAAGTCGGCGCGCCGGCTTAGCTTAGCTTAGGTAGCTGAGCCTTGCAGTTCTGCTGCAGACTATCTATCTCCCTGCTGCTGCTGCCGCCGCTGTACATTTGGTTCCTGTCACTCGGGTGTAACCCCTTCGCGAGTCCGACACACGACGCGTAGCGATAATCATTAAAGAATTTTAGACTTCACGACCCTCTGGGTCCGGGGAATTTGTGGTACGGCGAAGTACGAGGTGAGCTGTAAGCCGTGTGTGTCCCCAAAATAAAGTGGCAATCACCAAGTCCATCATCGTTCCTTGTCATCATCAGCACCACGTTGAATTTCTGGGGAGGGTCCAGAGTTGGGATACTTTGGAAGCACATCTTAGGACCCAAAGTGTCACATACTCCTTTATGCTCGGATTGATGGCCATCAGATATTGTAATGCAACGATTACCCCCTCATCAAGACTTGCTCGCTACCCAGTAGCAAAAGCGCATGCTCAGATGTAGCAGCCGCCGTTCCGGGATTTTTTTTTGGCTAATGGGACATTCACATCCGCACACCATCCAACACTTCCGATGTTGCCCCTCCCCCACCTGCCCGAGCAAGTCACCAGGCGGACATCGCGACAACTACATCGCGGCCGCGCCGCCGGCGCTCACCTGAACCTTTTGCTAACGGTCCGACAACTCCCTAACCTCGTGACCTTATCCCGGCGAGTCACCCGCCGTCTCCCATCTCGCTGTCCAACCACACTTCGCGGGGTCCAAGGTCAAGATGCCCCCGATGAAAGGCCCTGTTGGTTTGGCCACGTCGAGATAGAACTCACTCGCCCGCCAGACTTCACCGGATACTGCATCCAAAGTCGTGCAGCGTTCTCCCCCTGAGAACAACACCAAAACCGGATAGATCAAGTGTCGGGTTACCAGTGGATTCTGTGCATCAGGGTCCTTTGTGGTCGGGCGATCGCTGGATCACCCCCCCGCGTTTTTGGAGGACTGCACCAAGTACCCAGAGGGAGGGTGACACAAGACCGCGGGATGGGAATCAAGGACTGGAGAACGATAGCCCGTAGGACCGTGATGGAGGGGGTCGTGCTCGGTGTGGTTCGGCGCCATTTCACCGCCAGTGACCTACCTACCTCCTCCGGCCAGTCTCCGTGAGGTATATCGCCAAGGCACGCAGGCAGAAGCTCGGAAGGGGGGGAGCTTGACCGTTTATCCCGCGAGACTCCGTTTTCCTCGCCAGCCGGCGCCGTATATTCGACCAATCTTGTTACAGGGTCTAAGTGACCTGACTGACTCTTGATAGTTGAGCACGTACATGATCGTCTCAACTTTTGTCGTCGACTACACGCGACAGAGAGAAGACGTTCAGACAGTTGGCAACATGAAAGATACCGACCCGACTCGGTCCATTCCCGAAAATTGTGCTTTCTACGACGACTCATTCAACCACATTGCAGCCATCCCGTATGAAACGGCCTGAATCAGTCAACGCCGGATCTTAATTCAAGCAGCGAGCGCCCACCCCCTTGGACTGTGCTTGTTCTCGGCTTGTCTCCGTGATGATGTTCGTTCGTCATTGTCTCCCTTGACTTTTCTTTTCTCTTCCGCTTTGTCGGCTCGGTAGCTGCAACGAGGAAACGCTATTTCGAAGGCACCACGGTTGAATGTTTTCCTTACATTACCTAGGTACCTTAACCTTACATACCTCCCTCGGGCCACTCCCGGCATCGTCTTGGCGTTTCTTCGACGGCGTTTCCAGAAGCGATGTGATTGCGCAGTTCTGCTTAGACTGGTGTATACTACTTTGTTCCCCGCACCCACCCAGAAAACCCCGTGCAGGATTTCCGTTCCGAGGGAGAAATGATGGAGGAGGAACACCACCACCCGGGCAGGCATCAGGCACATGCCGCCGCCGCTGCCGCCGCCGCTCGTTGATTGTCCGGTCATTCGTGCCTTGCCGGCGGCGCATGTTCAAGGACTGGTGGTGTTATGTGCAGCGCCGCTTTATGCGACGGGCCGCGCCTGACGACGCACACAATTCTGTCGGTGTAGCCCTACAGTGAGTCAATGGCGGGGGAAAAACAGCAGGGTAGGGTCGCACATGTCAAAGAATCTCGATTGCGGCTTATCGACCTGAATCACCTGGTTTCTCGAGGTGACCAGTCTTCTTCAGGTGAAGGAACTGGGATCAAGGATTCCTTTGATTTCCCGTGTGGACATGTCACGAGGCCACAGCCTCGCAGGCTTTTGTTTTTGTGGCACGCAAATAGACGATATATTGAGAGCAATATGCGGCAAGGCGGGCAAAATAGCAAAGTCGAGGTGGGTGCGCGCCTGTTGGTCAAGAAGGCTGTTGTGGCATGCCCGCATGACAAGAGCTCTGCCGGCCGGCAGCAATAATATGTGACCAGTTCCCTACCGCAGTATCAAGTCAAAAAAGACAAGTGTGCGGATACGTATTCGGTACTTTCGTATCGGATGGCATTGCACTAGAAACATCTACATGGTTATGCAAGCCTCCCGTCGCGCGATGATTAGACCTAGCGAAACAAGTTGCGGGCGAAATATTCCCCTCGGCGTCGGCTGGCGACTAAGCGACGATCTTACACGCTTCAAGGAGGGGGGAAACTCTCCGCAGAGTGATGAGATCTACAGAGTACATTGTGTCTCGAGAGAAAGAAAAACAAAATCCCGGGTTGCCTCCCTCAAGGCTCTTCTCACTCTAGTGTAAGCAGCTACCACTACGTAAGTGAGAAACCGGAGCATGGGAACCAAAACTTAAGCCAAGGGGCCACACATTGCTCGGCACAGGATGCATGACGGAGCCGCTTCGGACGCGGGCGAATGATGTGCGGATGGATGCAGGTCGCGGGTCGGCTCTCGCTGATGACGATGCGACGAAGGCGAATTGTCGAGGGGAGCTTACGGGGCTTTCAGGGGATTGCAGACCAAAATCGTCATTACGGAAAGTTGTTCATGTAAAAGACAGCCCAACTTGTTCGGCCTTGTCTTGTCAGAGACGCGGCGCAAAGCCCGGCGTCATGGGCCATGACGTCAATGTGCTGGGTCTTCAGTATCATGGGGGCGAATGCCACGAGGCGATGGATGGATCCGCCTTGTGCCCAGGCGCGGGCCGGGGGGGGAGAGAGGGACAGAGTCTGCATCATTGACGGCATGCGTGTTGTTTTGGTTTCCGCTTCTGAAGCTACGTTTTCAGGATTATTTCGGAGTTTTTTTTTATAACCCTCCCGAGGAAGGGATTTGTGACATTGTGGGACAGTAAATGGCTGGCGGAGATCGCGGGTGATGACATCAGTGCTTCACTGCTTGGGAACAAGAGCTTTGTTCCCGGGCGTAGACGTGTCAGTCGAACGCAGCGGGATGCGAGGAACCCGGACTCCTGGTACTATTACAGTTCAACGGGTAGGGGGCAAGTTTATTTAGTGATTACATGTTTCTTGAATATACTCCGTACTAGTTGTGCGTTCCTGACGTGATTTACACTGCTGGCAGTTTGTGCCACATGGTTTTCAGTGCTTGCGGAAGGGTTCCGTCGATGATGCCCCCACGTCACCGATACTGATCATGCTACTTTGAAATACTTTACACCAGAACCAGGGGGGGGGGGGGGGTCATTGGAACGGAGCTCCCTAAGAATGGGAAGCGCATACTGCGTAGGCCAAAAGTCGACGGTGTCGCTTCAGGCGGCGTACTACGGTTTACTAGAGTAGGAAACCCCCGTCTCGTGATGAGGCAGGGCGGTGGGCGGTGCTGATACTGGTGCTGATTGCCGATCGGAGCGCATTCCGGCTCAAGCAGACGAGGCATTGTCGCGGGATGAGGCGGTATCACTAACAATTCTTTTTTTTTGGACTCTGACTATCTTGAAAATAGCTGATGGATCGCGCGGACTGCATCAACTAAAGCTGCGACGAACTCGGACCAGGCGCTCCGTGGCTGGGGAGACATGGGATTTCATGCATTCATTCTTCAGGTTCGTCTGCACCACACACACACACACAAACACACACACACACACCCCGAGGCCGTGCTGCGCTTTTCTCTTCTACGGCGCCGGCTTGTTTGAAACGCCAGAATATTCTGTGGAATCTGTGCCGAATCTAATCGGCGAGATCGAAGATTTCAGGCCTTCGATACTCGGTGGGGGGAAAACGGTATTGTGGATATAAGTCCTTTTGGTCATTGCCAAGGACAGGCGGACTGCGTAATTGTCCTTGTTTTTCCTTGGATTTCTTTCTGATCGGGAAGTTCGGTCGGCCAAAATTCATGCAGCAGAATCGAAAATGGTCGGCGAGCTTCGGCGCCTTCTTTACACCCAAGTGGACCCGATGGACGGATCGGGCGCATCGGGGGGATCGGGGGAATCGGAAGGTTGGGTGAACTGTGGATATTCGGGGCCCGCTTTTGTCGTCGGAGAGAAACGGCGGTCGCAAAGTCCGGAAAGTACAAGCCAATAACCGGCAAACACACAACCCCCCCCCCCCCCCCCCCCCCCCCTGGCCAGTGGGTGCCATGAGAATTGAATGCCACGACGGATCACTTTCATCATTGTTGAGTTGCAGGCGCTGCAGTACCGTTTCCTCAACACAATGCCATCGGTTTGCGGAGTCGGATGTCCGGGTGCTTGGACGCGCTCCCGCCAGTTGGAGGCCTGTCACCGTTTCGCCTTGCTGAACATCAGCCGCGCGTCAGCTGCACAATCCGGGGTAAACTTGAGAGAGAGAACAGATCATGAGCTTGTAGAGGCCAGCCAGTGCGCCGGGGTCTCCGAATATCGGTTTCGAAAGATGTAGTTTCTGTGAAACCTGTTCAGATTACGTAGTTATGCCCCAATCTCGATGACGGCAAACCCCTATGCGAAGATGTATTGCCCCGGGAAATATCATGAGACTCAATTTCTCCCAGAATTCACTTGCCGTCTGGAGTCAAATAACGTTATAAGATTCTATCGTCATGATAGTTTGGACAGTTAGGTACTAATATTAGGGGAAGGTTAGTAATTTTCTAATCTACCAAATAGAATCAACTCTTTAATAGTTATAGTGCTTGTGTGGACTTATTTTATTACACCAGCTTTTCAGATATAATATAAACCCCTAACTATCTCTTCACTAGATCCCCATGCAGTTTCTTACCAGACTAGCGACATGTTCGCACGACAAAACTATCAGGTCCGCCTCCGAGGTCGTCCGTCTCGTCCTCAATAGTCAATACGCCAGTCAGCTCTGTTTACAATGGCAAGAACTTTGAGCCTCGCCGACCCAATTCCGCTGCCGTTTGCCCATTCTGCGATTCTGATCAAAGCCCTGAGCAGAACCTATGTTTAGCCTTGAGGCTTTCTCCTGGCATCACCCTGCATCGGTCTACACGATCCAAAACGATCCACACAGCTTTATCTGCGGGGAAAGCTCTCAGAACTTGGCAAAGAATATCTCCCAGGTTTTCCAGAGTTCTCCTCGCTTTCAAGCCTGCGTCCTGGTGGGAGGAAGGCGGAGACTTTCTTATTATTTCAGCGTAGATCTCCATGTCCCTCCATAATTTCCGACTCTGTTCCTCGTTTCTCATGATCCTTTTGTTTAATTCCAACAGCCTATAGATCAAATAGGTCGAGACTTGAGGCCAAGTGTCTTCGTCGTCATGGAGGCCGAGCAGGTAGAAGGTGCACACGCGCAAAGGTCTTGCTTTTGCTGAGTTTGTCGATCAGGCTGAGCGCCACGTGGGATGCCCAGCAATGACGTGCCCAGCAATTGTCGTTCTCGCCAGACAAAACCAGGACTCGTGATTTGGGCGACGAAATCCAGGCCTTATAGGCTGCGTCGTTCTCAATATGTCGTGAGCTTTCTTCGGCTGTTTCCCCACGATCTGAATTCTTTCTGGTAAACTCAGCAGCTAAGTCTCTTCGATGTCTGGTCGTGTCGCTATGCGTTGTGTTCTCGGGCAAGGACAAAACGTCGAGCAGTTTGCGAGCTCTTTGCAAGTTGGCTTCGTTATTACTGTCCGCCAGTTCCAAAAGTTGTCGTTCCAGGTCTGTGGATCACAAGCAGTTAACTATAGTGCTCTCGTAGAAAAGGAATGCGGTGGAAACTGACTGCTATTGATACTCTCGAGTTTCTTAATTTCCTTCGTCACAGTATTAAGTCTATCGTGCAGAAGATCTTCGCCTGTGAGCCTCATGCTGTTGATGGCTTCTTGTATTGTGCTGCCTTTCCGTCGATATAGGAATTTCCCTGCAGAGCTTGAAGCCAGCGATCTACGGTGGTTTCCAAGTTTTGTCAGTGGTTGCTCAATCCGCCGTATGATGTTACCCACGTAAAGTTCCAGAAGTATAAAACTCGAAGATTCCCATGCAGAAGTTTATGAAGCTGTCATAAGCGGCCACGATCTTGCACCGCAGGTTCCGCAGGCTCGCTGTCTTCGTTGTAAATGCGAATATACAGTTCGATACCCGTAAGCCGATCGCTGATGTTTTTGAAGACCCTTGTGAAGAGTTCTTCCACTCTCGCCTGACTGCTTGCGACCTGTTTTAGCTGGTGAGCCTCCCTCCGCTTTCATCTTGCGCTGTTGAACCTCTCTACTCACTGCAAATACAAAGCAGATCGTTCCGATGGCCATCCCGCCCTATGGCGCCCCAAAGTCCCTGATGAGGTCGAGCACAGGACTACTATCCTGCAAGCGCTTGTGAGCTGAATCTGCAATCTCGATTGCCTTTTTGGATCGGCGTCCTAAGTGGTTCTCCCTCTTCTTGTTGGAAGTGGCCCTGGCGTCTTCATCCTTCTTCCAGAATCATTAGTGAAGCACGGCATTTGCTCATACTTTTTCTTGAAGTCCTCCTGCCTTTTCTCCGAGTCTCTAAGTGTCTTCCTGTAGAGCTTGTTACAATCAAGTGGAGCGTGAATCATGTAGATCTTGAAGTCACTCCCCATTACGTCTCTTCATCTTTAGTTCTCATCTGTTTGTGAGTACTAGATATACTGGCCAGTTTTGTTACGACTCTCAAGTTACAGCAGTTAGAAGAGTCAGTAGAAAATGAAGGGTGAAGTAAATCGTATTCGGGTCTTCATTGAATTATCGACGTATATAACCTGAGCGGTGCATTGCCAAGCCCGCAAGCAATGCAGCGTCAAGCGAAACGAGGCAGACAATACCTATTTATTTAGCATGCTTCGGTGGCGATCACCGGAGAGATAACGCCAATTCACTGCTTTCTTCTAATTGGAAATCAGCTTGAATGGGTGGACATGATTTCGCGGTCTTCACCATAATGGCCCATCAGATTTGACCAGGCTGCAGCAATAGATATGCGTCTACTGCATGAAGCAGGGTTAAGATTAGGCCAAGGTCGAGCAATCTCTCGAGTCACCACGAAATGAGAACCCATCTTTAGCTAGTCCACGGCAAACTTAGCAATCGTATGTTGCTGACTGCTTCTGGTGTGGTAGACTTGAAGCAGGCTGTGGGATCAGGCTTCAGTGGCATGCCACCACATCTTGAGCGGCCTACTTGGGTTGGTCAGACGGAGCCTGATCTGAATAATGCATAGGTATGAGCCTACAGATCCATTGAGTCTATAAAATGGCTTTACACTTTGGCTCCCCTACACGTCTGGTGGCCTCCCGCCCTAAACAAACGTTTACCAAAGTTGAACCCGTGCAAACACAAGCGGGCCAGTCCAACTTGTCTGGCCATGGGGGAAAGCTTGCAGCCGCCTTCCGAGGTCGTAAGTTTGGTCACGTATTTTGAAAACATTTAATTGACCTCCGGTCAGTCACTCACTGAGAGAATTGCTGCTCTCGAGAAAATACTCATCGAACTTGAGCTCAAGAGAATAAGCCCGCTACTGTAACGCTTGATGCCCTCACCCAGGACGAACCAGAGCAAGCGGGAAACTTTAGCGCAGATGGACCAGATGACTCTCAAAAGATTGAGAGCGAAGAGAATTCTAGTATGCCCTGTTTATCTCCGTTTTTCCCAGCTAATACGTCGATACAGAAAGAGCAGAAAGGGCAAGAAGGCCCTGCTTCTCGAGTCAAGATTATCGTCACGACCAGGAACCCCGAAGCAGGGGAGGTTATGAAAAAAGAGAAGCAAGTGGCGTCTGGAGACGAGATTGATGTAAAGAAAACCGCCTTTATCTTGCGCAAAAACGTCTACGACAAGCACCATCTCTATGTTGCAGCGGACAATAGGTCGGAGATCGACGGAACCTGCCCAAAAGCTATCTTGGTCACTTCCTCTATCACATCTGCCGCGAGGACCCTGTCACCCTTCAGCCGCCCTACGATCACATTGTCTATTGGTGCTTGATCAGCTCCTTGCTGAAGCTGAGAAGGCAGAGGAAGATGAAGAACACAGACAGGCCCGCACCGACTTGAAGTTGCTGCCTAGTTCCATGTGATCTGGACCGTATTCCCTCCCGGCACGCTAGTGTACGGACAGCCTTTCCAGGGCCAGGATCAAGTTTTCGTCGTCAAAGACAACCTGAGCCCCTGGCCCTACATGTACCAGAAAAACTCGGGGAAGTAACGCGCCGTGGAAACCGGAGGCCTGGTCCTACGATTGGAAGAAGGGTGAAATCAGACGCACGCTGTTCACATTGGTGATTGAGCGTTTCGAAGGCCGCCGCCCACTCACATCACTTCGCTATTATGCTTTCGAGTTATATAATACTCGTGAGGCGATCCGGGAGCGGCTTGTCAAGTGAGGGGAGAACTTTCGTCGGATTTGCAACGCCAACAACGGCTCTCTTCTTATCGAGTACTATGTACTGGAGCACAAAGGATTCGCGGGGATGAAACGCGACGAAGAGGTCAGTTACATTGACATGAGTCGTTGAAAATTGAATTGTCTGACATTCCACATTCACAGAGAGACGGCTTTGAACTCCAGTCAGGAATGAGCGAAGTGGCGAGATTCTACGGATTTCCCAATGGCCGCAGTCTTGAATCCAACACCGCGCCCGTGAAATCCTTCGACGTGAGACACCATCAGTAAATGACCTGCGAACACGGAGAACCAAAAGTCATGCTAGATCGATAGCAGAGTGAGAGTCATGGTTGATTATGATGCGTTCTATCACTACGGGCGGACAGACGGACGCAACGGGGTGCTTAGACCTAGCCTCGGAGGCAATTGGATGTGGATGCTCGGATTGCCAGGAAAACGAGGGGCTCTCAGCTAGATAACGGATACACTTTGATAACCCAAAGTTTAGTGCCCCAGGCTCCGTTTGGGAAGAGGAACAATATCTGATCTGCCCAACCCGTGTCCTGGGCTACGTTCTGCAAGCAAAACAGTGGGCACAGCTTCAGGTTGAAAACCTGAAGTTCCTGGCGAATGATGACGAGGGGGCTTGGCCCCGACTGAAGTTAGCCGATGACAAGGGAAAGAAAGGCATATGGGCTCGCCGCTCAAATGAAGACATGTCTGCGACGGCTGAGCACCCGAGCAAGAGGATGCTCCTTGACCTGTGTCATAACGGGTATGGTGCAGAGTGAGGAAGTCAGCGTAGTTAGGTATATCCAAGGTTGAACATTCTTCTCTAGCCCTCCTTAAGCCTAAGGGAGGGGCTAGAGCTTATCTAGGGGGCACCTAATACCTTTCTACTATCAGAGGTATCTACCAGACTACCCAACTAGCCCGCTAAGCCTCCTTATGGAGGCTCAATCTCATTCTGAGCCTCAATCTCATCCTAGCTCGTGACAACCTGGTCACGACTCATTCCTCTGCTGACTCACGCAAAAGAGGCGAGGAAGACGGAGAAGACGAGACTGACAGACTGGAGTTAGAGGATATCATATCTGGAAAGGGAAAGGGTCTTGTCATTCTGCTTCACGGTATAGTATTGTCAGCTTCACGATGTTAAAGTGGTCCGCATGTTAATTCTCCAATCTTTTACAGGTCCTCCCGGCGTCGGAAAGACAAGCACAGCCGAGATCATTGCGACCGCCACGAAGAAACCGTTGTTTTCCATCAGCGTGGCGGACGTAGGGACGAAGGCAAAGCACGTCGAGGCAAATCTTCAGAGAGTCTTTGATCTGGCCACAAAATGGCGAGCTATTTTGCTCATGTTCGCGCCCTCTCCCACAAATTCCCAACATGGTTTTTGATGATTAACTATGAGTTGGCATTGACGAAGCCGATGTGTTCTTGGAAAGCCGCGGGCGCGGCAACGCGATTCGCTCCACGGACCAAAACGCCCTCGTATCAGGTACGTCTCCGGTTTTGATGGACAGCGCATTTCACAACACGTTACAGACCACTAATAAGATCTAAATCAGTCTTCTTATGTGTGCTTGAGTATTATCACGGCATCATGTTCTTGACCACGAACCAAATCGCCGAGTTTGATGTAGCCATTCCATCCCGAATTCATGTTGCTGTCCGTTACGAATCTTTGGAAGAGACGCAAATGTCTGCAATTTTCACCAATTTCCTGGATGGCTTGCGAAAGAAACATTTGATCAAAGACTACAACGGAATCAAGGTTTAACTTGAAGAAGTAGTGTTCAAGGAGGGCCTCAACGGACGACAAATCCGCAACATCGTCACAACAGCCCTGGGCTTAGCACGGGCCGAGAAGGAACGTAACCAGGGCAGCAAGCTCAAGAAGTCTCATTCAAAGAGAGCTTTCACCAACGTCAACGCTTTCAAGCAGGACTTCACTATTCAGATACAGAGGTATATTGACAGCCAGGAGAAGATGATCAAGTTGCTATATCTCAAACGGCGGTTGTTATTCTTTTCCGCCTTTCATTTCCGCTTTGTATTTACTTTCATCGATTTCACTTGGCTGCAAATTCGATGTCGTAACAATACTGTCGGCAGAGTTGTCAATCGAGGACTCTTCTTGAAACGCTCATGTTATACCTGCATATATATAAACGACCTGCGTCGTTGGGCATCATAATCTCATTTCTCATTCTCTTGATAATATGAAATAAAGTACAGGTGCCATGCAAAGCTGCTATCCCCCAACACGGACCCGCGCAATAGCGATCTAGCCGCGGGACGTTCTCAGGGCCCCGAGCTTAGCCCGCTCAAAGTCTCGCTTTGGGAGATTTCATTGCGTTTGACCGCGAAAGCTTAGTTGAACCCTAGAGCCTGGTTGAAGGTAGTCGCCGCCGAAGCATCCTTCGTTCCAGCGGCTTGGACCTGGGCCTTGGCCTGCTGGCACTGGTCCTTGGCGGCCTGGTTGGCCTCGCAAACGTTGGTGAGTTGATCGCAGATTCGGTTGGTGATGATGCTCGGGTTCAGCGCGTCTTGCTGACCCTTTGCGACGAGGGGATCGGTCGGCAGGAAAGTGCCCTGGTCGGCCTTGCGCCCGGCACGGCCTAGTTGGAAGTCCATTGTCGGCGTGCATTTGCCAAAGTCGGCGCCGCCAGCGGCCTGTCGCTTGATGGTAGCGGCCGAGGCGCTGACGGCACCGAGGACAACAACGAGTGCGAATTTGGCTTGCATTTTGGCTGAAAGAACGGATGGCAGGGTCTGAATAGCTTCGGATGAAGGTTTGTAGACTTTGGCTAAAGAGCGCGTAGTTGCCGGGAGGGGTGGGGGGAAGCGACAGTACGAAGAGACGGTGGGTGATTAGAATCGAATAAAGTTCACAGAACTTGGGAGGAAATTGAGTTCAACTCAATTCTCAAGCGATAATGAAAGACTATGGGATGAATTGAATCGTACATCATGCCCAACTGCAAAGGGCGAGTCGGCCACCTTTTTGTAAGTGCACCGAACGAGGAGTTCAGACGGCAACGTTTGAGGTAGGACCTTGAAGATTCAAGCGCTCAAAGCAAAGACCGGCCACTTAACGCAATGATTGGGCCGTAAGATCTACGAGGCCTGGTGGAGACCAGGGCTTCCTTGCGATAATCAGACGGCATGACATGAGATGAAGCATTTCGGGGGAAGCTGAGGCGCGGAATGACAACAGCGTCGGAACCGAGAAAGCGGCCCCATTGACTCGAGGGACTGGCGACTTATTCAAGAAATATAGCAGTGTAAAAAAATTCCTAAACAATCAAAAAAGGGTCAGTCGGCCTTGAGCAGTGACGATCGGGAACGGGTTTCGACCCGCCATGAAGCTTGTTACCTTTGCTGTATATACATCAAAGGTGAAGCATCTCTCGAGGCCGGACTCTAGTGTAGATCAAAACTGACAGGTCTCATCGCTACCGGCCTTCTGCTGAACTCTCTCTCTCTCTCTCTCTGCAATTGAGATACTCGATGTGGCGTGCCGAACTCCGCGAGGGGGTTTCTGGCTTTCTGCTGCACCGGTGCCGATTGCCGGTTCGCCAGCCCCGGAGTGGCGTCCGCAACGGCGCCGAAACCGCCCAAGTTTGGGGTTCGCTGGCGATGCCCTCAGCGACATATCTCTCAAAGGAGGACGACTCGGTCTAATGGCCAACCCAGTCAACTAAGCCGTCAATTGGGCCTGCATTCTGCCAGGATGACACAGCGAAAGTCGCATTTTAGGCCCTCTGATTGTCCGGACGCGAGAAATGGCTCCAGTTGACCGACTCTCTCGGGGTACATCACCCCTAAGCGAAAGGCGGCAACTCCATTTTGTTGCGACAGATGGCAATGTATGAAGTATTTTGAGCCTCTGTCGGATCCATACTTGCAACGTCTCAACCTCCAGGTATGCATTTCTCAGCGTCTTGTGACTTGTGACATTGCACAAAACTTGACTGAGCGATTGCATTCTCTGGTTTGGTAACTGTCCCAGTCTTCGTCAAGTGTGCTGCTCATGGTTGTGGAAGATGTTCACGCTCTACAAAGTTCGCATCCCTCAGCGTTCATCATCGCCCACTATAGATACCAAATTGATCAGCAACACGCAGAATCCAGCAGTACAAGGACTGTTCCCTCCCATTCAAATGGGCGGCCCGCCGCCCGGCGAACATTTCCATTCGCGACTAACATGGTATTGTAAAAGCGCTGCCAAGCCAATATTGAATGTTTTCTGCGTCAGTTTGACAAAGTCAACCAACTTTTCAATCGCTGACCAATAATTGACGTCCCTATTGGGCACTCAAGCCGGGCTCTGGAAAAGGGGCGCGAGCATGGTTTGTGACGCCTGTGGCTAAGCGATCCATGCTACGGATTTTCCCGCGTGCAGCCCGTATCACATGAGGGTCTTCCGACTGTTGATCAAGGCGCAGCAAGCGTAGCCGAGGTGGAGAGCACTCTGAAAGTCCGAAGGTCTGGAACCGGCGCTAACGGGAAGTCAAATGGCAGTTAATTTCGGGAAGAGTGGTGAGTCTGTGAGGGTTATGCTTATTTCCAAGCACAAATTAAAACCTTCAACCTCCGTGGATACCCCTATCAACTTGCCCAACGTGAAGGACAGCTTGGAGGCAGACTGGCTGGGTAGGTCTTTTGGAACTCAGCAACCCACGACGGCGTCCCCGGCCAGCGCCATGCCCAAAACATGAAAGATCCGATAGCTGTCTTCGTGATGTCTGCCACGCATTACATGGCACAAGAATTGCACGCTTCGTCCAAGCCAGAGTTCTATATTGTCCTCGGCCCTACAAAGTCACGAGTAGGAGCCCCTTCGGCCAGCCAACACATTTATTCGTACCGCTCTCATGTTCCACGGCTGATGGGCTCTAACGATACGGATACTCTGCTGCGGCTCTTCACCAGCTGAGCTGACTGCATGCCCCCAACCCTGTGCCATGTAACGGCGAATCATCCAAAGATCCAAATTAGGACATGGAGCTGCCAAGTCGGACTCCCTGGCCTCCATTATGTAATGTCATAAGCTACCGTTTTCGTCGACCCTGCAGCATGCTGACCAGTCACCCAGCGGTTGTGATTCAGGGAAATACCAGGTTTCTGGATGACGGCGTCCCGCAATTTGATCGCCTGTTTCACCATTTTCCCTTGAGACACGTCTTCTCCTTGGCTTTCGTCCCTATTCTGTCGCCCATCTCGAGCCGGGTTGATGGCCGAGTTGACGTCGGATGATGGACCCGGAAACACAGCATTTTGTTTCCAGCGATAGAAACCATTTGGCCATAGTTTGGATGACTGCAAATGGCGATGAACCTAATGCAACACTGAACACCATGTTCCGCATCATCGGCAGATGGTTGAGCCTCGTCGTGCTATACCTCCTTGAGACCGCATACGCGCCTTTCCCCGGATTTTCCAAGCCTTCTGCGCTCTGCTCCAAAGGTTGCTTGTCACGCAAAAATTGTCCGTTCAGCCTTGGCGTCATTTATGTTCGGCCAAACCATTCAGGATAGGAAGGCCGCCGCCCATCACGCCCCTCTCCGCGCCGTAGGATTTGTTCCCCAACTTGGACAGCCAAGGGCCCAACGCCATCCTTACAGCGGTCCTTAATCTATCATCGTCCCATGCGTATCCGCAAACCCATTCTCCCGCCAACGAATCCCGCCTCGAGAAGAACAACTATTTCTGCATACGGAGGTTTAGGGGGGGGAGCAGAAGCAACAAAATGGCAACGTTGAAAGTCTTGGCCAATTCTGCCAACACGGCAGATACCCAGGCTAGTGCAATATGCCCGACTGGCTGGTGGAGCAGAGATGACTTCTTAGGCCCGTCAATGTGGTATACGACAATGATACTGAAAACAAGGTTGACCTCTGTTATATATCTCTTCCGGGTCGCACCGTGTCTAGATCTTCCTTTCTGTCATTCCAATTCAACTTCGTGCGGTCCCTAGTACCAACTCAGTTGTCCTGTCATTCGTTCTTCACCATCTTCAGTTCGCTTCTGTACATCCCTTTTTTTTTGTGTTTTTTTCTGTTGCTCACTCCTTCCACGATGCGTTTCACTACCACTTCCGCCGCCGCCGCCGCCGTGGTGCTCGCGGCTTCCGCTCAGGCCAAGGGCGTCACGAGCGAGACTTCCGACCTTGACGGTTCCGTGTGGCAGGCCCTCACTCCCGTCAGCGCCCGCAACCCCCTCGAGATGGCCCGTAACCGCCCTACCAAGAGACAGTCCGGCTGGAGCCCTCCCTCCGACCTCGCCACGCCCCTGAAAGAGGTCTGGCAACACTGCAAGAGCACCTACTCCAACTTCTCCGGCTTCAAGAACTACGGCTGGGACCAGGTCATGGCCACCAAGGGCACCGTCAACGTCTGCGTCCGCTGGGAGTCCAGCGCCTCTGTCACCGAGGCCCAGCGCAAGTCCGTCGCCACCGCCCTGAACAACGCTCACCAGGGTTGGTATAAGTGGCTCTACGGCTACGACAACTTCCCCTACTCCGACATCAAGGTCAACGTCGTTGGCTGGGCTGTCAAGGACAAGAGCCTCCTCGAGGGCTCCACCGAAGGCATCGAGGTCTACACCGATACCGATGAGGAGGGCATCCCCCAGTGCGCCGAGTCTTGCGGCCGCTTCTTCAACCTGAACGGCGACTACAGCGGATGCGCCGCTGGTGCCGACAAGCACTACGACCAGTCTCTCTGGCTCACCGACGGCATGAGCGGTGGTGCTGGTGGCGACTGGGGCCAGCGTGTTGGCCGTGAGTACTTTATGGGTGCTTTGGACGGCAACGCCCACATCCTGATGCACGAGATTGGCCACACCTACGGTCTGGACGATTGTAAGCTACTGTTCACCCTCGAGAGCTAAGTTTTGCGATGAACTAACATTATTATTCTTCTTCGCAGTCTACGACTGGACTCCCGATGGTGTCTCCAGCTTCATCATGCTTGCCGGTTCCGCTGCCGAGATCACCGACTTCGACGGCTGGATGCTCCGCCAATGGTGGAACGAGCTCTCCCGTGAGCGCGGCTGGCAGTCCGATTCCACCTCCGGCTCCGGCGGCAGCAGCTCCGCGTCTCCCGCCACCTCTGCCGTCGCCGCTCCCACCGCCGTCCAGGCCGCTGAGGACGAGGAGGTCCCCGCTGCTTCTTCCGCCCCCGCCGCCGAACCCACTGAGCCCGCCAGCTCCGGCTCCGCTGCGACTGCCGGCCCCTGGGCCCAGTGTGGTGGCTCTGGCTGGACTGGTGCTACCGCTTGCCAGTCCGGTTTCACATGCACCAAGAACAACGAGTGGTACTCCCAGTGCACCGCTGCCTAAGCGCAACTCATGAACAACAACAAAACAAAATCCCTTCTGGCGTGAGTGACCCGGCCAACGAAGAGCAGTCCGCTGTACATATCGACGCCTTCAAAGCTTGGTTCTCCTTCGCCTGGATATCTCGCCCTTTGCGAGGACAGCTTCCTGTCTATACCAATTTGACCCCAGCGGTCTCTCTTTCTCCCGTACATAATAACATCACTCTTCAATGAGTTCACCAACTCTTCTGTGCTTTTCTGTAGGCTCCTCGTGATGATAATCTGTCGAATTCGTGAGCAAAAAATCCCCAAAGTTGCGTCTGCGTAATTGGATGCACTGTAGTCGTGTTATGAGCAGACCAATGAACGTGTCTGGCGTATTTTCAGAGACAGGAAGTTGAGTTTCTGGGAATCTTCGAGAGTTCTTGATGCTTCATCATTGCCTTGAAGACTGGACGTTCAGATAGGCAGTATGTGAAGTGTGAGCAGACACAGCATGCCATCCTGACCTAGGTGCTCCGGGGTATTTGTGCTCCCTTGGAGACCACCCGTCCAGTGAACTTGATGGTTGTCGGAAGTTTCGGCACCAGGCTACCGCCCACCTTGCTGTCCTAGGTATACTAGGTATCAGACATATAAAGGGCCTTCTTGTCTATCAATAAGGGAAGGTACTTGATGTTTTCTGCCCAGAAACGTTGATGAGATGATTTGGGAAGCCAGCGTATGTGGTTTCCTATGCTGAAGCGACATCCATCACATTGGATGCCATGGAAGCCACGCTCTTTGGTGTAAATACACACACACAAAGTCTAATGATGCGGCGCCAACACTTTCTCAAACGTTTCCTCCGCGTGCTTCTCGGCATCAAACTCCAGTATCCAGTGCTCCCTTGGCAAGGCAATGCTCTCTGGGTTTTCCTTCACCTTGGCCCAGTCTGTCTTGTGCCAGAGTTCGCGCGTAGACAGTCCAGTCTGCTGCACAGCCCTCACACGGTCATACCTAAAACGCGAAGGCCATATTAGAAACAAGAGGGGCAGAGTCGAGGTTGGACGTGTCACTTGCCGCATGTTTTGATAAACCCTCAAGGCCGTGGGAATGTTGCCTTTACCAGCTCGCTTCAAGCATACCGCAAGGGTGACCCCGTCCTCCATAGCTTGAGTCGCGCCTTGGACACTGGTTGGCAAGAACGGGTGGATGGCGTCCCCCAGCAACCCGATTCTGCCCCCTTTGCTTACCCAGTTGGGCAGGGCATCGCGGTAGACGAGTTTCCAGTCCACCAGCGACGGCGTCTTCTCTACGATCACTCTGCAAAGAGGATCCCAACCCTCGAGAGCTTGGTAAACGTCTTCAAGCTTGCCCGGAAGGGACCAAGACTCGTCGATATCGTACTCGTCCTTGTGAGTAAGGACCCACGAGCAATCCCGACCCGCCTTGATGGTAGAGAAGAGAAAGTGAGCATCCGGCCCAATCCAGCCGTTGAACGTGTCGCCGTTCTCGCAGAATTCCTTGGTCCGAGGGTCTGCCACGAGGGCGTCTGCGGAAAACCTATGTTGTTGCAGTCGATTATGAGAGATCATCTTCCAAGGTAGATAGATTACGGCTCACCATGCTCTCCATATTGCGTATCCACTGCTGACCGGCTTGTCCCTGTGCCCGAGGACAAGCTCTCTGGCCTTTGAACGGACCCCGTCCGCGGCGATGACGACATCAGCTTCAACCTGTTCATCTGGTTAAGAGTAATATTCGCTGATATGATCTTTCAGTTCCGCACTTACCTTTCGGCCATCCGGTAGCTGAATTCCAGCTTTCTCTTGATCTTCAAAGTAGTCTTTAACTGGCTGGCCCAAATGAATGGGAATCCCTAGATCATCTTTCGCATACTTGAAGATGACCTCGTGCAGCTCCCCTCGATGACCGTTCAGAACCGGAGCCTCAGGATCAGGAGGCGGTCTTTTCTGTGTCAATACCACTTCCCCGGTGTCCCATTTGTGAATTCTGAAGCCGTAGTGCTCGAGATTAATGCTCAGCGGGCGCAGCTTGGCAACAAGGTCGCCGTTAGACCATCGGTGGAAGATTCGCCCGGCGTTTGGACCGAAGGAAATGATATCTCCCAGCTGCTTGAGCTCGGGGAACGATTCGTATACCTCTACTTCATGGCCTTGCCTGTGGCATTCGATCGCAGCTGTCAAGCCGCCAAAACCAGCACCGACAACGATGACTCTGATTCCGGTAGAAGCAGGCCGGGGAGTCATGGTCACTTGGCGTCACCGAATCAGATATTACCTGCAGTGCAAAAAAAGGGGGGAGACCGATTGGTGTGCGACCTTTCGTTATCCGTAGCAGCGGCGTTGTGAGGTTTTGAGAGGCGAGAAGAGGTATTCGAAGAATGAAAACTCCATCCAAGAAACATCTGCCGCGAAACACGTATTGATCCTCATACAATTGCCGTGGGGGTTCGTCCTCGAGACGTCGCACCCCACGTTGAACAATTACCCCACATTCAGACGCTGATAATGTCTTCCGGTCATAATTCAGAGGGCTGCCCACATCGTCTGAGTTCGGAGGAATGCCGGTTGGAGCTTCGAGCTGCGCGCCGCCGAAGATTGGCGCTTGCTTGTGCCAAACACCTTTACCCTGCTTTGACATTCCCCCCCCCCCTCGTGCGCTGCAGAAACCATGTAACCCTCCGCATTGCTTAAAGCTCTGAATAAGACGGTGTCAGCATTCCTTGGGCTTAATTGAACCCGAATGCCAAGCCGAAATGCCCCATGACAGAAGGACCCGAGATGTGAATGGGCGCCGCAATAGACCATTCCGATGCCACATAAAGAAAGGTCAAGACCCGTAGAAACCACATGTGCTAATAGTCCGTGTTTTCCACGTCTTTCTCCGCGACTCATATCCCTAGACGCCGTGTCCTACAATCGTCGTGTCTCGCTTCACACGAGGATCGAGACGTCTCTATAAAATGAGAGAACGGAACCCAGACGGCATCCGTGCCCATTGGAAGTGTTTCGTAGCCTGCGGCATCGTCGTCTTGTCTCCCTTCCAATATGGCGTAGACTTTGGGATAATCGGCGGTCTCCAGGCCATGCCGGGCTTCCTCCACGTCCGTAGTTCGCAGCTTCTCCCAACCCCTCCGGTGTTGCGAAAAAAAAACTACGAATCGCTGACATGAGTTCTTGGGTGGTAGGTTTACGGATATGAAGACCCGGCCACGGCGATTGGATGGAACATTTCCACCACGCGGCAACAGCTGATTTCCTCTCTCATGACTCTTGGGGCTTTCATGAGCTCTATGCTTGCCGGGGCAATCGCGTCGACACTGGGTCGCAAGATGTGCCTGTGGATTTCTTGCTTTCTTTGCGTGGCAGCCAACATCATCATGATGACGACGACGCACGTCGGCGCGCTCTACGCCGGTCGACTGCTGATCGGTTTGGGGAACGGCGGGTTCATGACGTTCTCGCAGTTGTACATTCAGGAGACGAGCCCGGCGAAGTACCGCGGACTTTTTCTGACGGGCTTCCAGTTTTGCGTCACAATTGTTGGTGTCCTTCCTTCCTTCAGGCATCAGATATATGCTGACTCGACACCAATCTAGGGTACGCTCCTCGGGACCATCATTGACTGGGCAACTGCCGGGCGCCCTGACAGATCGGCCTATCTGATTCCCTTGGGAATCATATATGCTGTACCGGCGTTCATTACTGCGAGTCTCTTCTTCATTCCGGAGTCGCCTCGTTGGCTGATCATGAGAGGGCGTATCGCCGAGGGAAGAAAGGCGCTCCAGTGGCTAAGACCCAACGACGCCAACGTTGAAGAGGAGGTCGACGAGATACAAGCCGCCGTCCTCGAGGACACTGAAACGAAGAAGTCAACAGCATTCTGGGACATGTTCAAAGACCCAGTAGACAGGAGACGGACTGTCATTTCCATCTGCGCCGTGTGCCTCCAAGGCGCCTCGGGTTCCATGTTCATCATTGGTAAACATGTTCTCTCTCTCGCGCGCTCTGGACCGAGACCACCACACTGACTCAGCCGGCCTAGCATACAAGGCATATTTCTTCACGATTGCCAGAGTCGAGCACCCGTTCGCAATGACCAACGTCCTATCCACGGCCGGTCTTCTGGCCATCATGGCGAATGCTTTGGTTGTCGTGCGTCTCGGTCGCCGCCGCGTGTTCCTGACCACCGGCCTCGTCTTGTCTGGCTGCTTCCAACTCGTCATGGCGGTCACGTTCGACAAGCACCCCAACACCGTCACCACCGGCAACGTCCTCGTAGCCATCTCGTGCTTGTTCATGATATCTTACAACGCAAGTTACCGTGGCGCTGGGTCTAATTTCTTCTTTGGTCGCTGACAACGTCACTTCACCAGGGCATGATTGCGCCGTATTCCTGGATGGTCGCGGGCGAGGCTCCCTCCCAACGACTCCGCAGCTATACTCTTGGAGTCGCGTCCGCCGCCGGGTATTTCCTGGCATGGCTGATCACGTTCACGGCGCCGTACTTTATCAATCCGAGTGCTCTCGACTGGGGACCGAGATACGGCTACGTCTGGTTTCCTTCTTGCGTCGTTTCCGCTGTTTGGACGTACTTCTTTCTCCCAGAACTCAAAGGGCGCACCTTGGAAGAGATCAACCAGATGGTAAAAACGTATCCGCTGTGTTTGCTTTAGCAGCTGCTGACATCCTTCGTTTAGTTTCACGCGCGTCTTTCGGCTAGGAGGTTCCGAAAATTTCATGCCACTGTTCCTCTCACTAGGAAGGAAAGTCCATCAAAGGAAGATGCTGAAGTAGGTAATGTTGAACTGGCGAATCGAGGATGACACACTTGACAGAATATCACTTGCAAGGAAACATTGCTGTCAGGATGCTTTCGTGAATGAAAGGGGGAAAATACGTTAGGTGCAATAATGGATAAATAGGAAGATATATTATGTCCTGAAAAAATGTACGACTTGAAAGCAGCCCACTGCGCTTATGCACACAGGTAGACGCGAGCCTATGGTCTCTCAAGTTGACACTTCCGAGCGCATTGCATAGGACGCATCAGCGTTAGGGCTAATTTCCAACGCGAATCAAGATTGCTTGAACGGAAGATGCACCAAAGGAAAAAAAAAAGGAAAAAAAAAAAAAAAAAGGGTTGAATCGCCAGCCGAAGCGGCGACCGTCGAAGTCCGATGTCAGGAATGCTACTATTCACGGACCGGACCGCCGCCTCCAATTTCGCCTGAGCCCAAGACACGTGGGGGCTTCGGTCAGGATCAATAGAGCAATGTGAAAGCGGCAAGCGGCGCATTTCAAGCCCCTTTCGAGTTGTCATTACGCACTGGAAACCACCGAGGCCCTTGCCTTTTAGCCTCCCGACTTGTAGTTTCCCGCCCCGTGCTTCTGCGGCCGGCGCCGACGTCCGCTGGACACCGTTTCTCGTTTTTTCTTTCCCGCTGAACAGAGCCCACCAGCGCCCACCAGCGCCAATGACAACCGCCAGGAACACCACGCCATTTGCTGAACTTTGAAAGCAGCCGGGAAGTTGGAACCGTCGGCGTGACTCACGGACAGACTTTGCCATCGGAGATTTTGGCGGGCGGGGCGGCGGACAGCATTTTAGGGATTTTATTAGGATCCAGGGGGGGCAGGCAGGCAGACCGCAGAAGACGGGAGGGAGGAGGCTCTGGAGGATTATTAAAGAAGAGCCTCGATCGCGCCAGAAAGCTTCCGATCACGTCTCGCAACACCAGGCCTTCCTTGACTTTCACATATAAAACCCATTGGGAGGGAGGTGCTGCTCGGCACATGTTTCTGGGAGTTGCAGTTCCGAGTTGAATTGGTCATGTTGCTGGACACTACGGGTATTATCTACTACTAATCTTTCTCTCTTTGGCCGCGACTGGGCTGGACACTCGCTCATCAAAACATCTACACGTCTTTCATTTCATCTTTTCTTTTTCTTTTTCTTCATTCACACAAATTTTTTTTTGTTTATACTCATCTCATCGACGACAGCACAGCGACTGGGAAAATCGACGTGTCGCCTCTCCCGCCGGCCCATTCCGGCTCGCGGTTTAGACCAGGTTGGTCGTCTGGTGGGTGATGACGAGACCAGCGACGGCGGCGGACGTCAACGTCGACATGACACCAGAAATGAGAGCGGAGATGGCCAGGGCACTGACATCACCACCGCGTTCGGGCGCAAGCTGACCGAGGATACCGATCTGAATACCCAGGGAGCCGATGTTGCCGAAGCCGCAGAGGGCGTAGGTGGCGATGAGCTGAGAACGGGGGGAGAGGTCGGTGTAGGGGGCTTCCTTCATGGCGGAGAAGGCAACGTACTCGTTCTGTCACACACACACACGTGTCTTTGATCAGTATCTGAAAAAGAGAGAGGGAGAACGGTTAGTGTCGCGTCTTTGCACTTACGGCGATGACCTTCATGGCGATCAGGCGGGCAACCTTGAGCAGATCGCCGTTGCGGGGAACACCCAAGAGGAAAGCAACCGGGTAGAAGATGTAGCCGGCGATGAGGTTGAGCGTCAGGGAAGGGTCGTTGATGTTGATGTAGCTTCCCCACCAGGTCAACAGACCGTCGACGAGACCAATAAAGGCCAAGATGCAGAGAATCGAGGCGACGATGGTACCGGCGATCTTGATACCCAGCCAGGCGCCGTTGGCGAAGGCGTGGATGGCGTTCTTGGCCTCGTGCTCGTCGTCATCGGGAATGACGACCTTTCCGGCGGTCAAGGTCTCCTCCTTCTCGGGGTAGCGAAGCTTGGAGATGGCAATCGAGGCGGGAATGGACATGACGCAAGACGAGACCATGGCCTGGGCGTTCAAACCCAGGTTGATGTAGGCAACGAGAGTGGAACCGGAAATGGTCGCGAAACCGCACGTCATGATCTGGTGAATCTCGGCCTTGGTCATGTGAGGAACGAAAGGACGAACCAACATGGCAGACTCTCCCTGGCCAATGAAGGGGGTGGCAGCGGCGACGACAGCCTCGGCGCCGGACACGCGAAGAGCCCAGAAGACAAAGGTGGCGAACTTGCCAATGAACCACTGCAGAAAGCCAATGTAGTAAAGCACCTGGACGATGGCCACGAAGAAGATGATGGGGGGGATGACGCCGGTGACGAACCAGTGCAGGTCAATCACGCTGTCGGCGGTCAGGAAAGCGGTTCCCTGGTTGGCAAAGCCGAGGAGGTCGCCGGCACGGTCCGCGATGAACTTGAAGATGTCGTAACCGACGCCGGTACGGAGCACGAAAAGCGCAATGATGTACTGCGACAACATGCCGCCGATGACGGGGCGCCAGTTGACGCGGCTGCGGTTGTTGGACGTGGCCCAGAAGCAGAACAGGATGACGATCAGGCCGAAGATGGACACGGCGCGGTTCTCGCGGGTGTTGTCGGCCGATTCCTCCGAGACGAAGGACCCGACGAGGATGACGGCCAGGGTCGTGGCGGCGCCGGCGATGGTGCGGAACTTTGCGGGGATGGCGTTGTAGACGTGGATCGCCGAGTGCTGCCAGGCGAACTTGATCGGGCGCGAGACGTACGAGCTGGGGACGTAGAAGAAGAACAGACGAAGCATGAAACCGAGCCAGACGAGGAACGGAATGACCCAGTTCTTGTCGTTGCGGTGCAGGACGAGCGAAGCGATCCACCAGCCGGTCATGAGGGCGAAGATGAAGGCATGGACGGCCCACTTGTGCTTGCGGTAGAGGGTGCGGACCTTGGAGGGCTTCTGAGCGCCCTCCTGCTCGCTCGACGTCTCGACGCCCTTGCCATCGTAGTCGGGAGGACCGCTCAGCTTGTCCGGATGGCCCTTCTCAATGTCGTGCGGCTCGTCGTGCTGGTGGAGGTGGCTCTGGTGGGGCACAGTCGACTCGCCGGTCCTCGTGTAGGTGACATTGTCGGCATGGCCCTTGGCATCGACGCGGTCGGAGTGGTGTAAGTGGTGGTGCTGGTGCTGGTTGGAGATTTCCAGCGCCGGGTCCGAGTTGCGACGGATCGGGGTGCCGGCCGGGCTGTAGTTGTCGGTGGTCTTGTTGACCTCGGTGACCTGGGAAGCCATGGCTGCGGAATAGGGTTTCGGGGCGGGGGCCAGGAAACGGGATGAGAGTCGGATGAATGGAAGCGTTGAGCTCGAGCTGGAGCTGGAGCTGGAGCTGGAGCAGGGCTCACCACACTCGGAGAAGAATCACAAGAGAATTCTTCTCGACGAGTATTGGCAGTGGCAGACGGCGGTGGGACCACGGGCTAGCACACGGTTGAAGGCTTGCCTGGTGTATTATCGTTTTCTCAAAAAGAAAACTTGACCACCGATGAGACGGACTCTGCTGCTGAGGGTGAGAGGCCACGAGGTTTGGGAGGGAGCTGCTGGTTGCTGCACGAAAACAGAACGAGAACCACGAGACGGATTGACGCGTCCTGAGGGGAAGCCCTTTTTTTTAAAAATTCCCAGTGCGATGATCAAGAAATCCGAAAGTAGTGCCGAGGCCAAGCTAGGACGCAACGATCCTCTCGACCACAGCTTATCAGCAACCCGGGAGCCAGGACGGGTCCATGTTCAGGCCGGGCAGGCAATGGGTGGGATGGATGGGTGAGCAAGGATCGAGTTCGCCGCCCTTTGACGACGCAGACGCAGGCGGGTTGTGCTCGCCTCGCCTCAGTGTGGAGGGGGACTCGGGACTCGAGGAGGGAAGAGCCCTCATGTGGTTCGGTGCCCATTTCGGTGGATTGACCCAGATTCTGTACATGTCGCAGCCAACGAGGATGCGGGTTGGACGGGTGACAGGGATAATGGATTGACGAAAACTGGTGCAATGGGAGGGAGATACAAGAAGGTCAAGAGTAGCTTAGGGCGATGGAGGTTCAGGAGGGGAATTTCAGTCATGGTAAGACAATATCTCGGGAGAATCTCGCCACCATCGGCCATTCTTCCTTCACATCTGCTGTACTTTGGTTTCTTTCTCTTATCTCTGGTTGCTGAGACTCTCGGTGAGTTGACGAGTCCAACAATGGAGGACTCGACCGGACTCCAACGGATTTCAACGGTGGCCCGGGGGGAGGGTTGCTGTCGCGAATCAAGATAACATATCCGTACCGAAACTTTTGTCCTGAACCCTCGACCCGCGTGATAAGGACGGAATTTTTTTCAGCAATTTTGCTGGTTTGTGGGTGGCATGACAAGGATTGTGGATTGTGGGAGGGCCGATCGGCACAGACTTCTGCTGCGATGTGAGTGGCAAAGCCAACGGCGCGCTTCCGCTTCTGGAAGGTTGATGGAACGATGGAGACGATGGGTGGAGTTGATTGAGATTGGAGAGACGAGACTGGCCGTTGTGAGGGCTTGGTTGGACTTTTGCAGAGGACGACACCGGCTAGCAAAAGGGCAGGGCTATTTGCGGCCGGGTTCGTTGCCATCGTTGCCATCTGTCTTGCATCGGATTGGACTGGCTCGGGGACGATGGGAGATATGTATCCGTTCGGACGAGAAGCACGAATCATGGCCCTGGGACCTGTTCCTTTCCCGTCGAACCATTCTTTCCTGTGAGATATGAGACCGAGAGGTTTGACAGCTCCCGGGAAGAGGAGCATAGTCGACTCCGGAGCCGCCGATGAGATTCGGGCAATGTCTCCCGGGAACGGCGTCTGCCCATAATTATTAACTGTCTCTGATAGGCGCAATACCGGGGCTTGTCCTGTGCGATGAGCAGCAGGTGTGCGCAGATCCTTCCGCTGTCCTGGGCGAACCTAAACATTCTGATGGATGGTAGGGGGCCGAGACCCCCCAAGACACACATGCGGAGAATTAGGAGTAGTTGGAGATAGCTGCATCAGCCGCCCCGGGCGCCACTACCGCCATGGATCGAGAAGGCGAGGGGAGAACCGAGAACAAGACGACACGCATGCCGAGTCGTCTTGTCCACCGGCAGGCGCTCATATGTTCACTGAGAGAACCTGCGCATGTAAAGGCTCTGTCTGCTCTCAAACTCAGTTGACCCACCCAGTTGAGTCAGCTTACACGTTGCCTAATACCCGGTCTGTGGCTGCTCACTACATGCAAAACAGTGGTGAGTGAGATTGGCGATAAGAAACGTTTTGCAAGCTGTAATATGATGATGTACTGGCAAGCACTGACCTGAATCAGCCACTCGCAACTCCGGGGGGGCCCCTATCAAATTCGCAATGAGACGAGATGAACGCTCTAGATTAGCGAGCTAGCCCCCGTCGGGAAAAAAAAAAAGAACACGGCGTTAAAGCGAACGGGCCCTAAAGAATAGAATGCTTTCGCAAGGAGGAGGAGGAGGAGGAGGAACTGGACCTGTGTCTGTCTCACTTATTGTATGCGAGTCTTTTACTTCGCAGGATCGGAGAGCACCAGCATCTTCGTTGACAATGCGGTAATCCATGCGAAGAGTACCATCGCATCCCCGGAACACTAACTCACTGTCATCTGTCATTCGTCTTGTTGGTCTTACTCCAAACTTCCTAGGCCACCAAGCGACAAGCACGCTACAGACACATACACCTTGCCGCATCTTATCACCCCAGTCTCCCCGTCTGTCACTGACACCTCCCAAACCAAATCCTAGGAGAACGCGCTAGGTCGGGAGACAAGGTTCCTGAGCCTCTGACAGATTCCAACCATTCAACTTGCAGGCCGGGTGCTGTCGTATCTCTGCCCAATTCAGTCAATGACCGCGTGCGCTCACTGATCACTGATTAGAGATTGGCTAGAGACAAGAGTGCCATGGACTAGGGATAGGGATGTATGTACCTTTTTCAGCTTCGGCCGGCTCCGCTTCTCAAACGGGGTCCGCAGGCAAGTCTTGGGCGTGGATTCGCAGTGTCATTGAAGACACGTGAATCCTTCAACGATAAGCTCAAGGTGAGCTCCGGGCTGGATTTATCTGCTATGTCGCTGGCCTCCGATGGTCGAATTCCACCATGTACGTGACGCGCTCGATGTGGTCTCCTTGGCCGGCCGAAAGGGCACATCATCATCATCAGGCTCAGTCCTGGTTTCTGATGACCCCTCACAGCCTGCAGAATGGGCCAGGTCGTGATTGAGGTAGAACCGGTGTCTCTCCGGACTGAGCGAAAGGCTCGAGAAACGCCGCACGTCTCAAACCATTCACTCTCCTGCCGCGACTACTGCAGCTAGGTCCTCAGATTGTTTCGATATCAACTGACGACAGAAGCTCGATGGATCGCTCCTTGCCCGCAGGCCTTCATGTTGTTTTATTTTCTTTTGCCCAGACACTGTATAGGACCGCGATGGGCTACTCAATCGATGCTCTTGATCTAGCCGGAGCGCCCGAAGATACCTCGACAACGCTTTCCGGTATTCATCCGCCGAGGCCGTGCAGCTCACGTATCCCATCGCGTGCATTTGGCTAATCAGAGCAATGTCTTGCCTTTTTTTTCTTTGGTTTGGAATGTCAACTTGCTGAATCGAGCATCTCAAGCTCCGTCCTTCTACCTCGTAAGTTCGCGATCATGTTTGAAGCCACTTAGATCGCGCGGCTACGGCAGCAAATGTATCGCCCGAGCAAGGGAGAAGGGTAAAATCACGCAACATGTTATGAGATCTACTGACCAAAATACTACTGGGCTGAGAATAGTAAGAAAAACAGTCGGGTTCTAGAATTCTCCGGACTGCCAACTCATCCAAATCATAAAGAGGCAGTAAAATGTGCTCTAATTGGTCGCGTAGTGTCTTTATGGTAAGCCACGCCGATCGACGATACTTCGGAGTGATAAAAGGAGTGTATGAATAAACACCGGCTTATTCGCTGGAATTCTTCCCATTGATCACAAAAAATGGAAACATCCTCGCTCTTGAAGGCCCATGTTGTGGTCAGCTTTGCGCAAAACGTCAAAGTGGTATCAATTAATCGACAACGTATCCGCTGGCTAGAAGCACACTCCCCTCCCGACTTTTATTTGAGAGTTCGACTCAATCCCCAACGCCTTCTCTTGCAACCCCCAGTGCAACCCACGTCTCTGATGACGAAGGGATTAGATGCCTTCTGCGACGGCTCTCTCGGCCTTCTCCTGTACTTCGGTCTTGTAACCCTTGAATTTCCGCGCTGGCACCTCCTTGATGAACATTTCGTCAAGCTCCTCATACGATCGTCCAGACACTTCGGGCTGGAAGAACCAGAGGTACACGGTGGACAAAACTGAGAAAGCGCCGAATATGAAGGCAACCTTTGCCCCGAGGTTGGCTTGATCAGGGTTGAACAGAAAAGGGATAACAAAAGCCCACATGGTCTACAAAAAAGGTCAGCCTATTCTCAAAAATACAACATGTCACTGAGAAGGACAACTTACAAAGAGGGCGTTCTGGAGTGCCAAAGCCATCGAGGCAGTCTTGGCACGGAGACGCGAAGTCGCAATCTCGGTCAAGAGAGTATAAGCAGTAGCGCCGATGGTGACGTTGTAGAAGAAGCAGTAGATTATGAGCAACGCCACGGTTCCCTTGACGGCGCCCGGAGTGCCTGTGACGGCAAGACCACCAGTGACCATCAACAAAGTCGTCAAGATGCACATGCCATAAAGCGTCAGGCCGCGACGACCAACCCTGTCAATCAGGAGCCAGGAAACCATGTTGCCGATCATAGACATGACCTGTTGGACGATGGCCAGGATGAAACTTTCCTTGACGGTATAGCCAGCAATCTGTTGGTAGTAGGTGCTGTACGAGGAGACGAAGAAAATCCCGCACTGGGCTTGAATGCTCAGGGGCGCAACGGAGATGATGGTACGACGCAGGTTGGACTTGCGGAAACAGTCGGCAAACGTTGCGCCCTCGGTCTCCTTACGAACCTCGGCGAGAGTGACGGTGATGATGGAGAGCCTCTTCTCGACTTGAATGGCATCGTATCCGAGACGGCCGAGGGATCTCGCCGCCTTCTGCATGTTGCCCTTGTTGACCAGCCACCACGGAGACTCGGGCATGAAGAAGAGCATGATGGCGCCAAGACCGCTGATTCCGTACTGCGAAACAAAAACGGCTCGGTATGCCCAGCGATCCTCCCGAGTGCCTGTCTCGTTGACGATCAGGGACACGATGAAAGGGCCGATCGTGAAGGCGATCGCGGCGGCGGCGGTCATGATACCTCGGAGAGCGAGCGGCGCGACTTCGCCGATGTAGGTCATGCTCACGGTGATGAAGGCACCGATGGGGAATCCGGCGATGAACTTTCCGGCGAAGAAGATCTCGTTCGTCGTGCTGATGGTTTCTAGGGTAATGCCGACGAAGATGAAGATGTAGCTGATGAAGTAGGTCCATTTGCGGCCGATGATATCCGCGACGTAGCCGGCACCGATAGATCCGACGACAGCACTGTAAGTCAAATGCATTAGTTCTCCCAGGATCGATGGAACAGTCGAGTACATGCGCAACTCACGATGCCACCGGCGCTCCGCTATAGGCAGACTGCCACTTGGCCGGAAGGACGTAATCGCCTTCGAACGGCGAACCGAAATCTTTGCGGAACTCCCTGATACCCAGAATGCTACCACCGGCCTGGTTGTCGAAACTGGTGAGAACGAGAACGTAGATGGCGTACAGGCACCACGCGAACGCCCACGGTTGGTTCTTGATGGCCTGGATGGGGGTCTCCAGCTGGTCCTCTGCGGTGGCAGCGTGGCCAATCTCCTCAACGTGCTCGCCCTTGGCCGCGGCGACGTCGCCCTTTTCGGAGACGACGGGCGTCTTGGACGCTTCGAGGTTATGTTGAGTCATGACGACGGGTTTACACCGCTATCGATGTCCGCACCGCAAAAGCTGTCAAGAAGAGATGGTGCGAGAGATTCCCCGGTGGATGAACTTGGGCTTTTGAAGGATTCTGGGGAGAGCCACCGACGATCTGGGGAAGCTAGGGACACGAATCTGGGGAGCTGGGGGCTGAAGTTGCAACGATGCCGGGAACGTCCCCGGTTCTTATTGTCAGGCACGCTTTACGACGCGTTCTCGTCGAGGAAATCACAGGCACTTCTTCGGCCCAAACTCTTTCGAATGATCGACCGAGAACAGCCAACTGTTTTGGCCCCTTTCTACCCAAGAAAATTTTCGCCAAGCCAAACACCGGGCGTGGACGCCATTCTGCTGGCATCTACCCAACCACATGCTCAACTCCTTGCGGGGGAGGGGCCGGTTTGTGCCCACGTCGTGTTTGTTATCACATGATGCCAGTGCGTTTCAGTGAGGTTCGGCCTGGTGGCCGGGAACATGTTCATCAAGGAAGAGTCAATGACATGCCCGGTAGTTGGGCCACTGAGTCAGTTTGTGGTCCGAAGAAAGTCCTTCAGTCTCGTGGTCGGATGACTTCGAGGTTGTCTAACCTGATTAGGGACGACGAGTGAGAGGGTCATTGAGATGGACTTGGTCGCGGCCCTGGTTACCAACAGCGTGATGGTCTGCGTGATGGTCTGGGTCTGGGCCGAGGTGTCAATGTCCCGTCTTCTCGGTCCTGATCTGGGGACCCCACAACCAAGTCCAACTCCAGACTGGATTGTTGTGGAGAAGTAACCACGAGGGACGCGGGGTTTGACCCGGAGACCTGGCTTCATACCTTGCTCGTGTAGTCGCTGCGTCCCATTGTCCCGCGCATGCGGCAAATAAGGTCTTGTTGAAGACTGAAGACGTTGACCGTACGCAGAGCCAAAATCCGGATGGCAACACTAAGCCCGGGCACTTACTAACTTCAGGACTCAACCGAAGTTCAATGAATTCAGGCAACAGAAGATTGGATGTCAAGGAGGTGACGGCAGTTCGGCAGTTCGGCATAGAGCGGAAGACCCGCCCCATCCCAAGACCGCTTTTGATTTAATGACAAGGCCAAGGATGAAATCTGCTAGAGAAACCTGGGAATAATCATGAAAATAACCTAGCCCAGCCGCGACTTCACCGCAGTTTTCCCGCCAAGCCATTCCCCGCAGTGCTAGACCGGGATGTCTCCTCAAATGGGCGAGAAGGCCAGACGAGTTGGGCCCAATTGAGCAATCAGAAGCGTCAGCTAGGGTCTTCCACGGGCAAAGCGGGTGCGTTGACCTGCCCTTCTCGGGGGAGGTGTTTACGACTTCTGTTTGAGATCGTGGACTGTTAAAACCACCGAGAACCAACCTCATCTCATGCCCTCAGCTGAACTCCCGTAAGCCCCCCGATTCCTTGTCGTACTAAAATAGTTTTCATTTTGTACCCCAGACCCACCAACATAACATGTTTGACGTACCCGAGGACATGGTCGAGAGCGTTCTCCCGACAGGATGGAACCGAGATTTCGAGAAGATGGCGAACCAACTCCTCCCATCTCTGTGCAGATGGACGCGCACTTCCCCAACGTGTCATCAAGTTCGACAACGATGAGAGTCAGTATTTCGGTGTTCGCGCCACACAGTTCGGACTACCCTATCAACCAGCTGTCGTCTAAGACCTGGGGCAAGGGAGACGACTTCATCCTCGATTTCGGTATACACATTGGTGGGATACGTCTCGTTCCGTCTGGAATCCCGCGGTTCGCACATGGACGCCCCCTTGCAGGTTGTGCCTGACCTTTTGGCGAGTCTCCTTTGGATGTGACGCTCGGCATGGATAATGTCAAGACGTGGATCAGCACCAGCTGGCTGCCAGACGAAGATCATCAACGTCGACATGTGCCCCGAGCTTGTCGATCTGAAGCGGCGATATTCGTTCCGCTTCTTGCGCGTTGAAGTCATCGACACCTCGCCCAAGTTCAAAGTCGTACTTTTCAGACGTCCAGTGCGAGTGCGTGAGCGCCATCAGCCAGGGCCATTCTCTGGAGGCGCTGCATCTTCCAGTTCGCTGCCGTGGTCCGTGAGGACGACTCCGTACCTGCAAGCTTACCCCATCGTCTGATTACATCGTTGATTACGACGCTCTATTCGCTGCTATAGTCAATGATTATGTGGTTGCGTCCGGGGACAAATCATCTGGTCATGCTCTCTGGCCGACCGTCCTTGGCTGCGTGAAGCGAGCCATCACACGCCTTGATCCTGTCACTCATGCCTTTGACGAAACTAGGGGAGAGGGCTGGAAGTTCCTTGATTGGCAACCTGGCTTGGAACACAGCGCAGGGGAGCAACGGGGTTCTGCTCTATTGCCTCAAAGCAGCGAACGCCCTGGCCGAAGTTCTCGGCAAGGACGCCCCTTTTGTGGACCTCGCTGCCAAGATGACCGAAGCAGCGAAGGTGTTCATCTCGCCAGAAGATAAAGTCTTCATATCAGGCCCCAAAGCTCAAGTGAGCTACGCCTCGGCATCATGGCTCGTGCTGGCCGAGGCGTTCCCGAAGGGCGTGGCGCGGACTGCGCTTCTCAACACCCTCGCACACCCTGATGCCGTCAAACCCCCTCACACCCTATCTGTGGCATTACGTATGTGACTCGTTGGCGACCGTAGGACTGTATGACGAGTGTTTGGAGATCATGTCAGAGTACTGGGGAGGCATGGTGCGGGCCGGTGCAGATACGTTCTGGGAGTGTTATAACCCGGAAGATCCAAAGGCGAGCCCGTCTGGCGACGTGCGGAACAACAGTTTCTGCCACGCGTGGAGTTGTACACCGACCTACCTGCTGAGAGGCAAGCTCAAGGATTTTGCTGGTGTCAAGGCAAGCAGATCAGTGACCATGGGCGACTTGGATGAGGGGTGGATCAAAGCCCACGTCAGCATCTAGGCACTCGCATACCGAAGAGACAGCGGATGAGAATCACGAGAAGGGAATAGTGAACAATGGGAATTTAGACTTGCGGAGAAGATTTACAATCATTTCCCGAATGATATGTGCAGCTTGGCTTTTCCAATAAAATATGTACAGGCAAAGTTGATAAGCTCAGAGGATGTGAACATCAGCTCCACGAGCAGTTATGCGGCTGTGCAAAGCCGCCTGCTTAGGCAGAACCAAGAAGAGCAGTCTTGGGCTTCTGTCCAGGGAAGAAGGTGGTGGGCACAGCCGGGATGGCGATGGAGGTGGATAGACCGAAACCAGCGGTGATCTGGCCGGGCATGGTGGTAGCCTCGTACCCGGTGACCGTCTTGGTGGTCGCCGTGCTGGTGTAAGTGCCAGAGCCAGTGCGGAGGCAGTGACCCTTTCCGAAGGCGTTGTCGCACTTGTCAACGATGGAGGAGCCCCGGTCAGTCCAGATGTTGACGGTGGAGACGTCGATGTCCTCGCAAGGAACCTCGGCAGCGCAGAGGAGGACGACGGGGCCGCGGGAGGCACCGTCGGCAGCGGTACCCTTCCAGTTGGAGAAAGTCAGGTTCTTGTATTCGACGCCGATGCCGGGGACCTTGCGCTGGCCAGTCCACGCGGCGTCGATCTTGAGGGAGTAAGCGTTGCCGTGGCCGATGAAGTTCTCGAAGCGGGCGTTTTGGAAGACGCCGTCGCCGCCGTTGTTCTTGATCATCATCATCTGGTTGGAGTTGACGGTGTAGATGTTGCGGTAGGTGATGTCGGAGATGGCTAACGGGGGGGCATTAGTTGGGAAGCGACTCGAGAATACCAAGGCCCAACCTACCAGTGTCAGCACCCAGGGAGCCGATGGCACAGCCACCAGACCAGTTGCAGAAGATATCCTCGACGAGAACGTGGCTAGACTTGTTCTTGACGGTGACGCTATAACATTGTCAGTCAAACATTATATTGCGCATTGGGCCGGGCTGGAGGTCCGATCTTTGGACGGACACCGGCTGATTCGAATAGTGGGACCGGTGAAGAGGTTCCTCGGGGTTCGTCGAGATTGAAATTTGCAGACGCGAGAGGATGTGCTTACCACTCATCCTTGTTGGTGACCTCAACATCGTGAACGTAAACGTTGGTAACGGCCATCAGGTCGAGTCCATCGAGGCCGCCCTCGTTTGCTCCACGAATGATCATGTTGTAGACCTCGCCGTTCTCGCAGGAGTCCAAGATGATGTGGAAGGCGGGCGAGTCGACGAGAGCAATGTCGTGGACGCTGAAGTCGGTGACGGAGACGAATCTCAAAAGACGGGGTCTATAGCGTATCAGAGCTGCTGCAGTTCATTTCTCAGATTTTTTCTCACCCGTAGACACCCTTGCCCTCTGCGGTGAGTTAGCATACTGACATATTCACTTCGTGGCCTCGAGAATTCTACTTACTCTTGTGGAATTCGTAGCCATAGCCCTGCATGGCACCCTTGGAGTTGCTGCTGTAGAACTCGACATCGGAAGACTTCTGGACGATGATCATGTGGCCACCAGCAGTGCCGGTACGGTAGATGGTACCCTGGAGGTTGATCGAGACTCCGGCACCGCCCGAGAGCGTCTGCCAAGTGCCGAGACCCCATTCTCCCTCCGGGATCACAACCTCTCCGCCCGTCTTGCAGGCATCCCACGCGGACTTGAGCGCGGCGCCGATGTCACCGGTGGCACCGGTCTTGGCGCCATAGTCCGTGATCTTGCATATCTTCTTGGCCGCCTTGGCTCCGCGAGTGGTGGTAGGTCCGACGCGACCAGAAAGCTCGGCGGTGGCCCATCCCGGGAGAAGAGCGCCCAGCGCAAGGAGTGAAAGGGAAGCGAACTTCATGCTGATTTTTGATAATGAACGAACAATGACAACTAGTCAGAAAAAGAGTGACAGGCAATGGGGGAGGGAGTGAGTGACAAGAACGCAAAAGAGACATCAAATGTACACGAGAGGAATACTTTGGGTTGATAAATACGGAATTACAGTATTGCTGCGAGTCTCCTTTTCCTCGCCCGAGTCCGGTCATCTTTCCACCAAACAGGCCACCGATCTTAGCTCCTTCTTTCTTTCCACCCGCTGCGCTGTTGAAACTCGTAACTCGCTGGCTGACCACGAATAGTCTCTCGCGCCGGGACGGTGGGTTTGTTGCGCTCTCGCTTGTCCAAACGCCGTCCCAAATGGGGTTTGCGGGTGTGAAATAGAGTAAATAGTGGCGCTATCGGGGCATGGCCACCGGACCGTTCTCGTCATCCCGGCTGCTTTTCCAGGGGGACTGCTTGTCAAGTTGCTGAACATCAGCGTCCCTGACCATCAGCGCGCCCTGTAATTCGCGAGTTCAATCTTTGAGCAAAATCAATGCATGGGTCTGCCGGGGAAGAGTGGGTGAGACAAAAAGAAACGACGCCGATGAGCCGCGTCATTGCTGAAGTTCATCCCGTCCTCGTCAGACGAAAATCCATTTGTTTGGCACACGCTGTCAACCATGAAAAGATCCAAAAAGGAGCCTGACGCGCTGTCTACCATCTCTTGAACGGTGATCTGTCCAGCGAAATCCTGACCTTGAGAAAGCTCGCAGCATGGGATGACTACGAATTAACAGAGCAGATTCTCTCCCTAGCATCGTGCCCCAACATAATCGGCATCCCACAGCCGGGGGCCTGGCCCCGTGGTGACGCCTTAGCTCCTCGATTAGATTGTAATGTTCTCTTTCCGGCCAGTAAACAGTTTCCAGCTGCCGTCCTCCCGGTCCCTTCTGCCAAGCACCGCGCCGTCGCGGCGGATTGCCTTTGGCCAAGACGGAAGAGAGGAGACTCTTTAACGAATCAACGTCGGAGTTCTTTGCCAAAATTCTCCGTTGAATCATGCCACCTTCTTGTTTGGGCTGGTCCTCTCGTGTAGACTTCATTACGGAGGATTTATCGACTCCACGTGGATCTTTTTCACCGACCGTTGAAGAATAATGGGTACTTTGACGACCATCGGCACTTGACTCGCGGTCTTACCAGCAATGCGAGAATAGCTCCTTCGCTGCAACACATCGGAGCTGAGTCTCAACTTGGTCGTCGGACACCATACCATACGACATGAATGACAATGCAGGCGGATGGCAAGCACTTGGTCTAAATGGCACTTCCATAGCCTTCTCACAGCGATCGTTTGGAGACAAGATCGACGGACCGATAGACTTTACTTTTCCTCGTGCAGAATTGTTGATCATATGAATGCTGCAGCCTTCATAAGACCACTGACCTCTCATATTCGCCAATGGCATCCCCTGGGCTGGCCGGAGTCATTAAATGTGCCTCCACGGCAAACGGCGCATATTTTTCTGCACATCCTGACTTCCTATGTCTTCCTCCAATTAAGACCTCGATAACGCATCATAAAACCCCCTATATAATCCAATGCCGTCTGCCAAGAATAAGCTTACCATCCTTTCACCACTTCTCCAGCTCGCAGTGGACCAGCCACGAGGTCGGAACGTGTGCCCGGTGCTCCTCAGCCTGCTGGAGTCTGACATCGCGACTGTTACTCCGCCGCCTCTAACTCGCGCCAGCTCGTCTCTCGGCATTGCTTTGGCCTAATGCAGCCTGGCTGCCAGTGTAATCACATATAAGCCAGAACATCCCTCAGCCCCAGCAAGGCCTTGCAGCTTAGCCCCAACAACGCTTATCGCGCTTGTTTCACGTAGCTGGTGCAGCTTCCTATTCGTTGCTGAAGCTCTGCGTCTGGGGAGCCACGAGAGAGCCGACCACCGGGAATGTAAGTTGTGCTTCTGCCGACTTCATAGCCTACCCTCAATTCTTGTCCCGTGGCATCAGCCACGAACGGGTACGCCGACAGTGGGATTTGAGCTGCATAGACGGAACTGTGAGCTGAGCCAAATGTCATTCTGCTACTGGTTTGTACTAAATTTGGGTCGAGGAGGATGGCTTCACGGCCACCACCTAGGTCAGTCAACTCAGACTCCAAGTCGAAAGCTGCAGAAACATCCTTCACCGGCTGGTTGAATCTAGGGTAGCAAACAGCGTGGTTTCCGAGGTTTTACAAGCTCAGTTAGCTTCAAATAGAGAGGGTTTATAAATCAACAGCATATCCTCCTCCTCGGCTTCCTCTCTTCCATTTCAATCAACACCACAGACTCTCAAATCAGCTTAACCACACCAGCATTTTCCTTTTCTCTATTTCCTTTGTGATTTCCTTCTCTCCTTTGTCTACCGCAAGCAAATCTTGTAAAAAATATTTACTTCTTCATATCGAGATCTCAATTTCGTCGAATCTCGCATCGTCTAACCCCCATTTCGTGTATACAATGCATTCTTCGTTTATCTTCACCATTCTCACCGCCGCCGGGACTCTCACCGCCGCCGCTCCCGCCAATGAGTCGAAGGGAGACGATACTGTTTGCGCTCCCGGCACCGGCTTTTTCCAATCCTGTAGCGATGGCTTCAGGGGCTGCTGTAAGGCCGACGCTTGCACCATCGGCTACTGCCCCGATGTGACCGGCACCACGAACGAGATCCCGATGGTCACGGTCACTCCCGTTGCAATTCCGGACCACAAGACCCACTGGGAGCCGAAGGCCGTCGTCGCCGACCCGACCGTATGCAAGCCCGGCACCGGCTTTTTCCAAAAGTGCGCCAACGGGTTCGAGGGTTGCTGCAAGCGGGACGCCTGCACTCTGGGATACTGCCCTTCAACTACCCAGAAGCGTGACGATCCCACAGTCTGCCCTCCCGGAACTGGTTTCTTCCAGTCATGCGGCAACGGTTTCCGCGGCTGCTGCAAGCAGGACGCTTGCTTGAATAAGACCGGATACTGCCCTTCTTCTTCTTCTGTCAAGCGCGACGACCCTACAGTCTGCGCTCCTGGAACCGGCTTCTTCCAATCTTGCTCGAATGGTTTCCGCGGATGCTGCAAAGCTGATGCTTGCACTATTGGATACTGCCCAGACCTCAAGGTCCGCGAGTCGAACGCGAAGCGCGATGAGACTGTATGCGCTCCTGGAACCGGCTTCTTCCAGTCTTGCTCGAATGGTTTCCGTGGCTGCTGCAAGCAGGATGCCTGCACCATTGGCCATTGCCCCGACGTCAAGGCCTTTGAGACCGTCACCAAGTCCATCCCTCAGGCCACTGCCATTCCTGAGACCGAACAAGAGCGCAAGACTGAGTCTAGGTCGACCGACCCCACGGTGTGCGCTCCTGGCACTGGTTTCTTCCAGTCTTGCAGCAACGGTTTCCGTGGCTGCTGTAAGAAGGACGCTTGCACCATCGGTTACTGCCCTTCCAACTAGGAAGTTTGACGAAGAATCAGCATAACATGTATATCAAGTCGTTTCAGGAGTGACTATCATAGTTTAGAATGCATTGCATGCATGGTTGGGACTAAGACTTGCATTCCGGCGAATTCTTGAGGTATTTTCATTGTCCGGGCGTTTGGATTTATTATACATACAAGTCTCCTACTCAATACAAGTACATCCATTTCGTAGCTTTACAAACAAAAAATCTGTGGTCATGCAAGGAGAATGCAAAAAATGAAATGCAGACACTTGTCTTTCCAGCAGTCCCTCGACCTTGGATGGGATAACACAATATAGAGACGTCCACCTTCGACTGAAATGAATGAAAAATGCAGAGGTGTTTTTTCAAGCAAAAGGTAACGTTTTAGGCAGGGTGTGTAACCAAAGAATCAAGCCATCGCTTTGACGAAGAGCTATCTCCCTCCAGCTGTCAGACAGATTTGTTTCTGAGGCGATGGTCCATCCCCGCAAAATAAGATTATTTCGTTTCAAGTTGATGGATGTCTCAAAGCTTATCCCTTTCTTTTTGTTTGAATTTCCCACACAGGTTACCGGACACAAAAAGTTCAGATGAAAAGGACGACATCACTTCAACACCATCATTGCAGTAAGATGGCATACTTTGAAGGATTCTGTTGTTGGATATATTCATATCATTACATTATACCGGTATGTCCGTTAGATCGTATCGTGGCTTGCGATGCCTCTCCCAATAACAAATCCATTCCTCCTGTGAGGACCCATGTCGTAGCAGTACAGCATTGCCGTTTAAGGCAAGTTCTGGGGAGCGTAGCTCTGGTCGGGGGTGACGGCCTGGCCGTTGACAAGCTGCTTGTCGGTGTAGGCTGGCCAGACGATGAGCTTCTGGTCGGTGACGGAGAAGGTGGTGAAGCCGGCGTCGGCGCCGAACTGGCCGCTCCAGCCGGAGGTGACGGTGTAGGCGCCGCACTTGGCGTTGGAGGCGGCTCTGCTGGCGGGAGCGCCGGTGGTGGTGAACTTGCAAGCCGTGACGTCGGCAGTGTGGGTGTTGATGCCGAAGCTGTAGTCGCAAGAGGTGTCCTCGGGGTTGCAGGTGCGAGTGAAGCTCTCAATGGTCCACTCGGGAACGGCAGCCATCATGGACTTGGTCTCGCGCTTGGCGACGGGGGACGCGGAGACGGCCGCGGCGGCCAGGGCAGAGAGGAAGATGTTGGTGATTTGCATTTTGAGGGTCGTGGAGGAGATTAAGCGGTATTAGAGTTGTTATTGATTATTGAATGAGGAAGAGTGATTGTCTTGTTGGAGTGATGAGCCAAAAGACGGCAATATGGAGAGAAAGGCCATGCGTTTAAATATTGCGATGGGTGCCAAGGATGTTGCAACCTTGAGGTTAACATACCGCGGAGACTCGAATCATCCGTCAAGTTCGTAAGTAAAGTGACGTTGCCATCGTGTTCCAGTCTACATGCCGAGGGATCGTGGACTATCGAGTCGCTTAGGCACCCAGTCACCGCTCCCTCCACACCGTCACTCCATTATGACAGAAGTGACAATGTGACATGACCTTGATGGTAAGCAACTATGCGATCATGAAACCTGCTTCGACTACCTGGAAGGCTTGGTTAGTTACGTATTGCTTTCACTCTGCCAGAAAGAATAAGGTAGCTAAACTGGGTCCAGGATCCAGCTCAGAAGCGATGTCCTTCCATTTCACCCAGCGGCAGCCTCACAAGCTCGGTTTACTGAATGGTGGCTGGTGAGACCAAGACAACGAATGCAGGGCTGATTCTCGTATTCAGGGTCGCATGCATTCTGATTTTTTTGGGGCGGGTGGACATCAACTCCAGGTGCATGACGTACCGTGATGAGACCCCGAGATTAATACGAGGGCTAAACTGCCGGGGCCAATTAACCGTACTCTAGAGTAAGACTCCACGCACCAATCTTCTTCCGGGGCCCCGATCCCTGCGAGGCCTCATCGCCCTACCGTTCCGCCTCCGCTGATCTACCTTGATCTAGAATGCTATGTTTAGCTGTCGCTTCCTTGAGGCTTGGGCTTGAGCCGTTGCTCAGGTGAGACTGGATCCCTCGGAATTCGCGGGGTAGCTGTGCCCGTGGGATTCATCGGCAAAGCGGGCTGATTGCTGAATACGCGATACTTGAATAATTGCGGCGTATTTCCTCCCTTGATTTGCGTTGGTCGGTATCGGAACTTGCTATGAGGTAAGCCGCGACGGGATCGGCAAGGAAGCTGTCAGTTGCTGCAAGCTGCATGAACCGCCGAGACTAGTGATGGTAGCGTGAGAGGATCTGTCAGGTCCAGGTACTGTTTCCTCCCTTCTGAGACTTGCCGAAACCTAGCCAGGCAACACGAGAAGGAATTGGCAGCATGGCTTGTCCTAAACCCAGAACATATGTTAACTTGCTGATCGAGGAGGTTATCTTTGCCGTCTCTCGATAATGAAATGAAGGACGATGGACAAACTGGAAAGTGCCCGATGCCTAGACAGAGAAGCCGATGACATGAGAGCCGGAGTTGTACGCGATCAACTGGCAGCTCCCGTCTTACCTGCCACCAGCAGATCAACTCTGACGCTTTTTCGCTTTCGGCCAAGAAACGGTACAACGGCGGTGGTGCTGAGTCTCGGTGGCAAGTTGCAACATAACGTTCTTGCGGACGCGGTCTCTAAATCAAAAGTTGCAGGTTTTGTGGATGGAAGATGCTCCACTTTGACGCCGCCAATTGTCTCGAGACGTAAGATGGGCAAGGGGTCGGCTTCAAACAACATGTTTCTGCTCAACTCAGCCATCGTATGGTTTTGACACTCCTGGTAAATTAAAACGTACCGACCGATGTGTTGGCAGTAGTTTGTCCTGCATCAGCAATCCGGCAACCGTGACAAATCTCGGCCACCGGCAAAGACTTTGCTCAAATTTCAGACATGGACAACTATTTCACAGTGAAGCTGCGACAAATACTTGTGCTCGCAAATCTCGTTGCATATCGAGCCTGCGGCTTTATTTTCATGTTTACACGCAGCTTACGACGTACGTTACCAGGACAGCGGTGGGTACAGCCAGAGAACAAGCTGCAAGCAGCACAAAGGAAGTCTCATTGTATATATAGTCAATAGTCCCACTATCCAAGTAGGCAGAAATCTGGTCAAAAAGACCAAAAGATTCTGCGACGAAGCAGGGTGTGGCTTCATCTGCCCAGAGGCGGATTCGAACCGCCGTCAACACGGATCAGCTGTGTAACTAGACCACAACGTATCATCCTAACCAACTAGACGATCTGGGCGAGCGAATTGCTAATGCGATGGAGTCAGTGGCAGCTTGCCGGGGTCTAGTTTGGCTAGTGCCAATGGCAGGCCCTATCGTGATTTCCACTTGACGCTGGACAGTGGAGTACCTGGGGCTCTACCCCAACCAGGCAGATTGCAGTGAGGTGAGATGGATGTATACGATGAAGAATGTGTTGCTATTCTACTACTGTCAGCAAGAATCAAGTCTTGAACACCTATGCTTACACAAGAGCCTTTGCATTGAATAAGACGAGTGCGGCGGCATCGTGTGAACGAAACTTTCGTGAAAACTTTCGCATGGAACGGTTATCGAACTAAATACCGTAGATATCACGAAGAAGTCTCGATTTATGTCCTAGGAATGAGTCCCTTTTACCGAAGTGTGTTAGTGATGCTCAATCCGGAAAACCATCGAGTCGAGATTCGGGAATGCCAGGATAGGAGACTCGTTCACTGGCTGAGATGCAAATGGCTGTTGGCACAATGTTTGCCGATCCTCGGTTTCGCGAGAGACCCTAAATGCTGAACAATATGAGACGAACCTAATTGGCGCCGACCTTGGCCTCAATAAAGATCAAAAAAGTACCTTGCGCCCCGGCTATTCCAGCTCACCAGTGTTACTCGTCTCCTGAGTCCCGACCAATAGTTGCAGGCGTTGCTCGCCAACTGTCTACGATCTGAGAAGCCACATGATTTTAAAATAGTTTCAGGAAGGGAAACAAAACTCGAGATGGCGACAAACTTGCAACAGACGTCTTCTGGATGTTGAAGTTTCCACCCGTCGGATCCTTGTTGGGTGTGCCCGGCTGAGCGCCCCGGCAAATGCACACTGTTCAAGGTAACAGACTACGACCTTTCGTCCAAACTGATGTGTTGAGAAACAGTGCGATTTCTCATGAGTTTCATCGGCTCTGCCACGCGTAATGGAACTCTATCCAACTACTCTAAACCCCATCTACATCTCTTCCTCCCGCCGCTCTTCAACACATCTCCTCGTCGAGCTTGGTCATGCGCGCGGCAGCGACACGATGAGTTTTGTTTCTCCGCCTTGAAGGGCACTGGCGGACGGTCACATATTTCTCGGTCGACAGCAAACTGCGCTGCAATCGCAACATGGACACTGACGACCCCGTGCAGCTCGTGAAGAGGGCCGAGCTGCCGGTCAGGATCGGACCCGATGAGACCGTCATCCATGCGAGCGCCGACGGTGGACCGGTCAAGGAATATCACTGGGAGAGTGAATCTTATCTGGGCAGCGGCGGAGTCGGGCTCGTTTTTCGAGAGAAGTGCGTCGTGGGTCCGTCTGTCGGACAACTTCGAGCTGTCAAGGAGATCCCGAGGCCCAGGACGAAAGGGGACGACGATGTGGACGTTGTCAATGAACTCAAGGGGCTCCTAGTGCTATCCCAACCCGAGGTAAGAGCCTCTTGACACATTCTCAAGAGATCTCTGATGCTCAATTCCATCCGCAGTACGAGGCCTACTTTGTGAAAACTATCGGATGGTATCAAACTCCCTCGAAAGTGTTTATCGCCATGGAGTTTCTGTCCCACGGCAACCTCCACGCGCACCTGTTGAGTCAGGGCCCGATCCCGGAGAATCAGTCCAAACTCATCATCCGCCAAGTCCTCCGTGGACTAGCCTACATTCATCAACACGGCCTCTCTCATCGCGGGCTGAAACCATCGGTATGAATGTTTCCTACCCCGAAAATGTCGCAACCTTCGCTGACCGCGTACAGAACTTACTGATCCGCGACCAACCGCCGGGTAGTGAATGGTGGGTGAAGATTGGCGACTTTGGGATAAGCAAGAGACCCAACCGCACCGTCAGCATGTCTATTGACGTTGGAGATACGATCGGTTTCGAGGCTCCTGAAATCATTGGCCTTTCATCGACCACCGACGATCTCTCGCCCGAGATAGCCTCTCAAAAAGCAGACATGTGGGCCGCGGGGGAAACCCTTCATTTTATGCTCACCTGCGCGCATTCGTTCGGAGAAGATCTGGAAGCCCTTCGCGCGTACGCCCGAGACGCTCGATCTTTCCCGAACGAGAGGTTGCAGGGCTTGGGTGTCCCGACTTCCTGCGTCACCTTCATCCAAGACCTCATGTGTTCGCACCCGAAGCTGCGCCCCGACGCCGAGCAGGCCCTCGATCATGTTTGGTCACGCATGCCGAACCACTATGCGACGTCTTCCTCCCGGCTCACGTGCGCCATTCGCTGTCGAGGACTGGAAGCCCCGTCAGCCGTCTTCTCCAACAACGGGGAGCGCCTCCTCGTCGTTTCACCCGAGAAGCTCTACCTCGTCGAGTCTTGCAACGGCAACGTGCTCAAGAGCTACGAGTCGTCGGATCGGACTTTCGCCTCGGCCGCCATGTCCCCCGACGACAAGTTCTTCATGGTCTTGGAGGATTCGGGCCGGATAAGTCGGTTCGACGCCAAGAAGCTGAAACTACTCGAGCAGAGAGGTCCGTTTGGCAAAATGCCTGCTGGCGACTGCTTCGTGACCTACTCCCACGACGGGCGTTGCGTCGCGACCGCCCATGCGGGCAACTTTGTCATCTGGCAACTGAAAGGAGCTGCGTTGCCGACGGCTGGTACGTGGCGGACGGGGAATTTCACCGTCAGATCGATGCACTTCACGACCGACGACAAGAACATCGTCCTGGCGCTGGATAGGGCGGTTCACATCGTGCCGCTTCCCCCGGCCGTTAATGGCGCTGGCTACAGGAGGGAGGAGGAAATGATCAAATATCCCGTGCTAGGGCCCGTGTCTGCCGTCGCTACGAATGGCGTCGACTTCATGCACTGCGACGCGAACCACATCTACCTCTGGCGAGAGAACGCCGAGTGTTGGCGACGACAATACTACCATTCGGTACCGTTCCAGAGTGCTTCGTATTCGCCATCTGGGGCGACGGTCGCGACAGTCGATGTAAGAGGAGGAGCCACGTTGTGGCGAGCGAGGAGTATGAGTGAGGTGGGATGCTTGAAGTTTCCGGAAGACGGGGTCGCCAGAGTAGCAGTCTCGCCGCCGTTAGGCAAGTACATTGCCTTGGGATTAATGGATCAAAAAGGACCGAGGGTTGTTGTGCGAGAGATTCTCAGCTTCGTACCACCAGATCAGTAAGTCATAGGTTCACGGTACATACGCGTGCCTTCAGTAAGAACAAAAAGATACAAACTTGCCTCATGCCTGAATCGAACAGGCGATCTTCTCATTACTAGTGAGACGCTTTACCACTGAGCCAATGAGGCTTACAACAGCTTGTGATGTCATGCTAGTGTCGGGGAGTTCATTACGGAATTGCGACAGCGAGATTGTGCGAATGTCCCACTCGGGGCTGGGGCTGAATGGGTCATCTCAGGGTTGTTTGATTGTGGTGATGTGGGACCTGTGTGTTGCGAAAGTTTGGATGGGCCTCGAATGGTCAGCGAACTGAGTGGAAGTAGAGAGGCATTTGAAGAACATTCCCAGAGAAAAATGGAAGTATTGGCCAGGCTCAGTGTAAATGTGTTATGACTTGACATTGTATGTGTATTGTCTATCCTCGTGTCCAGGAGCCGATCGGCCGCAGAGCCGGGGCTACCGGGATCTCTGTGCCGGGAACCTTGGTCCAGGTGTCGGTGCGGCAGATGCCTGCGGCCCATGAGTTTCCTTGCGTGATCTCGTCAATGATGTCTTTACGCATATAGAAGGTGGCCGTTCTGGTATCCGTGACGAACTTGAAAGCGGTCACGATATGAACACCCTTCTCTCGGCAGTTGACGGCAGAGGCAGATCCATATCCCTCCTCGTCTTCTAGAAGGAGCTTTCGGAAGTCTGTTTGTGCGGCATCAAGCGTTGGTATGTGGACAAACACCAGCACAAAGTGCATGACGCGATGTCGGTGGCCGTGGAACTCTGGGAAGGTGATCTCGCATTCAACAACCTGATCCAGTGGAACTAGGGTATGCTCTGGAGCGACGACGCCGAAGGGCAACAGGCGGCGCCACAGACTGAGCAGTGTTGTGAACTCGGCCTTCCAAGGGCTCAAAGTCATTTTGCGTTGTGCATGCTTCGTCAGATCATCCGGGCGCACCACGATCTCTCGGGGTGCGCGCGCAGTGGTTGAGATGTTGCCCTCGCATACGGCAGACAGAATGCCTGACAGCCAGTGCGCCGGGTATCCGACTTCGTGCATCCGGTTGACAAGCCGCAAGAAGGCCGTCAAGTTCAGCGGAGCATGAACCGGGCGATCACTCCACTCGGGGCGAGGATAGGGAAGGCATATCTTCAGAAGATGTCCGTAAAGCCAATGTTCCAGGGCAGAGCGAGCCATCCTCCTGTCCCAAGGAATTTGCTTTGGTCCCGAGCGAGCCCAGATGAAATAGTCCTCGGTCAGGAAGGTGTTGCCCTCGATCATCTTCATGAATTCTTCGGGGACCTTGGGAGCGTGGGGGCTTTTCTCGCGAGTGAGTCCGAAATGGTCCGACACCTGCTTGGCGTCATGCATGAGCATGTACTCCGTGAGAAAGTGGTCGTGACTGTCAAACATCGGGGGGTTGAGCAGGTTGTTGAATCTCAAGTTGGAGGGTCGGTCTTGGCGAAGAATTGGCCCGCCGTACAACAGCGCCGCAAGTGGCCCGCCGATGTAATCCCTGAGGAGTCAACCCTGGGTTCTACAGGCACTGATATCGTATAGAGATACTCACGGGATGTTGCTCATGTGGATGCGATCGTACTGGCGGGGGAACTTGGTGGGATCTATTCCATCTGCAACGCTCGGCTTTTGCAAGCGGTGTTCCAAGCTGTTGTATCGGATGCGATCCAACACGTCCGCCATTTCGCCAGAAATCACCTCAATGTCGATGCGATCGGCGAGGGACATGGTCGTAATGCACAGACAGTCAAAAAACTCCTCTAGACTCTTGAGCACATCGTCGTGCTCGCCATCCTTGACGGGAATCGACAAGGTGTCAATCAGACTTGTAGGGTCCCAGTCCAAGCTCGGAAGCAGCTGGTAGCTGGGCGCACAAGGCTCGAGTTCTTCATGTCGTCGGGGCTCGTATTCCATGTCGAGGACCGTCGGGTTCGTCTTCCAGTTCGTGTCGATATGCTTCTCCAGATTCTCTTTGGCGTCCGGGGCGCCCGACCGGAAAGCCCTCAGCAACGAGCCTAGCTCTGGCTCTCGGCGACTAATGAAAACGTCGTTTGCGAAGACAACTCCGAAATCGTTGAAATCGCGCCGTCTTCTCTCGCCTGCCTTATCGGTTGGGTTCTCACCAAATGCCATCTTTCGTTGCTCCTCGCTTTTGAAAAAGTTGGCGAGAAGAGGTGCTCGAATCTTCTTCGGAGCGTACTCCTCTCCGAGAGATCGAGTCCACTGCTTCAACTTATGAATGACCTGAGCGCGGGTTCCTTGCGGAACGTAAATGAGACCCAAAACATCACCATCCTCCTCCAGCCTGTCAATCAAAGTCTTGATGTGTTCCGTCAGTTTCCCCAGGACGAAGGGCGGTATGAAGGCGGACGAGTACACGTAAGCCATGCAAGTGAGGGCGTCCTCGATGCGCGGCAGTCTCTTGGACTTGAGAATGATGAATTGGAAGATCATGTCGAACATGACGAGGGTCCTCGCAAGGGCGGCAGGATTGATATCCAGGAGGGTGAAGTGTGCTCTCCTGAAGGTTTGCTGGCCAGCTCCGGGGCCGTGCTGGCGCATCATTTCTGTGAGGCCGAGGTGGGCGATTGACGCAAACAAGTGGCGAGCATCACCGCTGCCGCAGAACATGAAGGAAATATCATCGTTTGGTCCAACTGCGGACATGAGTTGTTCGTCGAACAGGGGCTCTGCCATATCATGGCCCACGGCATAGTACTCTGGTGCATCTTGCCTGGACGGCGCTGGTCAGCGAGGTGGGTTGTGATTTTGAGGCCGAGGACGCATACAGGGAGCCTTTATATCTGGTGACTCGGTCGAGCAACTGGTTGCGCAACTTGTTCTCGTCTGGTGCGGAAGCCAAGAGTTTCTTCAGTGCCTCCAAGGAAGCGCGAAGGCCGTTGCTCGACGGCTCATCGCCGAGTTTTTCGATGGCATGCTCTGCGCTCTCCAAAGAGAGGGAGTGGAGGTGGCATTTTGCCAAGCGAGTGAATAACTTCTGCTTCTTGGGACTTTCGTCGGGTTCCAAAGCAGTGATAGATAACGCTTTCTCAATGTTCCTCACTGCAGCGGAATAATCGCCCTGCTCGAACTTGATGGCCGAGATGTTGGACCACGGTGCCGGGTCTTCAGGGGCCAGCGAAGCCGCTTCTTCATACGCCTTCTCCGCTGAAAAAAGGGGCCGTCAAGTTAACAAGATGAGCACTCGGGTTAATGGCGGCAAGACGGACCTTCAGCGAATTGTGCTCTCCGGTAAAAGTCGTTGCCGCGTTCTCTAGCCGCAGCCGACTCGGGTGATACAGTCGTAGACGGCATCTCTGTTCTTCCGTCACGTCGCCAAATCCGTCACGACCGTTCAGCGTTCAGCGTGTGTCTGTCTGGTTTGGTCCAATTCTGCGCTCTTCCGCGTTCAAATTCAGTGGGCTAGCAAGGTTGATGCATCGAGCACCCTGGTCTCTCATTCTTAGTCATCATGCCGTCAATCATGTTGGGTGAATCCCTGCATTCTCCCATTGAGTCGTTCTCCTTTCTTACAGATTCATCAACTGGTAATGCAAAAAACCACTGCAGGTTCGGGGACACGGGGGACTCATCGGCAACCACCAAGCTCCAAATTGTTGCTTCTAATTGGCGGGTCGACATGCCCGATATGTAAAAGCTAGCACGCGGTACTTGGGGACCAGTTGACAGGATGAAACCATCTGATTCTCGGTCTGCACTTTTGGGTCGAGTAAATGGATTACAAAAGCTACTGAAGAAGAAACGAAGGTTTGATCCTCAACACATAAAATCTGTGTATGCGGAATCTTTTCTTCAACTTTAACATGTCGAAATTGTCTTACGCACACCCACTTTCGCCTCTAGGCTCTGAGCATCGAGGAGACTACGGTAGCCTCAGATGTTATAAGGGTCTTGCACCCAAACGCGAACGTGCTTGGCAGAAAACTGTCAAGACCGATGTTCACCCCAGCTTCACTTTATTGGTGCGCCTTCTTCTACTTCAATCTTTCCTGGCTGTCAGCTGACATGGGCATTTCAACACAGGCATGAACTCCAAGAGACTGTGAGAATCTGCAAAGAATCGCCTTTACTCAAGTCCAACATCAATGAACTCTCGCTTCCTGAAGGATTCGAGGCAGTGACTGAACCATGGCCTTACGGTGGCCTCGACGTTCATGACGAAAAGCGACGATATTTCCAAGCCTTCGTCTTTGCCATTGATACTCGAAAGAAGAAGCCGGATGCAAATTTCTACGGCTATCCTCTTCCATTGATTCCAGTAGTTGACTGGGGTAAACAAGAGGTCGTTCGGATCGACGAGCTGGCCACTGGAGGTGAGCATGACCCTCACGTAGCTCAACCCCGCCAAGCCGGCATCATCGATCATTGCCGAGCTTCGGAGTAAGTTCCGGAGCTTCTCGACACAAAGATGCGGCAAGATTTAACAGGACTAACTGTCCTTCAACCGAATGGGCCCAGCTTCAGCGTCAAGGACGAGAGTTTGGTCGAATGACAGAAGTGGGGGATGCGCGTCAGCTTCAACCCGCGGGAGGGTCCGTACACTCATATTCGCAACCATTTCCATCGGAAGCAAGCTTTCAACTTTGGCGATGGAGGTATTGGCCACTGTGCTAACAATCTTGAACTTGGATGCGACTGCCTGGGAGTTATCAAGGTATCTTTCTACTTGCTCTCTACGGAAATCACCGACTCACTGGTTCGTAGTATCTTGATGGTGTTTTCAATCGACCTGAAGACTCAGCGCACACTTCGAAATAATGTCATCTGCCTTCATGAGCAAGAAGACGGCATCGGATGGAAGCACACGAACTGGCGGACTAATCGAGCCGTTGTGACTCGTCGACGAGAACTTGTGATCCAGTTCATCTTGACTGTAGCGAACTACGAATACGTATTCAATGTGGGTGCAAAAAAAACAGGTTCTAACGCACTAAGGAGGGTACTGACGTCTGATGTCAAGTACAAATTCGATCAAGCTGGCGGAATCACGGTTGAAACTCGCGCCACGGGAATTCTGTCTGCTGTCAACATCGATGCCGGCAAAACGGCGCCCTGGGGCAATTTTTGTTTTGATATTTCGTGACGCAATACTTGGAATCTAACATTGTATCCGGGCCTGTGGAAACCATTCAACTGGACATCAATCCTGTTGACTTCTTTGCTTCTAACCCGGCTCTTGATGTTCCTTCCAACCGTAACCTTACGTCGAAGTACGCCGATCAGAACGCCCGCTTGCCTGAAGGGACGAATTGCTGCAACTGACCATCTGAAATGGCAGCGGGATCATGTTCGTCAGCATTGAATCACTTCATCGTGCATAGTCAAGAGGATCGCGTAATTCATCATGATTGCCACTTGCTAAAAGACCGCAAGCTCCGTGCCCCGACTTCGTGCCGCGTTCTCCACGTCGAACGTGTCCGTTCCATGTTTCCACGCTTCCTCGAGGACTTCGTCGACCATCTTCATAGCATGGAAGGAATCCTTCTTGAGAAACGATAACCGCAAGTCGTCCAGAACCTGCTTCCACTCCGGGTGTGCGACCAGCAGCGGCACCTCCAGGCTAGCTATGACCAAAGGGTAGATAAGCCCGTTGTGGACTAACAAGTGATGGTTCGCGGGCATCTCGACCGCTCGGAACAATGAGTATATTGACGCCATCAGGCGGCACATGACAAGCTCCGTCGATGGTGATAACGTATTATCTGTGTCTGCACTTTGGGTCGATTCGGAGGTCAGACTTCTCCTCCTCCTCTCCATCCTTCTCGCATCCAGGACTGCCGTGTATCGCCAGCAGTCCCAGAGGATGCATTGCGCGTGCACACCCATCTCGCCCGGCCACGCCCAGAGACGAGCCTCCACGTCTTTCCGTTCACTGTCCACAATGTCAGCCAGGATGTCTAGGAACGATTTCGGTAAGCCCGAGACGACCTCCACGCCGCCCAATCTTCCACCTTCCCAGCTATCTTGCAACTTCCGCAGCCTGCGCCAGACACCCATGCTCGGACTTGTCCTCCCGATCACAGAGGTCTGCAAGTCCATGACGGACAAGACTTCGATAGTGTGACGTATTGCGAAGTCATGGTCGGCAGAAGGTACTAGGATGTCAAGCTTCGTGTCCAGGTGATAGAGGTCCGCCATGAGCCGGAGATACGTGGTCCATGGTCGAGCCTGGAGAAGCTAGGAGGCCAAAGTTAGCAGGGCTATTTAGTGATGTGATCATCTGATTGATATGGTTGGTATATTTGGCGGATAAGGGGTCAAGTGATGATGCATGAAGCTCGGTAATACTTACACATAGAGTGCACAAAAGGATCCCGGCAGACATGGTTGATACGTTCGATGAGCCATGCCGACCTTCCAGTTCCGCTCGGAATGTCTGCAGGGCATGATCGACGTGCTCCATGGCCGTTACAGAAAAGCCATCGTCCAAATACGCCTGGATGGCGGTACAGACCACGAAGAAAGCTTGGCTCTCTTTCGCCATTGCTTCAAAGTGTGACTGGAGCCAGATGTGACTCTCGGTGGCGTACAGGCGATGCAGGCCGGCGGAAAGGACTTGATTCCAGATCAGTCAGTATGGAACTAGATGGCGGAACGACATGACCGAGACCGAGACGTAGTAATAGTCACTTACACTTCTTGAAGAGTTGCCCTTTTGGGTCATTGTTTGCGCCTGGCGACGGTGCCAAGGGAGAGACGACCCCATACTCAGAGGCGGAGCCGACCTGGGTGGTGACTTCGGCTCCGGGAGAGTCGCCTGCTGAAGGTGGGCCGTCGGCGCTCGGCAGATGATTCGAGGGTTTGCTTGCTTCCGAGCTCGGGCTACCGAGAGAAATGTCAGGGATAGCGGCTCCGGCAAAGCGGCCTCGAGAGGCTATGCCGTTGGTCCATTTGAGAGGCGTGTTGTAGCCCTCGCACTGGATTCCTCGCCGCTGGCAGGCCTGGCAATCGGGACGCGTCTCGTCACATTTCCGCTTTCGTCGCTTGCAGTTGTGGCAACCTCCCCTGGAACGAGCCATGGTTGGGCGGAGCTCTTCGTCGGGACTGGGGACTCGGGGAGTGAACGCAGGCGCCGCGGATGGGCGGGCGTGGTTATCTCTGTGGAGTGATGCGTCTATCTTAGTATTGCTGATGCAGAATGGGGTATTAACGGCTGGAGGTGCCGGAGGACCGGTGGGAGAGTGTCTTTTACTCCGAAGAGGAAGAAGATACCGACGCGCATATATATGCCGCAAGGGGCATGGCTCGGACGCTCCATCCAGGGGTGTCAGAGCAACGCCTGTTGCACGTTGATAAGATGCGGGGAAGGACACGATAAGACAAATAAAGTTCTCGAGTGTCCTGCTGAAGCTGCTTGGAAACGGGATCATGACAGGTTGCTACAGGGATGAGGGGTGGAAGGTTTGGTGTAGCGGCCGTCCAAACACATTTGCAAACTATGGGGTAATGCAACAGGATCCTGGCATCAATTGCAATAGAGCCGATACGTCAGTCTTTTCTTATCATCCTGTTGGATACGCTATGAGTGAGCTGGCCTGCGGATGAATGCCAATTGAAGCCTAACACACCTGAAAGGGGTTAACCCGGGTGCATGGCTTATCGCCATACAAGTCAGAGTTGCTGGGAGGGGAGACGTCGGCAGTTGCAAACGACAGTGTGTGTAGCACAGCCAGTTCTTCTCAAGATATATCGAATGGGCGCCTGCCGCTTCACGATCTCGCTGCCCCTTCCTGTGTGTTCATTCGACAGAAGGCTAGGCTGGTTCCTAGTATCAAACGATTCCTCTATCACGATTCAGACTCTGGCGACGACTTCAGCATCGTGCATCATCCCCCCGTCCAGACTCTCGTATGGCCGACCCCACAGCGGCGGGTGCTCACAGCACCGACTTCCCACCTGGAACCGTACAGTTAATCAGCCGTGAGACACAATATTCGTCCGAGTTGGCTTCATGTTAACCGAAACTCAGACGAACAAGCCACAGAGGCTTCCAACTTCATTCTCTCACCCGTCCCATCTTCGGACCCAAACGACCCACTGGTGCGTCTACTCAAACCCAACAGCAAACCAGCAAGGCTAACCGGCGTCATGTCAAGAACTGGAGCAAATGGCGAAAATACCTGAATTACAGCTTGGTTATGGGAGTGACGGTCGCGGCCTTCACCAAGTGAGTTTTGTCCCCGCTGTAACGCCATGAAATAATCTGACGCCTTGGCTTTTTTGAAAAGTCTCTCGATTCAGACCGTGTTCTGGCAGCAGATGACCGTCGACCTGAACGTCACTATTGACCAGCTCAGCCATGCTCAGTCAGCCCAGCTGGCAGGACTCGCAACTGGATGCGTCTTCTTCATCCCTTTCACAATCAGATATGGCCGAAGGTTGACTTACTTGGTTTCAACGGCAATTTTGGCAGCCTCGGCATGGTGGACATCCTCTATGCACTCTTACGCCGAGTTGATCATCACTGCCGTCATTACCGGGCTTGCTGGTGCTATCAATGAGACGGCCGTGCAAATGACTGTGAGTTGATGGCCCCCGAAAACATTACAAGAGAGCTGTCCTGATTAATGGATTCAAGATCGCCGACATCTTTTTCGTGCACCAACGAGGATCCGCGAATGGCCTGTACTTTCTGGCCGTAATGGCTGGGAGCTTCCTCACACCTCTGGCCGCCGGCTCGCAGGCCGTTGCTCAAGGTTGGCGGTGGTCTTACTATACCCTCTCAATCGCCTTGACGGTTCTCTTCGGCATGTTCATCTTCCTGTACGAGGAGACGAAATATGTTCCCCTCACTGTTGGGGAACAGGAAATCGGCGATTCAGGGCCATCCGAGCTCGAGAACGACCTCGCCAAAACCAAGAGCGTGGAGAAAAACGGTCTTGAGCTGAGCTACACGCGGTCCAACATCGCCGCGAATATCCCCCTGAATTCGTATCGCGAACGAATGCGCCTGGTGACGCCGACCTCGGAGTCCCTTTTGCGAGTCTTCGTCTTGCCGCTTCACGTCATCAGTCTCCCGCACGTCTTATTCACCGCTTTGCAGTTCGCTTCCGGCGTGTGTTGGCTGGTGTTGTACATGTCGGTCGTATCTGTCGTCTTTTCCGCGCCTCCGTACAACTTTAACACGGCAGCAATCGGCTACATGAACCTTGGTCCGTTCGTGGGCAACATCTTCGGCAGTCTCTACGGCGGTCCATTTGCCGACTGGGCGGTGCTGCGCTTGGCCAAAAGAAATGGGGGTGTTTTCGAGCCCGAGATGCGGCTTTACCCCCTTTTCCTGCCCGTCATCACAATGGCTGGGGGAATCATCATGTTTGGAGTGACGGCAGACAGGGTAAGCTTAGTTCGAAATCACATAAGCTCGTCGGCCAGTACGAGACTCTGACTGACATGCACAGGGAATGCACTGGATCTACCCTAGCATTGGTGGCGCGCTCTTTGCCTTCGGTCTTGGTGCTAATGGAGACATGACCTTTACTCTGGTTATTGACACTTACAGAGAGGTAAATATGACGGAATCGCTGCTCCCCCATCACCTCATTCACTTGCAATGACTGACACTCTCATGATAGCTGACAGCTGAGGCCTTTGTTGGTGTGGCCTTCATCCGCAACGCTGTTAGCGTTGGTGTGCCTTCCGCTCTGGTCCCTTGGATGTCAAGCATGGGCCTCAGTAATATGTTTATCCTCAGCGGGGCCATTTCTCTGGTGATTGGACTCCTCTACGTTCCGATGATCATCTGGGGCAAACGGATTCGGACCGCCCTGGCTCCCCGGTACTGGCGGTTGGTGGAGAAGCGGATGGAGATTTAGTATGCAAAAGAAAAAATTGCCCTGTTGGGTTAGATGCACACGCGTACAACCTGGCACCCGGTCTCGTTTGGTTGGACCCTTGCTTATCTGTTGGCTATGTTTTTGAATATCGCGGGGTAATTCTAGGATGGTAGTTGCCATTTAGATAGAACAGACAGACGATATACAGAGGATTTTGATTTCATGATTTCATGACACATATAATGTGATCTATTCTTGCTCTCCAAAGTGATCCTCAAAGCTTCTCTGCTAGCTTACCGGGGAAGTTGGTAAGCCGGTAACAGTCAATCACGGGACGTCCCTCAAACATCGTCATCACACCAAGGGCGAAGACTCCGTTCATCCAGTCATATTCACTTCCTCCTGGAGCTTCAAAGTTGATATGAGTGAAGTACTCGACTTCATCTTGAGATACCGTGGGCCTCAGCGTCTCTGTCTGCCCCGGCCCACTGCGATAAATGCCCTGCGCGTTGACAAGGATGAATACTCCGTCGTTGGTCTTGAGCGTGTATCGCGCATTCAGCCGGGAAAAGACCTAGAAGAGAGTCAGCAATGATAAGCAGTACCGATAGAGAATGGTTATTGGCCACAAACCTTGCCTGGAGTCACCTGCTCCGCCCAGTCTGCACCACTCCTCTCCACAATCTCGCCCTCGATCCGGGGTCCTTTCACCGACCCTCTCAAAATGGGCAACACGAGACGCGTGATACCAGTGTTATCCACATTGCGTATCTCGGACACGCTGGGATCCATATCGCAGACGATCCGATAGATGAAGTCTAGGTGCGGCATGCGCATGGGTGGTACTGCGACCCCGCTTGGCGAGAACGCGTTTCCGGGGGAGGGTACATGAGCGGAGTCGTTTCCCGGCATCTTCGGGGCGGTTCGAGGCGGGGAGAGTTGGCGGATGACCCTTGTTCGGAAATATAGGCGCTCGATTTTCGGGGACTGATAGTCTGATACGCTTTGACGGCTAATTTTGGGTGACTGCTCCCGACTGACAAACGCCGTCTGTTAAATAATTATACGGTTATGTTGCTGGAGTTGATCCAACGGTTCTGTCCCGACCCCATCTGCCGGTTTTGATGTGCGACACTGGACATCCACCCTCACTGCGGCCTCGGCACCGGCTTTCTAGCCTCCAAGATAAGTCGCGGCGGCATTTACTTCCTTATTAGGATGCTGTATGCGCCGCAACGCCCGCGACGACTTGGTTGATAACACCAACAACAACCCGAGACCGAAGTTGAGCGCATGCTGGCAAGGAACCCAACGAGGTCTGCTTAGATATGAACTTTGCCTTTTCCATGGCTTTCATCTGAAATCGCAGATCAGTGTATTCTTAATCCCCTATTAACCCCCCCCCCCCCCTTTCTCCAAGTCGCCGACTAAGTTGCCCCCCAACAATTGACACCGCGATGCCTGCAGCCATGGAATGGGAGGCCATTGCTGCTCGCCACCGGGCAAAGCGACAAGAAGCCATACCTCAAGATTGGATCATTGCAGACCAGAAAATTCGAGAACTACGTGGCGATGGCACAACGCAGGAGGGGAGACTCATTTCACTCGAGGTCGCCCGGAAGTCAGCCCTTTTGACGGAAAAGGAGATTCAAATCAGCGAGAACTTCAGCGCGGGAGATCTCTTGGACAAAATCCGCAGAGGCGACTTGACATCGGAAGAGGTGACGGTTGCTTTTTGCAAGCGAGCAGCCCTGGCACAACAACTCGTGAGTAATCCCAGAGTCGCAGAGCACGCCAGAGCTAAACATGTGTGTGTATGTGTATGGATAGATCAACTGTCTGACTGAAATCTTTTTCGATGAAGGTATTGCTAGAGCCAAAGAATTGGACAAGCATTTGAAGGATACAGGAAAGCCCGTTGGTCCCCTGCACGGTCTGCCAATCAGCCTCAAGGTGAAGACCAGACTTGGATGCGTCTCGAGTGCGATGGAGTTCCTGACAACGCCAGGATTCTTTCAAAGTAGCAGGTCACCATGCCACCGTTGGCTACGTTGAGTTCCTCAAAAGGGCTCCTCCAAACTCGAACTCGGCCATGGTTGATCTCCTGCTGGACGCCGGCGCCGTCCTGTTTTGCAAAACCAATGTTCCGCAGACTATGATGGTCCGTCTACGCTGACTTCAATCTTGCACCGAAATCTGACTAATTCCCCGTATATTAGACCGCAGACTCTGAGAACAACGTATTTGGGAGAACTTTGAATCCTCACAAGACCACCCTAACTGCCGGTGGTTCAACCGGCGGCGAAGGCGCCCTCGTGGCATTTCGGGGTTCCGTACTTGGCGTCGGTACCGACATCGCCGGCTCCGTCAGGATTCCGTCGTTGTGCTGCGGTACCTATGGGTTCAAGCCGACGGCCGACAGGATACCGTTCGGCGATCAGGCGCTTTACCCGTTTCCGAAGCTCCGTCTGCCTGGCGTCACTCCCGCTGCGGGTCCGATAGCCAATTCGGCCGACGATCTCGCCTTGTTCATGGAGGCTGTTCTTTCACGCCATCCTTGGAGATATGATGCAACCGCTAGCAATGTTCTGTGGAATGCTCGAAAGTTCAACGCGTCCAAAAGACTAAACATTGGTCTGATTCCTGAAGACCCGGAGTACCGCCTGCATCCTCCAGTGCGTCGGGCCCTTGAAACCGCAGTCTCGGCGTTGCAAAAGGCCGGGCACAATATCGTACGCCTGCCGTTTGACAATGATTGCAGCGTTGGACTTGGGGCCAGACTAGGGTTCCAATACTTTGGTCTGGGATGGTCTGGTCTGGATGCGCTCGAGGACGAGATAGGCGAGCCTCTGGTTTCGTCCGTCAAGCGGGACGTACACCCCTTCACCAAGACAAAGCCCCCCGTCTCTCCAGACTTGGAGCTTGCGCACCAGCTGAGCGAATTTATCGGTCTGCGAGACGCTTATGCCGAAAGCTGGCGGAGAACCTGGCGAGAGCACAAACTCGACGTCGTCATCGGGCCAGGGGCCATCAGCACCGCCGTACCCCACGACACATATGGCATTCCCGTGTATACACTGATGTGGAACGTTCTCGACGTAAGCTGAGCGCTGCAAACCCGCAGGACATTGGTATTGACTATACGTAGTATCCCGCTGGCATTATCCCGTACGGATTTGCGTCAAAAGAGAAGGACCCGGAGTACCAAAAGGCGACAGCAACATTCGAAGCAGATTGTAAGTACATTGGGTTGATCGCCTGCTCAAGCCAAAATGCTGACTCCATCCAGATGACCCTGAGGCAAGCGACGGAGCTCCATGTGCGATTCAAGTAGCGGCCCCCCGATTCCACGATGAAGACTGCCTGGAAGCGATCCGAATCATTGATAGAGATATCAGACTTTAGCCAGCATGCTGCCGTCGAGAAAGCATGAATAAGCAAGCGCTCGGCCATGGAGCTCAATCCTTCCATCTATTGTCCTCCTGGCAACTCTCAGCTGCATCTAGGCCATGGCGTCTTCGAAACTGGGCCAAGCATAATGAAGATTCAGTTACTGTTTAATTCCATTCGTCTTCGGAATTGTAGATAACCCGTCTTCACTCTTGCCTCAGCATTTCATCCGTAGGAACGACGCCTCGGGCAATATTTACGTCTGCAAAGTGTTTTAGGTGTCTTGGTGAATGCTGTGGAAGTCGCAGCTCTCGAATCAAGGACCGATGGTGACGAGAGAGGTGCTGACGTTCCTAGCTCAGTGTTGTTTGGCGCTCGACCTTCCTCATACCTATATGTTCGGAAGAGGTTTGGGCAAAGTGGTCTTTGGTACCCTGTTTGTTTGCTGAGAAAGGCACAACACTCATAGACTCAGATCCGATGAGATAAGGGGGAATTGCGTGTACCAACTCTTGGAAACCTCGGGCGCGAACCCATGATCGCCTTTCCAATCTTTCATCGTCATGCCCTTCCGAAAATGGATAGTAAGGGGATCGATTCTCTCGTCCCAGGTAGGAAGTGCCGCGTCGCAGAACCCACACCGAGATGAAATTTCTGCGGACTGGACTTTCCAATCTTCGAAGCGTGGCAACTTCTCCAGCTTGTGCATGACGCGCAGTTGCTGGACAAGGTGGTCCTTTCGGCCAAAGGAGCGAGCTTCAGCTGGTCTGTCGTGACAGGCACATGTGATTGTGCTCGTCAAGGTGTTCCTCCGAAGGATCAAGAGCACTGCAATACGCGCAGTGAGGGCGACCAGTTACTGTTGAGATCTGATGCCCGATCCGCCACGAGGAGCACACACCCAGGATTCCAGGTTGAGGTGTCGCGATTTCTCGTGTCTTGCCCCAGTCATACTTCGTTTCGAAGCTATCACAGCAAAATGTGCACTTGAACGGGCAACTATCCTTCGTCGCAGCAACGCCCCGTTTTCCGTGCCGACTCTGGCGGGAGCGGCCAAGCGGCCCAAAACTTAAACCGACACGTCGGCCCCTGGATGCTTCTGATATGCTGGACCAAGCAGAATTGGCAGAGTGCATAGAAGAGCTGCTCCCGCCACTATCTGCACTCGTGCCCGAGTTGGCCCGAGAGTAGGCTGGCTGACAGCGGTCTTCAGTGCCTTGAACGTCGGCTTGGCTTGACCTGAGAGCATCGAAGATGGCGTATATACTCGCAGGTTCGTCTTGAGGCGGAGAATCCTTCCAGCTTTGTTGTTCATCGATCATCGATTACTTGGGACCAGTTGATGTTACCTGAAGGCCCTGTCACCGGTCCGGGGAGCGGCCACTGAATTTTGTAGAGCTCGCGGGCCAGATCTCCGGTCAGACCCGTGGCAATTGGAGCAGACTATGCACCAGTATCTAGGGATAGACCAAGACCAATGTTTGTGACGACTGACGCCTTAAGGCGCGAAGGTATCTTGAAGAACCAAGCCGTCTCTTGGCCACGTGACTCCATCGAGTGGGCACATTTCGAGTCGCTTTGATGGGAGGTTTCTACTGTCAAAGCGTAAAGAATTCTCGGTATCAGGTCCAAAGCCCGATTACGGCTGCAAACGCCGAGCTTCTAGCAGAAGCGCCCGCCAGTAGGATCACCAATCCTTTACTTAAATTACTCGGTCCGACATTCGCTACGAAACAATGACGACCGAGATCACCTTGTCCTACCAGGTTTCATCTTTGTAGGCGTCATTTCTACTGGCCCGTAAATAGTCAGGTCGCGAACTCTCATAGGGTGTTAATCGAGTCAAGCTACATCCCCTTGTTTTACTGCGCCAAATAACGTCGGGACAGTCCCCGACAAATGGCGACACAGGTAGTCTGCCAACGCCCTAGCCGGGGAGGTAGGGATTGTGAACACGAGCATGTGGCCACACGAGAGAATTGTTTGGTATTTCGAGCTACGCTGTGATGGTACCACTCATACAGGCACAGCGCGTCGTGTGACTTTAACGTTGAAGTCCTTCTGGATGTGCATGGCAAAGTTCAAAGTGACCCAGGGTTTTGACGGATCAACAGTAGTAAAGTCGAATCTCCTCGGAAGCTGGAAACGTCGTCAGTAATCATATTTTTTCCCGTATGCGTCCTCAGGGGCCTGTGAAACTGCCCAACTTACCTCGACATAAATCTTATTCAACTCCATCATGGCGATATGCTTACCAAGACACTCCCACCGGCTTCCGCCCCCAAAATCTAGCATGACTTGCGTGTCCATCAGCCGATATTGCTCTCTCGAGACGCCGAGCCAGCGCTCAGGCCGGAACATGTCTGCGTCCTCTCCAAAGACCTTCTTCTCCCGCATCACCGCGAAAGGTGACCATGCAACGTTGGTTCCTGCAGGGATATGTGTTCCCCAGAGGACCTCATCCTTGAGAGAGACCTTGGGTAACAGCGCTGTGGCAGGGGGGTAGATTGAGATTCGTAGGCCCTCTCTGATGACGGCTTGGAGATGATCAAAATTTCTGGCTTCCGCGTCCGTGATCGGGGAAGAGATGCGGCCTTCGTGTGCGGCTGCGTCAATCTCGGCTTGGAGGCGAGTGTAGACCTGGGGGTTGGTAACGATGCACATCATAGTAGACCGTATGGTCGAGGCGCTGGTATCGGAACCGGCGATGATTTGGACCATGGTCTCGCCCTCGGCCTGCTCTTGCGTCAAACCGTGGGACACGAACGAGCCGAGAATGTCACGTTTGACGACGGGCTTCTCTCCGTAACGCTCAGAAACGGCCTCGGACGCTCTCCGCATAACCTCCCCAATGCCGATGATATTTTTGGAATCGGGAAAGAGGGATTTGAGGTATGGAGATTGGAGGGTGTTCAGTATCCAGGGTTGGAGGGCAATGACCAGTAGGGGAGGCAGTGTCTTCTCCGTAATCTCAATGTATCGAAGTGTATCAGCGTGCCGCCTCTACATAGCCCAGTTTCTTGCCAAAGCCCAGTGCAGAGATGACATCGAGGGTAAAGTACTGAACCTTCTGAGCCAGGTCGACCGTCTTGTACTCTTCATCGGTCGAGAGGTACCGTGTCCCCAGCAGCTTCACGAGCGCATTGACGGAATCGTCTATCGACTCCTGAACTCCGTCAACATCTTTGCCCGCGTAACCTGTCGCAAGTTTGGCGCGGAGGGAGTCGTGGTACTTGTCGTCAATGGCGGTGAATACGCTGTCAGAGTAGGGTCGAAACGAAGACTTCGATACCACTGGCCTCGCTTCCAGGGCGAACGGGCTGCCCATAGACATCGTAACGCTTCGCCATCTCCACAGACGACCCAATTAGGGGCAGTCCGCGCAATCGGACCTTTTGAAATGTGATTAGTTGACAGAAAGCATTTCAAGAGACATTGAATGAGTGAGTGGGAAGAATGCAGTGTAGCTTGGCAGCTGTTCATATGCGCACCTTGCTCCTTGTTTAGATCTTGCAGGATGAATGAAAGCCTTCCGCTAAGCTGAGCCTTGATGAGCCAGAGGTCTGTCCAATGTGCCCAAAAAGGACCTGGGACATGTTTCATCCGCGCATAATCGCGAATCCGGCCGACGATCAAATAGGCGGCGAAAACCAGGCTGACAATAGACACCAAAGCCGAGAAAGATCACTCCATGTTGTGTTTTGTGATCCGAATGTTCGAATAAGAAAGCTGGCGGGAACAGAGGCGAGAATCGGATGACTGTAGGCACTGGGGGTTCCTTGCGGTGCCGCAGAATTGCAGAGTTCAATGTCGTAGATTTGACTGATTACTGATAGAAGCACATAAACCGTGGAGGCAATCTGCTCGCTGCAGGCCGCACAGTCTCCGAAGAGCCCGCAGATTTGTACGGCAGATTTAGACAGTAAGTTGCGTGCCAGCGCGTTTGAGAGCTGGAGACGAAAACTTGATGCAGCTTTACTGGGTATTAGGCAATACCCAGTAGGAACGTGCCTCATGCAGAATAAGAAAAGAAGGAAAGTGTGGGTGAAGATTTAGAAACGATTCTGTCCTTCAGGCCATTGGAAACAGGGATCGCGGGCAGCAAACTTGAACAGGTCAACAAGAGAGGCACGAGAGGGCCGAGGCTACGCCCAGCAGACAGCCAAGGGTTATCCCCCATGTAAGTCTGCATGAAAGGTCACATTCATCCGTCGGCCGTCGGCAAAAGCGCGCGGCTATGTTGATGCAAGAATGTGAGCTGTAGGCAGCCATCACTGCAGTGAGCGGAGACAACTCCCCCAGTGAGAAAAGTGCTACTGTGTGAGGAGGCCGGGATGTTCACCCGGGGGATACAAGCGATGTTGCGGAGTCGGTCGCACGGGTCTCTGTCGGCTCTCGTGCTGTGAGGTGTTCTTGTGTCCTGGTTAACACAAGGTGAACTTAAGTTACATACAGCGCCGTCCGGTGCTATCATTATGATGCAAGCGATTCATCTTTTCAGACGGCAGTTTCTTGGTGAGGACTTCTCATCGGCCCAAGGTTGAAGCTAGACGAGACAGACGGCAGCTAAAGATTTCAGATGTAAACCAGTTACCGAAGTGAAAACCAAGAAGACAAGGCATCCATCCATTGACAATCTATCTGGTAGAAATGTTCCTGTCACTGATTGCTACCGTCTTTTCTCACCAATTGTATGCTTCTCTTTGCCCACACCTGGTCAGACAATAGCGGGGTTTCGGAGGATCTGCTTTCGACTAGCCAAAGCGTCGGCGACACATACAAACGCGGGAAGTTAGGCTCCAGACCGAGAGAGATAGCAGGCAGTAATAGAAGAGGTCTATATCTTATGTCTTGTCTATATACGTAGGCCGGAAGAAGGAACCTTGAGCCAGGACCTTTCACCCGGACAGCTTCCGAGAACATCACATGAGGTTTCCAAACTCTCTCACTGTTCAACAGGAAGCTGGCTGCACGCCCAGTCGGTGCTTTCTTTTCTGGAAAAATCAATAAACACTCTCATGGACACGCAATACTATGTCGAGCCTGATGCTTGAGCCCTCGCTTCGCGCCTCGTCTCGCCTCGTCTCGCCTTGTCAACATGTCGCCTCGTCATCGCCTGCCCGCTCCTTTCTCCCCATTTGGCCGAATGAGATGACGCCGCGCTACGGATGAGGCACCTCAGCGTGCAGTAGCGCCTGTTCACTCTTCTGATCAGGCAGGATTACTTTTGATTTAAGAAGACGAATGACATTGGATCGCTTGGAGCGATTGCCTGTCGGTCTTTGCCTGTACTCTGCTCTACTTAAACCTGGTCCTTTGGCTTCCGCCTCTTGAGGTCCACGCTCACTACACAAAACCACTGTTGCTCGTCGCCAAAGCCTAGACCTCTGATCAACCGGTATCTTCCCAGACGCCATTTCATCATGGAGGAATCACCGCCAATGTCTCCCCCGTCTCCAACTACGAGCACCACCAACCAGCAGCCCCAGCAGCCGGCTGACTCGCCTAAGCCGGCCCCAGCATCGCCGCCGCCGCCGGAACCTGCGTATGCAATCCCGCCCGAACAAGAGCCCGCGCCGCAAATTGTAAGTCCGGACTCCGGCCCTTCACGGCATCCTCAACGTGCCTGTTTGGCTTTGCCAACGTGAATCCTCTTCGATAGGAAGCTGACTCGGCTGAAAATACCGACAATGATTCGGCACTAGATGTTGTACGTCCACCGTCTCTTCTCCATTTCCCCGACCTGTCCCTTGCTTGCACACCTGGGATATCCTGCGCACTGGGGCAAACTGTCACACATTCCGAGAGAGCCAATGGGCGCCGATGAACGCGTTGGCAATGAACCTTGGATGCTAATTGCCGCTGCCCAGCCTTTCCGTGATTCGCTCACATCGTTGCGGTCGAGTATTCGGCAATACCAGCACGAAAACGGACGCACCTATCATGCCATGAGCGCCGGGAGTAAGTCATCTGCCTCTGCGTGTAGTAGTATACGTGGTGTGCCGAGCTGATAGTCCTGCAGAATACTTCCTCCCCAATGATGAGGTAGGTAGGCCATGACCCAATTGAGATGTGACTCGTCAGCAAGCGGAGATGTTGATGTTTTCGTCGTGCCACAGTCAGAGGTCGACAGGCTAGGTGTGTAACCCCTGTAATTAGTAACGAACTCTTTTCGCCCCAAAACTGATCAACATGCAGATTTGCAGCACTATGTGATGACCCTTACGATAGGAGGTAACCACTGCCTCTGTCCCAAGAACATGGGTGCAAGACGCGTGCTCGACCTCGGGACTGGTACCGGCATTTGGTCTATGGAATACGGTGAGATGAACCCTTTGTTTCCGACCGGCATCGCCGTCACCCGCGTGAATGAGGGGGACTGGCGACTGACAACTACTAGCGGATGCGCATCCCGATGCTGAGGTAACGCACAGCCTGAAGCCTTTGGGACCGATATGAAGACATGTTCTTATTGCGATTCAGGTCATCGGTGTTGATCTTAGTCCTGTTCAGCCGGAACTGCAAGTTCTATATACCCTTTTTTTTTGACCAGTTGAGCGCTGCTGATGATGCTTAGGGTGCCGCCAAATTGTTCTTTCGAGGTACATGCCGTTGCGTGAAAACAATCCGCTTTTGGGTCGCTAACTCAGATTTCACCGTAGCTTGATGATCTTGAGAAGGATTGGACATGGTCTCGGCCATTCGATTTCATTTTTTGCCGTATGATGACGGGCAGTTTTGCCGACAATAGGAGCATTGTTCAAAAGGTTTTCGAGTGAGTATTGGGTTACCTACATTCTCGTGTAATATGGATCAAGGCTGAATTGATTCCAACAACACCACCAGCTCCCTAGAACCCGGTGGCTATTTTGAAGCTCAGGACATGGCGCTTCCACTTGGATGCGACGATGGCACGTTGACGGTCGACTCGGACCTCTGGAAATGGATGCTCCTGGTCATGGAAGGAATGGAAAAGTTTGGCCGACCCGTCAGTGCCGCTCAGCAGTGGGCAGAGTTGATGAGAGCAGCCGGCTTCGAGGATGTGGCGGAAACAATCTACAAATGGCCTACCAACCGATGGCCTAGGGATAAGCATTACAAAGATCTCGGCATGTGGAGTCTGGAGAACATAGACCAAGCCCTTGAACCTGCGACGCTTGCGCCGCTTACCAGAGCCTTGGGTTGGAGTTACGAAGAAGTCATTGTTCTCGTCAGCCGGGCGAGAAAGGTTCTGAGGGATACCAATGTGCATGCATATTGGCCCATGTAAGTGGCCTCCGATCGTAGTCTTCTTGCAGGCCGAGGTGAGAAAAGCTCGAGCTGATGGTTCACGGCAGATACTTCGTCCATGGGCGCAAACCTCTCGGCAAAGGGCCAGTCACGGCGTAAAAGCCATCTAGCAGATGCTAGAGACTGGTTAAAGAGTGTCAGAAGAGCGCTTCACTACCAACAGTCCAACAATAAACGAACTTTGAAAGTCTCATTCGCAGCACAAACTTTTCGGTTGTAACAGACATCGCAAGCGTCACGGGGTGGACTGCCATGGAATCAAATCGAACGAAGCTCAACGTAATCATGTGTCAATCGTCGAGCGAACTCCCTAGAGTTGCAGGTTCATGAATTCAGGGCCTTGTATGTAGAAATCTAGTCTTAAATACATAGCGAGTATCCCCCAAACTAGTTTCGTACATTGACAATTATCGGCATAATATCGTGGTTTCAATTTGTCATGCCAAAGACTATTGACATCAAGTCTTAGTAGTGAACAGACTCAAGAAACTCAATGGCCGGTTCAGCCTCAGCCTTCGCCTCCTTCTTGTAATGAACAGATTCCAAGAAACTGATAGCTGGCTCAGCCTCGGGCTGAGCTTCCTTCTTGTAGTGAACCGACTCCAAGAAACTGATGGCTGGCTCGGCCTCCGGCTGAGCTTCCTTCTTGTAGTGTACCGACTCCAAGAAACTGATGGCGGGCTCAGCCTCGGCTTCGGGCTTGGGGTCGCGCTTGTAGTGAACCGACTCCAAGAAGCTGATGGCGGGCTCAGCCTCGGCCTCGGGCTTGGGGTCGCGCTTGTAGTGAACCGACTCCAAGAAACTGATGGCGGGTTCGGCCTCGGCCTCAGGCTCAGGATCGCGTTTGTAGTGAACGGAGTCGAGGAATTCGATGGCTGGCTCGGCGTTGGCTTCGGGCTTCGCAGTGGGAGCAGCCACGGCAAGGGAGGCGCCAGCGAGAATGAGAACAGTTGAAGCCTTCATTTTGGCGAAGTTATTCTGAAGAGGGTCGGTGACTGTAAAGGCGAGTTTGATCTGTACTTGCTGCGCGGTTTACGGTCCGTGACTCGGTCGACCTCTGGCGTCGGAACCTCTATTTATACGAAGACAGCTGGCATCAGACATTTTACTGTTGCATGACTCTTTGCAAAGTTTATTTGCGAAGTTTCTTCCATAACTAAGACAAATTTGGAAGCTGTAGTAACATTGAGGGGGGTCCACGACTGCTGATGTTAACGTTAATGAAGTCGTCAGTGGTTTTCACCGATAGTCGCGCGATAGCCAGCTCCACCTACGGTGGAACTTCTGTTGCGGGGAGCCCCGGGGTCTTTGCATGGTGACGTACTCTATCACTGATATTGCTTTCGGCTTTCTGGAGTTTCTTAGTCAAGTAGGCTGCGCTGCCTGTTGAGGGGAGAAGTAAATGCTCAGTTGCCAATGGCCATAGTTGAGGACCCAACTACATATGTGAATACCGAAGTAGAGGTAGTGTCAAGTTTTGTACAACTTCTCAGTCTCGACAAATCTTTGACTATGATTTCCACCAACAAAAACTTCTGGAAGTTGTTGATAACTTACGAATGGGTTTTCAAAGCAGTCAGACACTCACAAACAAGCTTTCTGTCAAGCCTTTAGGTCCGCAGTGGATGCGACTCTGAACTCTGCGGAACCGGCCCCTTGGGCAAACTGAATGATGGAAACCGACTACCCCCGTCTTCCCGAGGTCGGATGACTTTGCGAAAGAGGAAGGTGACCAGTCATATCAATCTATCGAGTCAGGAAGTGCTACCAATTAGATGGTGCTTGGACAAGGGTCGAGAGCGGAGAAGTGGCCAGCTGATACTCAGATAGTCACTCGAAAGTGACTAACTGCGCCATCAAATCAATCTTACTAGTTCATGTGTTAGCATAGAATTGGAGCGAGTTGCGGGCGACTTTGCCGTTGACGAGTCATGTCATGTCAGGTTGTCCCTGCTTGTCAACACAAGTTTGTCCCGGCTCTCGACGAAGCCCCTTACCCTTATCTTCTGTGGTCTGGGAACCTATTGACTGTTACTTTGGGGTGGACTTCGCGCGTCTGCTGGTCTTTTTCTTCAGCTCCAAAAAAAAAGATCGCCAACATGTCTGCAGGACTTCAGGCTTTCAGTCGGGCCAAAGATGACGGAGAGCCCGAGGCTGAGAGGTTTCTCTTCCATGACGAAGAGCTGAGCATGCCTCGCAAAAAACGGTTTGCAGCGAATTCTTTGCGCGAAAAGCTCACGTTGTCGCTATTCGCCATCAGCTGTGCGTTTTTGGGTCTCGCCATGTGGATTCACGCTCACCCCAGACCGCCAACGGACCAGCAATGCGCGAAGCAGCTCAACGTCCCGTGTATGTCGCAAGCACAACACAACTAGCGTTTTCATAGTTCCACGTCACTAACAGAAGCATCAGCACCAGCTCATGATGTTTTAGAGTATGAGGATGTTCAGTTCGATAATGCCTTCTGGAAGCCGAGTCCGTACAAGGGCAAACCGACCCCGGAATTGGAGAAGAAATGGAAAGACTTGTGGTTCTGTCAGTCAGCACCCGCCGCCATTTTTGACTGAGCTGTTTCATTAACACCTTCCAGATGGCTCCTTTGACTTACAAGATTCATATCTGCCGGCCTTGAACAAGTCTCCCGCCGGGATCGATGGGGACCCCTGGGCACGCACTCCATCCGGAAATCTCCTGGCCGGGCTCGAGGTTTTTCACAACCTTCACTGTCTTAATCTCGTACGATATTTCGATGCGTCTCCATGTGTCCAGAACGCTGACTGAAACCGCCAGGTGAGACAGTACGCTCACAGAGACGACTACGATTATAGCGACGATCCAGCGTTTCACGGAGATGCTGAGCTTGTTCTTGCGGTGAGTCATCCTGAAGCCGGTATCTCGTTAAAGTCCAAGACTTCTTGACGCTTCAAGTCGAGACCATTGAAGACCCGTGAACTGATCGACGGCGGTATAGCATGTTGACCACTGCATCGAAGCGTTGAGAATCCGACTGCAGTGTGCTGCTGACGTGACACCATTCCTGCACACCAATGGCGCAAAAGGCACCCAGCCAGATTTCAACTCTCAACATCGATGCCCAAAGTATGATCGCATTATAGATTGGGCGAAAGAGAGACAAATCATGGTAGAAAAAGCAGGCTCCGACGGGGGCCATGGCCATCATGGTTGAGTGGTCATTAGGCTTCCAATCAGTGAGGGAGTCTCCTTCTCTTGTGCGGCAATTGGAATATTTTTTTTTTCCATCTGGAGGAAGCGAGGCAGTGAAAAAATAATAGAAGGTTGCGACTGTGATAAGAGTTGATATTGCTTCACTAATTCGGGAGTTCCGCCCTCCTACGATGCACCCCTAAATTTTGTTGCCATGAAAATCAAACTGCTCATTCCTTGTCCGTAAGCAGTGTACCATGTTGCGCCGGCCATCATTGCCCCGGGGGCAAATCAGACAGTGGTTCTAGATTGCATTGACAAGCCCCAAACGAAAAACCATTGAACATCGCCAAAGAGCCATGCTCACAGACTCCTTATGTGCAGGTAGTTAGGATGTCATCTAGTACAGCCCGACGAGGATGTCACCGCGTACGCGGGCAGTGACGTGGACTTCGGCTTCAAGGTCCAACTTGATACCCACCATGAGGGCGGCCTTCGTCAGTTGACCCTTGTCGTCGACGGGGCCCCTCAGGAGGTTACCTTAAGCTCATGTTAGCATGGGTGCTCAAAAGTAGCCAGGGGGTATTGGGGGCGAACTGACCGACGGGGCCGTTGGCATTGCCCGAGAGGTTGGGCATGGGAACGGGCAGACCAGCAGGCTGGGGCATGTTGGGTCTGAGCTGGCCGTTGTTGGGAGGATAGGAAGTAGGATAGGCCGGAGCACGCTGCTGCTGCTCGGCGGCGGCGGCGGACTTGTCACCGGTGGCACTGGATGTATTAGTGATCCGAAGGTCAACATGGCGAAACATGATGGATCGGGTTGACCTACGGAGCAGACATTGTGGTGAGATATCTGACGACTTGGTCTTGAAGAGAGTGTTGTAGTTCTTCGGGGGAACTTGATTCGTCGAGTTCTTCGGGGTTGAGGAGACCTCGCTCGAGAAGAAATTTCTTGGAAGGCGACTTGGGCGATGGTTTTGGGCTGTTGGCTTGGGGGACTTTTAGATCTTTCGAAAGCGTGTTGTTCTCGACAATGGAGTTCAAAGAAGATAGAGAGCGCTGGGCGGAATGGCGCTGCTTCTTATCGACTGGCGATGGCGATTCTTGAGGAAGAGAGGAAGCCCGGTTTCGATTAGCGTCGGCGGAAAGTGGAGTATTGTCTCCGGTCGATACTCGGATGGGCAGCTTGAATGAAAGAGATCTTCTGGAAGCTCCCGGCGCAGCAGAACTGTCTTCGGGTGGAGGAGGTGGTGTTGGACTAGGAGTTTGAGTCGGAGCCGGTTTGGCAGGGGTCTCGGCAGAGATCGATCTCTTTGACGACGTGCTAGAAGCTCGAGGTACGTTGGCGGATCTCTTTGTTGGAGTTGATTTCTGCTGCTGCTGCTGTTGAGGAGGTTCAACCTTTGACGATATCGTGGCGATCGGGGAACTTGTTCCCGTGGACCTTTGCTTTTTATGTTGGTTTGTTGCGGTGTTGAGTGGTTGCGGTTGTTCGGCCTGCTGAGCCATGTTCAAGTTGGAGGGGGAACACGAGGAGCTTTAAGTTCCGAGTTCGAGCGCGGCCGAAAATCCCGGTATAACTAGTTGATGCTATCACCCTCCTCCGTCCGGTCATCCTGGACAAACTTGCAACAGGATCGAAGGCGGCTCTGGAGAGCCAACTGACATCGTCCGATGTTGAAACCAACCCGCTCGGATCGTATTTGGCGGGCGGTTTTTGTCAGCCCTTGGCCAGAACGCGGCGGCCAACGCCTTCTCGCTCATGCGGATGACCTTAGCGTTTCCAGAACATCTGAAAAATGGCCCCCGTGGTACGATTCGAGTCAGTAGATAGAACGTTTTTTTGGCTCCATCGGGGCTCGTCTGCGTCTCAGAGTGTCTTCATGGGAGACTCGGCAAGGGTCGTGTGCCCACCACATCCATGTAAGCAACCCTTATGCCGAACGGCATCGATCAGGGGTCCTCGAGGATCTGCAGCATGGGAATCGCATCTGACATTCTGCAAGTGAGCCCATCGGAATCCGATTTCTCTTGGTAACTCCTAGTTTGCAACCGTTGCCTGCCGGTGAGTAGTACCGTAGGGTCCACCTACATCAGTCGATAATCCTCAACTCGCGTTCAACGTCTGTTCTGATCTTTTCAAAGTTTCAAAAAAAGGGTGAAACGACTCAAGCAACACCCTGACTTACGGGGTTGAAGATCCACCCCGAAACCATCGCCACCACAACACATCCCGCGTCGTCCGAGGCGATATACGACGACCCTGACAATCCGCACTTTGAAGCAAAAGGGGACACGTTGCTGGACCAGAACGATTGCCCGCGAACAAAAAACAATCTCGTTGCTCGCGCCTACCTGCCCTTGTCGCATTGATTCAGGCGCCCATCAAGAGCGCTTATGGGTCGGTTTTCCTTTTTTTCGTCCCCCATCTTTCGATTCCCGTTAACCAGCCTTCCTTGCCAATCATTGAGACGCGCGAGTGGAGATGGTCTTGTCACTTCTTCTCAGTTTCGGCACTGCCGTCGGCGCTCATGAGGGCATCAAAGCCTCCATGGCAAAGTCCAGGAAGGAGGAGCATCGAAGTCGGAAGAACAACCTTATCGTCCATTGTCCCAAGTCATCCCAGTATAGTCCCTACCTCGAGGGACGGCGGGTGGTATTGTCCGGAGACAGAGTGAGCCCCCCTTGTCCACATCAAGGTTTGGCAGCTGAACTGACATTGCAGCAGCTTTTCATTGACACCGGCACCGTTCACGATGCCCCCTTTGGCCATCCGTTTGAGGGATACTACATCCCGTATCCTGACTCCAAGTACGCGGGACTGGTGACCACCATCACGCATGAGGCTCCCATCATGAATTGGGTTTTCATGGACCCTTTCACTTATTCTTTTCAATTCGGCGTCCGCGCCGTTGCAGACTCCAACCTCACGGGTCCCTGGGACTGCACTCGTCAGGATCGCCGACTCACGTTCTGCGGGTGGGAAGGCTTCTGTGCGGTGCTCGAGGACAGCGGCGTTTGGGGTCTCTACTATGACTTCGACGGCGATGGCATGCGGAAAAAGTTTGGCCAGGAAGGGCGCGTAGTCATCGAGATCGAGCTCATTAGGAGTGAGTTGAGGACTCCAAAGCCGGAGCCAGAGCCGCAGCCAGAGCCAGAGCCAGCAGCGGCGCCACAGACACAGGAGATGACCCCTCCCGACTCAGAGAAACAGGCCCAAACACCAGCAGAGAGTCACGCCGAAGATGCAAAGGCCAAGGATACCAAGCCGCAAGAAAATCAAGTATCGATAGAAGAGAAGATGGAGAAGATGTTTCTTGGAAACACCCAAAGTTCACCGGATCAAGAAACGTGTTCGGTAATTTCCGAGCCTTTATCATCACTGTCGACGCTATCGACGAATAGCAGCGGAGGGCCGCGGAGAAAAAGGAAACGGAGAAGCAGAGCTAAGAAGTACAAGAGTCCTAGCGTTGAAAACTCGGAAGAAGAGAAGGAGTTCAGATAATGAAGTAGGTTTTGAGGACATGGGACCGCAATTTTCAATGTATGTAATGAGATTGAGTAATGATCAGACGAAGGAGATCTGCAGGGATTTGAACTTTGTTCGGCGACGTTGATTGACGTTGTGATAGAATATCGTTAGATGCTTAAACAAGGCCTCATTCTCGCTTAACGAATACTCAAAGAGGGGTCTCCTGCTTGAGTGACTGCCATCCCTGGAGTGATCCTGAGCAAGGGTCGCCGGCCAGTTCGCGTTGCGTCATCCGGCTGGGTGAATGGGTAGCGTAGCCGATGAGACGGGAAGATGTTTCCAAGCAGGGCCGCAGCTGGCAGACAAAGCCTTGTCACCAAGTCGGGCTCCATGAGCTTGCCTTGCTCGGCTGTCACCGCTCAAAATGGGTCCCTGTTTCACGCGGGGGTTTGGCAACTCACTTCTTTGGGCCTTCATGTTATATCAGTTTTGAAGCAGTTAACTGCCGGCTAATGAATAATGAGCAACATGGTACCGAACACATGCGCCCATTCTTGTTAGTGATGGTTATTGGAAAAATGACAGGTGAAGGTGAGATTGTATTTGCCTTTGTCATTTAGACTCGTGGCCGTCAAAAGCAAATTGACCAACAAAGACTCGCTAATGCGTTTCGTTTCATGATTCTGGATGGTCGACCATATTACGGGAAATTTAGCATCGTGTATTCCATTGCAGTCGTGTTATCAGATAGTTCAAGAGGCCTGCGGGGGTTATAAGAGTAGTCAATTCCGCGTAACTCTTGAGCAGTAGCGAGATAACAGCAGCCATTCAGTCAACCAGGACGCTCACGCAACTACAAACACATCAAGCACCATATCGTCATAGGCGTAGCAAGTCAACAACAACCCAAATCGTCGCACACATCCCTCGTTATCATCGTTAGTATCGCACAACTCTCACACCACAGCTCATCGCCGTCAGCTCGATCAACAAAATCATACGATCCGTCAGCATTCATCATGGCTAGGAACCCGTCTGCCTTTAAAGCCATGCGCTCGCGTCAAGTTCAGCGATTCGTTGCTCAAATGAAAGCGAATAACCCCGAAAACGAGTTGCTCGAAATGGTGACCGGTGACGATCTCGAGGAAGCAGAGAAAATGGCCAAGCTGTCTGAGGCTGATGACGATGAAGAGCCCTGGCCGGAAAATTGGACGAGGGGCGACCGGTCTTTCAGGGTCTTTTTCTACCGTTACTTCCGTCAGTGGGCCGCTGCTCAGCGTGGTCGCGATGAATATGATGGTCCGTCAAAGGGTACTCGTTCTCAAACCGCCAAGAAGCGTGGTGTTGCTTGATGGTATCATTGGTATGGATGGAAACCGTACTCAAGAGAAGGGCGATCTATCGCGGGCCGGCTGCCGCAGGTCGGCACGGCTTGCTCGAGATAATATGAAGTAGCAGATCAGGTAAAGACAAGAAAAATAAAATTCATCTTTAAATTGACAACGCTTCTGCTTAGTGTACTGGCTCGCACAAATGGTGAAGTCATAAGAGTGATAGAGGCACCACCTCGTCTTTGTCAGTACCGAATCCACGTAGAGGCTGTATCTGTGTTGACCCATGTTCCACGTTGAAATCTTTCATTCCATGCCTCGCGGTGCACATTATAAGTACTTCGCGACTAGTCATCAATTTTAGATAGGATTTTAGATAGAGCTAAACACATCCTTGATCATCCCATGCGAATAACCCTTGGCGAGACACAGAGCTAGGAGAATCCGGGCTTTTTGGGGATTGAGGTCGTTGCCGGCAATGATCCCAATCTCCTGATGCTTCTTGCTGTCCACCACCGTTCCCGCTCCGAGTCTCGACGACTGGACAACTGTCACCGACTTCTTCTTGGGATCCTTTGGGTGAATCGCGACCGCAAAAGCAGAAGTCTCTGCTGGAGTTCCCAGACCAGGGCCGAAGCCCGCCGAGACAATTCCTTCTGCTCCTGCCGCGACGCATGCCTCAACTATGGTTGCGTCGGCCCCAACATGGCTGTAAACAATGTCCACCCGGGGCAGTCTGTTGAGCAAATCCGGAGGAAAACGAAGGAAAGTTCGATTCAGTCGTTTGAAGGTCATGTTCACCTCGTCTCCATCGACGTACCCGATCGGCCCCTGCCACGGTGATTGGAAAGCACCAACCCGCAGTGTATGCGTCTTGGTCACCGTCCGGGGAGAGTGGATCTCGTCGTTGACAACCACCAGCACTCCAGGACTCTCGGAGAACCGGTGAGACGCCACGCGGAAAGCGGCGAGCAGGTTAGCCCCCGCCTCGGAGGATAGTCCGTTGAGCGGGCGCATGCAGCCGGTGACGACCACTGGGATACGCAAGCCGAGCACCAGGGAAAGAGCCCAGGCAGTCTCTTCCAAGCTGGCAGTCCCGTGGCCGATGACGATGCCGCGAACGTTTTGCTTGGCCAGTCGGTTGCAGTGTTCGGCGATTTCGAACCAATTCTTCGGTTTGATGGCGGTGCTATCGATCGGCGGATCGAAATCAACGAACTTGATATCGGGCTTCTCTCCTTGAAAGATCTTGGACAGACCGGTCTCTCTGAATATGTCTGTCCCGTATACTCGTTCATCTTTGGCGTTGTAATCCTTGAAGTCGAACTCGTCCGTCGCAGTCGACGCGATGGTGCCACCCGTGGAGATGAACCCGATGTTCCCCGGGAGCCTCCTCACCCCTGAAGCAGTCCTCGCGGGGGCCGAGTCGCTGTCTGCAATTGCCATGACCGTTGGCACTCTCCCCATGGCAGATGCAGAATGTTTGTGTGTATATCAGGTTGAATGCCAGGTAGTTGACGAATTGGAGGATGTATCATGTGGTACCGATCTCCAGTGTTTCCCCCTTTGCGACGTTGGTGAGGTCGATTAGTTTGTGTGTTTGTCCAACAGCGGCCATGCTGAATAGGCGTTGGAGATTCGAAGCTCATTTAAACGGCCCGGTGACAAGACCAAACAGTCACTGTTCTGGATCACAGACTTTGGTTCCGAGAGTGGACCCCGATATCACAGGTGCCGAAAGGGTAACTACCTATTCGGTGACAAGCATCGCCTTTGCGCGCATCAGCATGAGATGGAAGAGAAGCCTAATTCGGCGCGCCAACTAGACAAAGACTTCGTGTGTCTGAAAGCTTGGCCGGGAGCCATTCCCGGCCAGTTTGCGATATCAAATGTGTTACCTCGGAAACGCTTCCCCGGGTGGGGACCTGCAGACCATCTGCAACTGTCTGCAACTTGCGAAATGAAGGGACGAGCCGTGTGCGAGGGCTCTTGGTAACCTCCGTGTTCGAAAAAGACGGGTCTTTTGTATACTAAATAATGGATAAAAACTTAGCAGTAGTTACTAACTATTGTAATAATTTTAAGTAAAACCTTGAACTAGAAGCTTAGAATAAGCTATAAAGGACACTATAAACCTAAGTAAGTAATTTGACGTTATAAAAATAATCTTCAAGGTTCTTCGCAAAACTGCAGATATTTCCCATCAATCCAAAACCAAGCCGCCGCCAAGATGCCTCTGCATACGGAACCAGTTGTTGAACCGGGGACTGCATCCACGAAAACCAGAGGGAGTCCGCCAACCAACCCCCCTGCTCTAGAATGACGCGCAATGTCCGAGATACCGTTGGGACGTGGTTTGCGGAGTCGAATCGGAACGACTCCCTTGATTCCACTTCACTTGTCGCCTGTTGCTGCTACTGAACGTTTCTCTGGCTAACCTCGCCTTCTCAACCGCGCTTGGGAGATGCTGTTGGTTGCTTACTACCTTGGACGGCACAAGTTCCATGGCAAGGATTGATGGGAAAAAACCATATTTCGAGACATTCGGCTGCGCTTTAAGCAGAAACATGTCATAATTCGTTGGCGACCTAGTTCTACTAACCTAGAGCCGTAGCAGTCAGAACGACAAGTCCAGGGTCACCCGACTTTTTCCGCTTTTCCCCAACGACAATTGCCAAGGCCGTTGCACTTCCCAAAAAAAAAAAAAAAAAACGCCCAAAAGCAATACCCTCTTCTTCCGTTGTGATACCTCTACTCGTCCTTCTCTTCCTCGCCATCATATCGACCGAGGCGTCCCAGCGGACTCACCATGAAGACGTCCTCCCACCGTCCACTAGCAGCCTTGCCGTCCCAATCACCGCCGCTGTACAGAGGCAGGCGCAACTTGCCGGTGCACTGCTCATCGATGAAGCGGCAAACCTTTTGCATATCGCCTACCGTGAAGTCATCCATGAACCACAGCATCGTACGCGGGATATCGGCAGGACTCAGGCGCTGGCTTTGGCTGGCCGCGGGCGCTACGGAAGAAGCACGCGAGCTCTTACGGCGCGCGGGGACCTGTACGCGGGCGGGAGAAGCGATGAGGGTTGCGTCTCCGCTGGAGGGCATCCTGGGCTGTCGTCGGCCTGACTTGGGCGTCGCTTGCGAGGCTTGGGGGGCTTGGGGGGCTTGGGGGGCTTGGGAGGCTTGGGAGGCTTCAGCAGGTGGTTGTGACTGTCTTCGCTTCGACGTGGAGGATTTGGTCGCAGGTGGTTTGGGGGCGGGCGTGGATTCGTATCTGGAGGCTGTTCATTGCTCAGTTATTAGTAAAAATCCAAAGGGGTACGGAGATCAGGTGAACTTACAACGCCGGCGCTTGTCGCTGACAACATCTGACTGGTCAGGAAGGCTCTCGCGCTTACGCTTCGCGCTCTGCGGTTTGGCGGGTGTGGCGGTAGCAGGCTTGGGCACCTCGCCATCTTCGTCTGCTCGTAGGAAGCCCAGCAAAGATGCCTTGGCATTCTCGTCGTGCACGTAACCGCAGTAATCAATCAGCACGTCCGGGGCGTCGACGCGGATCTTATCGGCCGGCTCCCATGAAACGTCGTCACCCTCGTTCGAGTAGCCCAGCCACTGAACCTGAACCTGCCACTGGCCGCGTACGCGACGGTGCTTGAGGAGCCTGTAAGGGTGGTAGAGCTCGCCGATGCCGAGCACATCCTGACGCGTCTTGCCCTTGAAGCTGTCCCAGTAGTCGTAGAGGAGGCCCGGGAGATGTTCTTGGATGTCCCACTCGGAAATGTCGATTCGGTTGGTCTTGGAGAGGACGGTGAGGGTCACCAGTTGAGTATCGGGGTCGAGACTGTGGCCGACGATCTTCTTGACGGTGTCGTAGGGGAAATCTGCGACGAAGGGTGTCAATGGCGGTGAGGGCTAAGAAGACGGTGCACCTAAAAAAATATAAAATAAAATAAAAATAAATTCAAGAAATAGCAAAAATTTGCATACCATGCTCAGAGAGCTTTGATCCGGATTTGCCTCGGGGCATTATTGCTACCTATTCTTGAATAACGAAACTCGACAACGGTGTCAATGGGATGTTTGCACTAAGGATGCGACAGGCAAGTTCGTTGTTCGGTGCCGGCAGGAAAGCGCGCCTGGGACGCGTCCGCGTTTGCTCTTTTTCTTTATTTTATATTTTATTTCTGGCCGAGTCGGTGAGTCGGCTCCGTTGTGGGGCCAAGAATCTAGGTAGGATCCCGATCGGCGACCCGCCGGTGCTGCGGTCTTGGAGTACCTGGGACGTCTACCAGTTTATATAGTCATTTGATGCTACATATCACGTTGATCTCCTCATAACTGGAGGACCGAATGCGTCGACTCGAATTCATGGGTCCCCTCTGCCTTATGTATCCGCAGTCTTTGCAGACTCTTATCTATCGTCTAGCTATCTTATCTAGTGTCGTATCTCATGTCTCATCTCTATCCTCTATGCCCTGAACGAAACATCTGCCTTATGCTCTATGCTCACCGTCTATAGTCTATGCCCAGCCAATCCTCAGAAGCTTATATCCGCTCTCGTCACCACGTCCAACGCCATTACGCTTCTCAATAGTCTCGTTGTGCGAGATGGTTAGTTGCTTTCCATGGCGACCAATAGGCCGATTCTCTGCCGTGAAGGCTCCCTCCACCGTGTCGCTGACCCCGTTGAACTTGCCGTTTCGACGAACAGTGACAAGAAGCCAGAAGACGCCGCCTGCCGCCAACAGCTGAGTCGCGCAATCTCTCAGCCACGTTGCATGCTCCGGTGCGTAAATAACATCCGTAGCAATGATGATCTCCGCCGGTACATCGAGGGGCGCTTGCAGGTCGGGCGCGGACCAGTCGAGGGTCGTCGTGCGAATGGGACTCGACTCCAGAGACGGGAAGTTGAGCTTGACGTTTGCCTTCAGGTTGGCGAGGACTGCTGAGTGGTAGTCGGTCGCAACAATGGTCGGCCGCGACGCACCCAAGCGAGGAAGCATCTTCCCAAGCGCCAAACTGACGAGTCCAGTACCCGCACCCAACTCGATGATGCGCGGCGACGAGCCGAGTGCGGGTTGACCAAGACCGAAGCGGGCCGGATCCGCGCACATGAGATCAGACAGGACGATCGATGCACCCCAGCTTTGAAGGCCGACATCGTCCGGGTCGGCAGAATTCGTCCCTGCAAGTCGGTCGTTGAGTCGCACGGTGATGGGAACGCTGGGTTCGGGTGCCGGCAGCGAGAGCTCGAATGCGAAGTCGCGGGCGTAATCCTGGTCCTTCTCGTCCTCTGCATCGCCGTACTCCGGGGGAGCGAAAAAGGACTCGAGCACGCAAGATGCTTGATCCAAGGCGACCTGGCACGCCTCTTCCGATTCGAAGCACGGCAGGGTCTCGGCGCGGGCGAGGAAGCCCGTCAACCAGCGCTGGGCGAAGTTGCGCTCAAAGGTGTCGACGCGGAGGGCGGCGATGTGGTGGTCGATGCCGTCCACCTCCTCATGGTCGTCGTCGTTTTCCGACACGTAACCCGAGTCGACCACCGCTGCGGCATGATGAGGGACTTTGTGGTCTGGGTTCAGCTGGAAGGCGACGGAGACGGGTAGCGAGCAGTAGATCGTCGACAGACCCTGAAGGGCGGCGGTGATTTGACCCTCAGTGAGCTGGTCGAGAGTCCGCAGCGGCGGGAGGCTGCTCGATGGCGGCAGCGGGTATGATGCCGGCCTCATTTGAACCCGTCTCGTCTTGATGGCGGACAACCTTGTGAAAGCGGCTAGCCGATGGTGGTTTTTGGTTGAGCCGAGCCGGAAAATAAAGGGGAAAAGGAGAATACACAATACAGATCAGATTTCGAAGGCCAGCAACAAGCGCCGCCAAACGGGCTATCGTGCGCTAGAGGTGGCGTCCATTACTCATTGCCAAACCGGGCAAAGGAGATAAGGCCTTGGGAGGTAGACACGGACGGGACCCGCTTGCCTAAATGAGGGTATCGTGAAAATTTTCGGCAGCCCTATCCTTGGACAGCCTGGACTTGTGTGGACGTGGCTTGTGCTCCCGCCGGTCCGGTCTTACACGTATCCGTACTGCGAAATGTCACTCATTTTCTCCATAGTCCATCTCGATTTACCCCGGATGAGGGACATTGCGGCCCCGCTGGAAGAGGGAGGAAGAAGTGGATGTCAATGCTCTAAACTGAAGATTCTTCTCATCCGCAAGTGAGTAAAAAGTGAGCAGAAAGTGAGAACCTCGAATGCAGATTTGCCTCTGTTTGTGTTTTCCGACCATCCGGAACCTCCGAGCACGGTCCTCGGCAACCCATTCTTTCAACACGTTGAGAAAATAATGAGCATTGGCCATTCATTCATTCGTTGGCTGTGGCGTTTCTCATCTATGTGTTGTTTCTTTGACTGAAACAATTCGTGGCGAGAAGACGGCGCCGCCCGGCCCAGCCTCAGCCTTCACTCCCTTTCCGCACTTCAAGACAGTTGTATTTCGGCTCTTTTTATGTCGAAAGATTGGCGGGATTTTGAGAGCTGGCAGCAATTGGGTGTGAAATGACTCGTTCGCTACTCATCTCTCGCTCACCGCCATCTCACTCACTAGAGCAATCTCACCCTCTCTTTACACGGACAGACTCGAGCCAACATGCTGTGACAAATACAGCCACCAAGTGAACAAGTTTACATGTCTCCCACGCAAGAATTCTCAGAACTTCAGGCCTGGTGCAAGAATTTTCGGGATTTCCTGTTCTTCGAAACCTTCTATTTTATGACCCAAATAGGGCGCTTGACATCAAACAAATCACATCCACTCCACATCGAGGTGAGGACTGACGCGCAATTCCACCAAGCCTTAATCGCATTTCCACCATTCTTTACCAATCTCGATCTAATCTTGACTGAATGTGCACGGTGAGCCAGCTGCTGAAATATCGCCGGCCTACCCGTCTTACTCTGTTGAGAGTCAAGGACGGTGCTGGGTACAAACATAACGGCCTTGGCTCTGTGCAGGGACACAATCGTGGCGAGGAGCTCTACTATAGGTTCTTTTTCTTCTCCAATGAAAATCGCGCTTCTTTCGTGGTCAACTTCTTCATCACCTGACATTTGATGAGATGCCAGCCAGATGGTTGCGTAAAGTACGAAGCCTATCGGGTGAAGTCGAGCAATGAACTATCGCCACCATTGAGCAAAGATCCAGGAGTTAATTTGAAACCGTTGGCTCTTGAGTTGAGATGAGCACTCAGACACCTAAGTGGCGCTGGAGACGAATGGTCCCTGGCATGGAGTTTGTGAGAGATTGATACTTGTGGTCTTCATGGACAGCGACCGCCCTTCCGACTGATGTCTGCTGTTAGAAGAAAAGGGTGAGGCGTATGTGAGGCGAGTTCTGCCGTCACGCATAGGCACGAGAGATCAATAACCGTGAATTGACCAGACTACCATAAACCAGATTAGCCAGGCAAATACAAGAGACAAGATGGTAAAGGGGGCACTTTCGGCCTCCAGTCTATGTCCTTCTCCTTCTCCTAGGCTTCCACCACGAAGCTCTTAAGTGTGTCAAGACCTGGGTCAAGGGACCTCGCTGAGCCAGAATCAAGTCCATTTTATCTAAATATCTCCTGAACGTGGTGTAACTGAAACATGTGTTATACTTTTGCTAATGAGCTCGCATGTCTCTCAAAATAAGGTTGACGTCGTGGACAAAGAGTGTTACTGCGTCTTTCTCCGATGCCAACTACTATGAGGTCGTTCACTCGTTTGGTATCCCAGCCTTTGTCACTCAATTTCAGAGAATCGATCTTGACATTTGAATTGGCTGCGTAACTCACTCAGATCATAGCTAGGGCAGGTATGGGTCACGGACACGGGAGCCTGCATATCTGAGTTGTGCCAATGTTTGGTTGGAGCATGCAGCATTCGAATGAACACATCCCCATGGGATTTAACGTCGGCAGCTTCGCATGAAGGTCCACCAGAGTCGCAAACGACGCTATCGTAGTGAAAGACTTAACCAGTGAGAGGATGAAGGGGTGGGTACCTTACCTCAGTTGCCTGGGATCAGGCACAGATTTGGCATAACATGCATGTAAATATGGCACATAAGACTGCATCATCATGCCCGAGACCTATGTGCGAGGCTCAATTACGCAATAGTCGAATGTCTCGGTAACGGGCAGCGGTTGTACATGAGCACGTAGGAGCCTGGAATACCAGATATGCAGCCAAGCGATGGCGAGTGGAAGGGAGAGATAAGAGATGCCAAGAATGCCAAGGTCTCTCTAGAGGCCATCTGGAAGGCGCAAATGCTGTCCAAGAAGGCTCAGTGCAACCTTCTCCAAGAATTGAGGGGTCGGTTGAGGCTATGATGGGAAAGCTTCTTGGTGCTCCGATGACGCCGACGTGAGCAGTGTCAGTAGTATCCGATATGCAAACATGTTGAAAAAGAGATAAATGTGCCATCCCTCCTCTCTACTGAAATGGGCAAGCTAAAACTAGCTTTCCATCGTCTATTCGTTATCGTGCGGGCTGGTGGTAAATGATGTTATTAGCTCTGCTTCCTCTCTTGTGTTCTCTGGCATCAGCCAGCGTTCCGATACCCTACGATGGATACCAGGTACTCCGCGTCAAGACCGGTACAAGCCTCGGCGCCGTGAAGCAGAAGCTTTCATCGGTTGTTTATGACGAGTGGAACGCCGTGGTGAACAAGCACATAGATATTGCCATCACTCCAGACCAGGTCGACAAATTTCAAGCACTTGGGCTCGAATACCACGTCATGCACGCCAATCTGGGCGAATCCATAGCCGCCGAGTCGTCTGGAGGCTCAATTTGGAAGCGGCAGTATGATGACCTCAGCTGGTATGACAGCTACCACCCCTACGAAGAGCACAGGGCGTACCTGGAATCACTTCACGAAGCATTTCCCAACAACTCCGAAATTGTCTCATCGGGGACCTCGTTTGAAGGCAGAGACATCTTTGGTATCCACTTCTGGGGCGCCGATGGGCCAGGAAAGCCAGCTGTCCTGTGGCACGGAACTGTTCACGCAAGAGAATGGATTGTGGCGCCGGTCAGTCGCTGCTGACATGAATTGTTGCCCAGGGTACGAGCTGATATTGGTTATTGCAGGTGGTGGAGTATCTCACTCTCCAGCTTATTCAGGGGTATGGTGTTGATAACACAACCACTGCGTTTGTTGACACCTACGATTTCTGGGTGTTCCCATTTGTAAACCCGGTAGGACAGAAGATGGCCCAACTTGGAAAGACAATAAGTCTCTAACAAAATGACAGGACGGCTTTGTCTACACCCAAACGACCGAGAGACTGTGGAGGAAAAACCGTCAACCTCCTCCAAGCTCTACCAATTCGACCTGCTACGGTCGCGATATCAACCGCAACTGGCCATACAAATGGGACGCGAATCCACTTGGCGCCTCTACCGATCCGTGCTCACAGACATACAAAGGAGGTGGGCCAGCCGATACTCCAGAAATGCAGGGCTTACACAAGCTGGTGGATACGCTCCGAGATACCAGTGGCTTGAAGCTCTACATTGACTGGCATAGCTACAGCCAGTACTTCCTCGCCCCGGTGGGATACAACTGCACGTACTATATCGACACGCTGGGTCAGCACGTCAAGCTCGCACAACTGGCCTCGGATGCGATTCGAGAGGTGGAGGGCGTCACGTTCACCTACGGGCCCAGCTGCGCAACTCTGTACCCGACCACCGGTGGAAGCTTCGACTACGCCTATGCTGTTGGAAAGGCAACCTGGTCATACCTGATTGAACTACGAGACACTGGTGACTTCGGCTTTGTGCTGCCCCCAGAGCAGATTCGGGGCAGCGTGACGGAACAGTGGGAAGGGATGAAGGTTATGCTCAGTGTTCTGGATGAGGTCTTCTTCGATGGGGAAGGCCCAGCTGCCTTTGCATGATACCCGCTGCGACTGGTCTCCGGGGGTAGCTCTGCTTAAACGTCAGGATGAAATGTGTTTTCTAAATGTAATTCTGGCCCCTGTATTCCCGTATCATGGGGGTCTAAGGCTACTGTAACTCCCTTCTTGATGATGACTCATTTCGGACACGTCCTCTTTTTTTGAAGGATTCAAGTCCGTACCGAGCTCCGGCAAGCATCAGTGCGAAGGCAAAGATTCTCACCACTCACTACCGAGGAGGAGATTGGAGTGATCGATTCGTCAGTTTCACGGAGGAGGAACACGTGGGACTGGTTCTGGACGCCATCGCCAGCCTCCATGGCGAAGAAATCAGGGATCTCTACACCGGCGACTATGCGCGTCTCTGCTGGCTCGAGGATGAGCATACGGCCACCTCGTGGTGCTGCCCGGATGTCGAGCAGCACAAGCTTTACATTCCCTCCTACCACCGCACGGAACACAACACCATTTTCATCGGCGAACACACTGCCCCGACTCACGCCTGGATCAGCTCTTCGATCTACTCTTTAGTGAGAGGCTCTGTGCAGCTTCCGCTTGAGTTGGGGCTGGTAGATGAAGCTAAAAGATTGAACGACCAGTGGATGGGACAGTGAAGAATTAGGTTCTGATCCAAATGAACAAATAGCACGCAAGCTGCCAAGAAAAGGTGGATTGTCGCGCTTCAGCTTCAGATGTAAATATTATGACATGTCCAGATGAAGAATCAGTTTTCCTCCGTTTGAGTGTGCCGTGAAGCTCTTGCGAAAGGTGAAAGACGGGGTCAAATGCTTCTCTCTCCCGACCGGAGTTGTCGCGCGTTGACGGCGCGGCAGCTTTCGTGGATGTGGGAGTGCCAAGTCGCCATTGAATTCCATGATCCTTCTAAGGAATGCTTTCCTCACCAGGCAAGTGATATGCAACCGTCGTCTCGAGGCTCCATGGCATGATCACTACCTGCTTATTGCTGCACACCTTGGGAGATAAGTCTCGTTTCCACACTTCCAAGCATCAGGTTGCGGCATATCAGCGACTTCGGAGGAACCGACTGACTAATAAAGCGCTCTCCCCCGCCTCCGCGCTCACCAACCCGACACGCACTCGTAATCTCAGACGCTTCGTTGGACTCTCTCAGCAGGAAACATGTCCGAACGGAAGTCAATCGCTATCGTTGGTGGTGAGTAAGACCATGAAATTGACTGCCAACCAATTCCATCGACTAATGTTTCGTGCAGCGGGCATCTTCGGGCTTTCGCTAGCAGTTGCGCTCAGCAAGAACCGTAAGACGGTTCCCCGAGAATGTGCAACTAGAGACTGAACAAATACCCAGCAAAACACAAAGTTGACGTTTTCGACCGACACCAATATGATGAGTCGGGATACTCCCCTGACTTCGCACATAGCACGCAAGCTGCGTCAGTGGACCACAACAAGATTGTACGTCCTCGCCCCTGATTACATGTATGGCAGGGGGTGAAGCATGCCACTGACGTTGACGGTAGTTTCGCGCGTCTTATGGCAAAAAGATCCATTACCAGCGATTAGCAATTGAAAGCTGTGCCGCTTGGGAGAAGATCAACGAGCAGCGACACAGGGAGGAAAAGGAGGAGGACCAATCGGACCTTTTCAGCGGATGCGGCATGCTTCGAGTTCAGCCCACGGCCGAGCTTGACGCGTTGGAGCGCGAGACACTGGACAACTTTGAGCGTGACGGACTAAGAGACACGCAGTTCGTCAAGAGTGACCCGAGCGATCGCGAGCGTGCCTCGAAGCGTGGATGGGATGCAAAGCTGCTTGACTTCGCCATCCCAGACTCATCACCAACCGAGACGTTCGAGGCCGTTCTTGACTCCACGGCTGGCTTTACTAAATGCAGCGAAGCTTGTGCCTACTTCTACAAGTTGGCTCAACGCCAAGACGTCAAGTTCCACTTTGGATCCGAGAAGGGTGCTTTTGACAGTCTTCTTGAGGAAGAGGTTGCTGGTTCTTCCGCAAAGAGGGCCGTCGGACTGAAGACCAAGGACGGGCTCTCCCATGCAGCCGATGTCGTGGTTATTGCTGGTACTACCCCCCAGTCAATACTTGCCCATGATTTTGAAAGAAGAGGTAGCTGATTCGCTTGCCAGCGGGATCTTTCTCCACGCAGTTGCTTCCAGAGCTGTCGTACCACTTGGAGTCGTCCGCGGGAAGCGTAGTAACCTTCATGGTCAGCAAGGATGATTCTACGCTGTGGAACAAATACTCTCCTGAGCGATTCCCGGTAATCACCTGGAAAAGCGCGGCAAGAACGTCTGATGGAAGAGACATTGGTAGCATCTACGTCTTCCCCCGAACCTCGGAGGGACTCATCAAGATTGGGTACCGAGGCGTCAAGGTAAGGCTTCTACAACCTATCTAGCTGAGAAGGATCCTCCTTAGTAGCACCACGTTGACAAGAATCCCTTTTCTAGTTCACCAACTTCCAGCCCGCGCCTCCCGAGGCTGGCTTCACGCAGGACGGCCAGTGGTCTGTACCCCTGTCGCCGGCTGACTCCCGCCGTGTTCCAGACCGAGCGAGGGAGGCAATCAAGCCGTTTGTTTCCATATTCCTCCCGGACTTTGCTGGCAAGGAGTTCCACACGACCAAGATGTGTTGGTACACGGACTCGCTTGATAATTCTTTCGTGGTAGGCCATCATTCCATTCGGTTTACGCACCCTTGCTACGTCTGTCTGACTTGATTGCGATACAGATCGACTACGTGCCCAAGTATGCTAATAATTCTGTCTTTGTTTGCACTGGCGGAAGTGGACACGGGGCAAAGTTCCTGCCGGTTCTTGGTGAAGTAAGTCATCGGAACTCAGAGGCAACTTCCGAATCTTGACTGATGAGATTCACACAGCATGCCGCGGACATCTTGCAAAATGGCGATGAGAGCAAATCTTTCATGCGCTCCCACTGGCGCTGGAGGGCGGACGCCCGCAGGGGTAACGGTCTTGAGGAGGGCCCCAAAGGGCCTAGAAACATTGGAGGATCAAATGAGGTATCCTGACACCGGGGCTCCGGTCCGATATCGTCAAGCGTCTAGCTCGTAATACCTTTTGCAGCCCTTCACGAATGAACCCATGTTTGAGTGATTTTTTTCTCATCTGCCAATATATTCACCTACATATCATTCATTGCAAACCCTTTGTGGGCCGCAAGTGACTTGTGATATTTGGCCGTATCTTTCGGAAATCCCGCGCAGCGAATCCATCGCCCAAACCTTGCCCACGGTACTGCCAAGAGGTCAAGAGATTTCCAAGAACGCCGCGCCGCTTCGGTCCCTGGCGAACGAAGCCTTGTTTTCCGCTCTAATGCGCGGCGAGGCTTACCATGTGCGGCAGTGAGCACGTTGCATCACCTTGACTGACTAGGATGTCGACAGAGATCCGCGCGTCTTGCATGGCACACGAGCAACCTTGATGTCAACCCTCGCCGGCGTGAGATGGGAGAGGAATCCAGGGGTCTCGCTTCAAATCTTTGCCAAGACGTCTAAATAAGACATGTCATTGACACACAGAGCGTGGGTCTCCATTCGAGCACATGGTGTTGGTTGTTATTTCAGCCTCTTACTTGCTATATTGGGCTGTACGTCCGATGACCTCTGCGGATATTGATGTTCCCTGAAGGATCAAGCGGCCAAAGAATGGCAAACAAACAGAAGAAGTGAACGCGAAGACTACGGAGATTTTGGCAAGTGCAATGTTTGGACGCGCAGATCAATTCTGATTCATATAAAGCGAGGGAGAAGTCGCGGACTGTCCGAGATCATCCCCTTCAACTCCAGCCACGCCGCCAACTTCGTTCTCTTTTGATCAGACTTACTTTTCGGAATTGTACATCCCGAGAATACACTCTGACAGCAAGATGGAAAGCGTAACCGCCCGTGAGGCTGACAAGGTCGAAAAGTTCACTCCAGAGAGGGAGGGGAAGCTTGTTCGCAAGAACTTTTGGTTCCTTCTCAGCCAGACCTGGTGGATCGCATTCCTCATTCACCTGGACAGATCAACTCTGTCCCAGGCCAGCACCATGGGCATCTTCAAAGATGTAAATATGCCCAAGAAGAAGTACAACGACCTCTTCGTTGTGTTCTACTCCGGTTACTTGATTGCTCTGTGGCCTGGTGCCTGGCTCTCCCAGAGGACTGGGCAGAAGCAGTTCATCTGCGGATCGCTGATCTTGTGGGCGCTTCTGCTAGGTATGCATCCGCTTGCCAAGACTGGGGCCAGTTGGTTGCTCTGAGATTTATTCTTGGAATGGTAAGTCAAGATTCTCCTCAGCTTAATGAGGCTTTCCTTGTGACTTGGGATCTAATACTGACGCTCTCCTGCAACAGACAGAGTTACGAATAGTCCCCAGTACCACGATTCTCCACCAAGCCTTTTTCTCGAGTCCTTGGGTTCAGCTTTTGTGGTGGGCATCGGGAAGCTTCGCCAACGTGCTTCTGACGATGGTTGCTTACAAGTTGATTCTACTCGACATGGTAGTGACAGCATCAGCCAGCGCCGTTGGGGCCGCGGGCTGGAGACTTGAGCAAATTGTAAGGGTTGCTCGATTCTTTCTGTGCGGGCTCTTAGCTTCGTTTTGGGTCTTATGGCGCTGACTGATGCTGTCACTATCATGTCACAACATTGACGAGGACTTAGCCATGCTTTACTTTGAGAAGTATGTTACTCAGCGGAACCAGTGTCATAGTTTAGTTGCGAGACATATTCGTCTTCACCCAATCAACTCTCAATTTATGTCGTATTTCAAGTTACTAGTGTTGTTGACCTGACATAGAATCGTATCATCGCGAAAGCGAGATCTTATCCGGTATAGCGCACACCTGTTAGGGAAGGTCGCTTTTTCACTCCGCCATGGAAGGTGATCAACGCCTTGGATGCCGGGCGCTTGGTCACTTAGGTGTCGCTACCGAGAGTGCCGACAGGGATCACGGCCATGGCAACTTGAAATAGTCGCGTGAACCGGTGAAATGAGCCAATAGTGGAGGGGGACAAGTGGGAAAACACAGCAATGCCAATACGAAGCAAGTGGATACGACTTGTTTCCGTCCTAGATTACGTCCGGCCAAGAAAAAACACGGGGAACCCTTCTTGTTGATAAAGAGACTGATCCAGCCATGATAATGACAATGGCAGCTGCTTCTCCTCATCGTCGTTGCTTTGCAGAACCGTCAATCTCACTGCAATAATGAGGGTTGCTCTCGGATTGGCCTCTCTGGGCCTCACGGCCGCCGCCGCCGTCATTGCTCCGACCGAACAGAACGTAGTCCGCCGGGGATGCCTCGTCTCCGATGATGGTGCCATCCAGGACCCGGCCATCCGGTACGCGGAGAAGTCTGTCCGTCGACAAGATCTGCCCGGCAACATGACCGTCGACGTCAACTTCCACCTCGCCAGCACCGAAGAAGAGGCCGACCTCATCACTGACAAGATTGTGAAAGCTCAGTGGGAGGTGCTCCACGAAGCGTTCGCGAGATACAACATCAACCTCGTCCTCAACTCCACCGAGCGCACCGTCGACAATCTTACGGGCTCGGCGTTTCTGATCAACGAAGGGCCGGAGAAGGGCTGGGTGTACCACGAAGAGGAGTACAACGCCTACCTGAAAGCGACGCGCAAGGGCGGCTACGACGCGCTGAACTTGTATTTCTTCAGCTCGTATTCTCCTGGCGCAACAGGATATTGCCAATGGCCTACTCCCCTTGCCGAGACGGACGAATTGACCTTCTACAAGGACTCCTGTCAGTTGAGCGCCATGACAATGCCCGGGTTCACCGTCGAGCAGGGTGCGTTTGAAGCCTGGAACCTCGGTCACCTTGCGGTGCACGAGAGTGGTCATTGGTTTGGTCTGAACCACACTTTTGCTGGCGGCTGCTCTGAGCCAGGCGACTTTGTGTCGGACACTCCTGCTCAGAGGACCCAGGTCTACGGATGTCCTGCCGACTCAGACTCTTGCCCGGATCAGCCAGGCTTGGACCCTATCCACAACTACATGGGCTACACGGATGATACTTGGTACGTTTTGCCATTGGGAGGAGTATTTCTGTCGTGGCTTATTGCACGTCAACTGACTTGACGAATAGCACCAATGAGTTTACCCCTGGTCAGAAGGACCGGATGTTCTCGACCTTTTTCGGTTTCCGGAGAAAGTAGCATAGTATGCAGTGGTGTTGCGGTAGGTAGCCATGCAAATAATTGACGGTAAGGCACCAGGAAGTTTAGGCGGATGCAAAACCACTAGGTAGGTGATCGGAACTGTTCTGAAAAGAGAAGTAGAATATAGGATGATCATCAAACAAATTCTCATGTCAGCCAATGCGTGATGTGTATTCAAAACATATAGCTAGCAAGTCTCACGAAAGACTCACATTCGCTGCAGCTGAGCGAGCCAACCACAGCAACTGTGCCAACCTAAACCTTATTCGCCGGGGCTCACCAGCTGTCAAAGGTGGTTTCACCACGGACCAACACCTTGAAGTGCTTCCGTTTTCAAACAATCCACAAACCTTCACTTTCTCGAGACCTCATCAGCTCCTGAGTCATAGTCTTCGCAGGCCACACTTTCCAGTCTTTCCAAAATCGACGGGAGGAAGTAATCACGCACCGGAGATCTTGCCATCACAAAGACTCGTTTCGCTTGGGTTGGCCGGACCTTCCGTATCTCACCTAAGTACAACTCGCAGCGACAATCGACGCCATTGCACTCTCACCCTTTCCAACATATCTTATTCCCACTTGCCCACCATCACCTTGTCGCCGATCTTCATATTAGATACCTTCAAGGCGTCCTGGAGCAAGTCCTTTCACAACTTGGCCTTTCCCATCTTCTTCTCCGAATTCGCGGAAGCTTCCTCCGACAAAATATTTCCCAAACATCACCATCTCCAGACCGCGTCAACGATGGACAGATTGGGCACAATTAGGAGACAGCGACAAGCCAGGATCGCGGCTGCCGCGTCGACGTCCTTTGCGGCCCAGACTGCCACTCCCCGAGTGAACCGGAATGACTGTCCGAGACTTTCTCTTCTTCAGCCACCGTCGTTGTCTAGACTTTATCAACTTGTCAACGAGGAGCCTAACAGACGTCACAGAAACCCCGCACCCAGCCTGCAGCCGGCGATGCCACAGGATCACCAACAAGCCCGGGCTCGCCTCAGACGTGCCTTCCCTGAAGCCGAGGAGGATGAGAACCACAATAATCAAGAGCAGTCACGTCGGCGCAAGAGGCAGCGTGTTGCTGGCAGCCCGGTCGATTCCCTTATCATCACTCGTCGCCAGCTTGAAGCACCATACGCATTCATGGATTCTCACCTTGACGCGGACCTCATGCCGTGGGTGCCACAACTCCAAGCAGACATGGATGATGAGGATGACGAGATTGAGGTACTCGGCTGGCGAAACGCTACCAATGCACACGGCGACGAACAGCACGCTAGACAGCATGGGCCACTACCAAGTGATAGGATTCCGAGTCACAGGCCCGTCCCAACGCCATCTCCGACTCGTGGTCCGACTTCGCGAGCCCACGCCAGGTCAGCGGGCCCTCCCCCCGATGATCTTCCGCCCCGCTATGACCGAGTCGGGACCGATGATCGGCCCGCATTGGCACATGTGCCGGCTCAGCAAAGCCCCGCACCTGCAAACCCACCCCGCCCGGCTGACGATCAGAGCGCCGAGGATATCCACTTTTCCGCCATCATGGGCATCACACAATCCCTCTCGACATTGGAGCAGACCATGCAGACGGTTCGGATCGAAGAAGGCGTGAGATTGCATGAGTGGCTGCGTTCCTGGCTCACAGTCTACCTTGAGCATCCAAACTCTCAGCCAAGAGATGATGGCCGAAACTGCTCCTGCGGGAATGGAGTTTCGAAGAAGTACTACTTCACCGAGTGCCACCACGTTAGTCAATCCCAATCTAATGTACGACTGGACCTTTCACGCTGACACATGCATGAATCGATAGATGACTTGCGACATGCATATGCGCATGTCCGGACGCTGCTGCAATCGAGACCAGAGCGTAGTCTTGTGCTATCCGCCTGAACGAGGCGAGTGCACGATCTGCGAAGACGATGGTCACATCTTGATCTTCAAATGCGGTGAGTAGTAACTGGTCATGTTGTTCGCTCAAGTCCCTTTCCATACTGATTTGGTGTCGCAGGTCATACCATGTGTGATTCATGCCATGATCGACTTTCTGCGGGTGGTGACAGGTGCCCTCACTGCCGCGCGGACATCTCGTTTGGCCCAATTGCCAGATTTCACACTCGATAAGCCTTGCGCATAAATGAGCGGGTGTATATTCAAGGCAAGGCTATGTGTATATTATCATCTACCTCAACGGCAATTGCCATTGCGCTTTGGTGGTATCTGGCGAAACAGACGCGTTGAAGTCAAGGCTGATGGTTTGTGAAACGTGGGTGGACATCCAGTTCAGAGCTCCGGTTTGCGCGTTGCAGTTAAATAGTTCAAAGAGAACTGATGCCTTTCGTCTGGCGCAAAATACAATAGAAGTTTAGTCCTCACACTAAGAGCATCGTTCACCAACAGCGCGATATGAGAATGAGAGAATTGGCACCAAAGGCCACTCAGCGGCACGTGGCTCTCATTCGTCTACCCCACATGAACCGACGATGGTGGTCGTAGCGCGAGAACCACATGAATCTCCTGTCTTCAAGAGTCTCCAAAAGCTCGAGGTAAACTCTACAGTGGTGAGAAAATGCATTCTCACCCCACGTTCTCCAGGTTCCGAAGATCCACTCTGGTAGCTTAGCCAGCCCTGGAAAGGCCTCGACCGCGAAGGCGCCTGGGACCATCATGACGGAAAGATGTTCAAGAACGCTGAATATATTTGCGATGAAGGGATCCTGAAAGGATGCAATTCGATACCCATATGTCGCAAGCATGATGACGGACGTCGAGTATCTGCGGTTAATGTTGTAGTACTGATCAGGCTGATCAAGTAGGTTTTGAAGCAAAACGCTCGAGTCCAGCTCTTGTGATGGCTGCTATCTCTTGGACGCATTTAGGTTGAGCAAGGTGTGACTATGCTTTCGCAGGTTACGCCAGTCTTGTCCGTAAGGCATGAAGAGTTGCCGAGACCCGCCGCTAGCGACGCTTTGTGCGAGCGGAAGATGAGGCCGAGACGAGTAGATTGCAGACTTCTTGTCCATCAGATCTTTGACAGCCTTTGGCGATGACAGCCAGATGTAATCTGTGGCCCCGATCTTGGTGTAAAATATGTCGCCATACTTTCGATGCCAGTGGCGTACTCTCTCGCGGACTAGTTTAGAGTCAGATAGGTCGTAAAGGTTGCCAATCATGGGCAAACCTCTCGGTCCCGGAGGCAACTTTCTCCTTCGAGAATCCTGGAAAAAAAAACATTAATAATAAGACATAGCGACGTCACATGACCTTCGAGCGTCACTCACCGTGATGTGATTAGGAACCAACAAAAGATAAGTGCAAATAAGTATTAATATGAAGGCAACGGGTAGTTGCCGGACAGTCTTCCCCAAGCTCAGAGACCCATCCAAGGACCTGGGGATGGCTGACTTAGGGAAACTGGTAAGCTTCATTGTAGTCTGCATCATCTGTAATCCAACTTCGGATGCATGAGTAAATTTGAGCTAGAGCAATGTAGTCGTACATAAACAAAATGTCCCTGCAATGCGGTGGACTTAGAGCCATGAAGACCGCTTACCCCAGATTTCCCCATACTTGCTCAAGAAGACTTTGGTTCCGTGTCCCAAGGTGTCGTCCTCAACGCAGCCGCCTTCTTCTAAAGTCCCCTGGTATAATCACAAGGATTCCTTAATCAGTAAGACTCAGATTTGCTAGCCTTTAAACATGATATTTAAGATTATAGAGCCTGGATTTTGAAGATGGGCAGTTGTCGCATAGCTCAAGTAAGAATAATCGTTTCGACGTTGAGTGGATACACAAATGCAGAATCCATTAGGTTCCATACTTTGCCTCCCGGTTCTCTTTGAATGCACGGATGACCTTCTCGGCGACTTTGAATCCCTCAATACCGGCTGGCATTCCACAGTAAATAGCCGCCTGAAGCAGCGTTTCTCGGATCTCGACTTCGCTGGCACCGTTATTGAGAGCACCCCGAACATGCGCTGCAAGCTCCGGGCTTCTGTTCAACGCGCACAGCATGGCGATGTTGAGTAGAGAGCGCTGCTTTCTTTCGAGGCCAGGACGCGACCACACAGATCCCCAACAAGCCTCGGTCACCAGCTCAGCTCTTGCATCGGGCGTGCAAAGTCAGAGGAGCCTCCGGCTAGTGCCGCGTCCACGTACGAAGGACCGGCGACTTCGTATCGAATTTGGAGACCTTGTTCGTAGAGCGTTTTGTGCGCTGCGGCCTTGGCCTGTTCGGATACCGGAGTGTCTGATGACATAGCGGATGAAAGCAGAGATGTTGATCAAATGGTAAAGTAAAGGGGCGTTGACAACTTGGCTGATTGAGTTTGATCAAAATGATGAACGCTTGCAATCAACCATCAGTTCTTGAACGACAGCTACTCAAGAATACTGCTGTCACAACAGCGCGTCAATGGCTTGCAAGCAATATCGTTAGCATGTAGATCAGACGCCTGGTCTTTCGGTATGATGGAAAATTTACCCCAATCGCTCTCGTGCTTTGATGAATCCAGTCCCCCACGTGGAGATGGCGACCCCGCGCCCTGTTTCTCGTCCCCGCGTCATGACGGAATCTTTACCACTGAATTACCAATCATGATGGATACACATTGAACAAGATAAATCACATTGCCATGCGAAAGCAGTTCCCGGATATTGGTACCCGAACCCGTGAACTGAAAGAGGGGCGACACCCAATCGACGTGAGTTGGAGATGAGAGCAACGACTGCATCCGGTAAGCTCGCGTAACCTCAACAGAATATTCAAGCTGCGTCCAAATCTGTACCTGGGCGTGTGCCGTGTGAATCCTGCGTAAATGAAGAAGGAAGTCCCCATTCATAGCGTTTGAAATCAACTTCTGAAGTAAGAGCAAAAGTCATATCTGCATTCTATTCTATTCGGTCTTCTCCCAGTCTTCTCTGCCACCGATGTACCGGAACAAAACTCTGGAGTCTAGATCTTTGCACTCTGGTGTGCGGCTGGCCTGTTTGTATGCCTCGAGACCAACCTCTCCAAGCAATAACCTTGCATCGACCTTCTCGGCTGTTGCAACGGCCAAGCCGAAGTCCTTGGCCATCAACTGAACCTTGAAGCCTCCCCTGTATCCATGACTTGACGGTGCGTCTGGGCAAATACCAGGCACAGGGTTGAACTTGTCGCAAATCGAACTCTGTGCGGTGCTGTTGGAAAATACGCGCGCAAGCAGTCGTGGATCCATGCCTGAGCGCATTCCGATGTTCATGGCCTCGGCCGTCGCGATCGAAATGAGGCCAGAGCAATAGTTGTTGCACAACTTGGCCGTGAGTCCCATGCCTGGACCCCCACAGGCAATGATATTCTTTCCCATGAGGCCCAGCAAGCTATTGATGAGATTCCAATTGCCGTCTTGCTCTGAGCAACCGACCATCATAGTCAGGGAAGCTGCCGCAGCGCCGATAGTACCTCCCGAAACTGGAGCGTCGTAGAACGAGACTTTGGGGAAATCCGACTTGACGGCGGCGGATACAGCCAAAGACGTTTTGGTGTCGATTGTCGAGCAGTCGATGAGGAGACGAGCAGATAGCTCCGGATTCAGGATACCAGTAACTGAATCCGTGTACACAGATCCGACATGAGGGCCCTCCGGTAACATGGTAAATATGATTTTCTGCGAATGCTGTCAGTAATTGGTACCTTACGACGCGGGGCCATGCAATTTTACCGCCTCGCGAGAGACTTCCTTTGGGGAGCTGCATATCGATACCGACTCTCCGTTGGCCTTGGCAAAGTCGGTCATCGCCTCCTCGGACACGTCGTAAATGAACATTTTTGAATCCTTGGCAGATTTCGAGACTATGTTTGAAGCCATCGGAGCTCCCATAGCCCCGAGGCCGATGAAGCCTAGCTTGAGAGACTGATCCATCATGTTGACATTTGAGAATGAAGAGTCGTTTGCGTAAGAAACTTGAAAGCATATTCGTGAAGCCGTGGAGATGCCGAAATCAGGGACGATTGATACCTGACCGTGATGACGTCGGCACGGGCGACTAATAAGCTGGGCACACTGGCCTGTTTAGTGTGAAATTGTTCGCGGGGTAGGTCGGTCATCTGATGAGCTTCGTGGCACATGCAGATCGCGAGGCATACTGACAGCTCCCAGACATGAATTTTATAAAATACAACGGAACCTCAAAATATCATAGCTAAATTCAGTTTTGACTATCGTCTTATTGAGTGGACCGCCGACTACTGAATTGTTCCTGGGAAGAAAGCGTCTTCGTGTGCATTTGCCCACTCGACATCGTGTGCGAAAATGACTTGCAAGACCATACCGGACTTTTTGAAAGCGGACACCCATTCCGAGATTTTCTTCAAAGTCTCGGCAGCCTTCTGTTTATCCATGTGGATGCAACACAGCCGACCTTCGTCATCCGTCCATTCGGCGATTGGCATCTCCCCGGAAAGCAAACGCCCATCGTGGCAGGCGTCTCCGATCAGCAACGCCCATCTTCGCTCGCCTTGTCTGACGAGCAGATTGACATGTCCAGTGAGGTGGCCAGGAGAGTCGACGATAAAGACTGAACCGCTACCGTCTCCCGTGAAGTCGAGGATCTTCATGCCCCCTACATCCCGCCAACCACGGTTGGATTCACGTCCTGCTTCCGAGGTATGAGGGAATTCTTGCACGTGGAGACCCTCGAACAAATGGGCCTGGAAGTTGGAATGCGACATGAGAGCATCCAGTCCGTTTCTGAGGATATCCAACGACCCTGCTCCCACAAAGAACTGAGCAGTGGGAAAGTCCGCCGGTGTGCCAATATGATCCCAGTGGACGTGACTGAACACAACGTGATCGATCTTATCCAGGCTCATGCCACCATCGAGCAGACTCTGTCGAACATCTGGCAGTAGCCGCATCGGTTGCCTGTTGTTCAGATGCTGTTGTATACGAGGCGCGTATGTATGAGTATCGCGACGGAGTCCCAAGTCAAACAGAATACGTCTCGCCTCCTGTTCTGCACATTTCTGAACGATTAAAAATGAAAGTGATGGTACCAAAATCCTCTCGCTGGCGGAAACGCCTGCTACGAAGAGGTTGCTGGGGAGCGTAAATTCACCGCCTCGTAGGGCGGAAACGTGGACTTCGCCACGGGCTGCGGCCTCGAGATCCAATAACGAGGACTGCAAATTGGTTTGCATTTTCGCGTTTGAAGGTGAAAAGATGATAATTGAAAAGATGATAAATTCACAAGACGAAACGTGAGTGGTTGGAATTCAGCACGCTCATTTTGCGGGGTACATAGAAAAACATCCCGCGCATATGCAACGTCGAATCGTCGATCCCTGGTGACAGACGTAAACTGTGGTGGGGTTCAGAGTCCAAGCCTATTCGTATTGAACAACTTATTATATGCAGGAAAACAAGAATTGCTCAGTGTTATGTTTGCCACTCGTAGGATACTCAGAGCCCAAAACCCTTTTAGTGCCGGTGTCCGAGGTAAGTAGGTTCTCCTCAACTCCACCTGTGATGCAGACAAGTCATCTTAACCGCGTTTTCGCATTGAGACTTGGACTTCACATGAAATTCCAAATTACTTTGTCTTGCGCAACAAGAAAATTACCCATGACTATCTGATTGTTCGATGCCACGCAGATTCTACCGTCCAACTCTCGCGAACATGAAGACCCGCTGACGGTATGTCCTCTGGTGGCCTCGTTTATTCTGGCATAGGCATTAGCCACTCGGTCTAGAGTCTCGCCCATGCGAGGGGTGATGCCCCATATCCAGACCTTCACAGCAACGTTTAGTCAGTAGTAACAGCTAGCAGGAGAGGAATGACCTACATCTTGCATGAACCACCCCAAGGTCTTGGACTCTTGGCTACGGCAGCCGCCAGTGATGAACCATCCTGCAGTTCGCATTCAGCTTCTTCGAGAACCTCCTTGATAACCACAAACAGGTCGCTCTCGACTGCAGTTGGCTGAATACCAGCCAAGTCACCAATCTCGGCAGAATGCGCCCATTCAGACACGAGCAAAGCTTTGCGAGATTGTCAGTGGACGATTTCAACATCATTCGGTTTTGTGGGGTCAACTTACCGCTGGTCCAGGCTGACACTGCATGCTCAACGCTCCAGCAAAAAGCTGCGGTCTTGCGTACAAAAAGGTTATACCTGCTCTAAGAATAACCAAAGTTAAGAACTACTTCTAGTTTTATATTAATATAGAATATAGAATTATTATAATGTGATGCCGTTAATATTAGTGAATTCTACTTAATCAGATATCGATAATAAAGAATGAAATTACCGTCCAAGCCCCCCTGAAAAATCGATATTATTATTAGCTATAGAAGTCGAGTGATGGTTTCGAAGTTTGATGTCGTTGTACAGGCTAATTTCGTGTAGCAGCTTTATTTATCCTCGGCAAAGTCCAGAGATTAGCTATCCAAGGAAGACTTTCTTTTACTTTAGTAGGTCGCGTTATCAATCGCTCGTTATTCGTCATAGGGTGGTCAGTTGATCACTGATCTTCTCCCGCCGGAACGATTGGAATAACGACCAAGGTAACAGGGCAAAAATATGTATCGGCCAACATTGATCCTCAAGTAGCGTTACTGCCGTCTGCAGCTCTTTCCTCTTCATGCACCACAAAGCAAAAGCTTCGAGAATGACGACTCACTCCGTCGTCATCCGCCCCTATTCTGCACTATATAGCTAAGCCGGCCAGCAACCCAACTGGTTAGGTCGTAACACTCACTGTCGCCAGGCATCTGATGTGGAAATATCCACTTGAACTAATAGAAGTCGACTATAAGTACACGTTCGGTATCGCTTGTTATCTATCCAGCCATTCGTACGCTGCCTACATGTACTGCGGATCCTCTGTGCTAGAAGGCCGCTTACCTGCATACTGCGCTACACACACCATTTGGTTTACACACCACAGAACAGAAGTCAGGTTACATTTTCCCCTATGGAGGCATTAGAAATACATAGTCACGAAATCTCCTGGGCCAAGTCGACCGACTGGAAGCAGTCAAGAGAGGCTCACTTTCGCGAGATTAATCGTCCACTATGCATATGCCATCTAGTGGGGGCGGTTTAAATGTGATTTTACGCCCTATGTCATATTTCATTGATTGTGATGGACGATACATGTATAAAAGATTAAATAGAATGTCGTTCGTCCGACGCGTGAATCGAGCAGCCCGATTGGTGGGAGCCACAATATTACTGCGTAGAGACATGAAAGATCTTTTCCCGTAACGCCACGGACAGTATGCAGGATGTTTGTGCCCAGTCTCCAATAGATTGTCCGGAGCCAAGCAACTTCCTTTCATTTCTGTTAGGCAGGTGTATTCTCCATCTGCACAAACCCAGCAGCGCACCCATTTATGTTAGCTTCTTCCAACCCTCTGATCTCAATACTCCCTGCGATTTGACCATCGAACTATCTACACATTCAATCGCATCATTCCAAGCCATGGCCACCGATCTTATGACCAAGGATGAGGCTGCTACGAAGCTTTTATCGTTCATTTTCTCGGGCGCCATTGGGTCTTCCAAGGGTAAGGGCGTCGGCTACTCCCTGATCCAAGAAACACCTACGGCGTTCTCTTGGTCGGCGGCATTGGAGACGTTCGATGGCCCCGCGGCACCGGTTGATTGGTATCTGGTCAAAATCGATAGAAAGTCGAAGGAGATATTGCCGCCAGAACTCATCGCACTTTCCGAGGTAGAACTGTCGAGCGCGATTCTCTCAGCCACGGGTCAACATCTTTTCTCTTTTAGCAGGTTCACCGACGGCGCTCTTAGTATATCGTACCGGGTAGCCGTTCGAGAGGATCCTACAATTGCCTACGTAGTGCAATTGCGTCACCACGGAAACGTCGCTTCCATGGACTCATTGATGCTTCTGGCCTCTCAAACCGCCGACCCTGGCATCTTACCCGTGCCACCTGTCTATTCGATACCTGGAGAATATGAACGGCAAGAAGCTACTGGCATGGGAAGACAGATAACCCGGCTAGTTCCAGGTGTCATTGCTTCGGGGGTGTATCCCAGTCTGTCCCATGACAAGAAGCTCGAATTTGTGCGGCGAATGGCTCTCGCATTCCAAGCCTGCTGGAGTATTGCCCTTCCCGAGCCTCGTCTGATCGTCGAGCTCATCGCTACTAGTGAGGGTAATAAGATCACCCTCAGGGTTGGACCTGATCGCCACCACGATCTCGGCGGCCCCTTCTCTTCTGTCCGGCAGTACCTTAATGTTATAGAACGTGTCATAAGCATATAGTGCAGAGTGAGGAAGTCAGCGTAGATAGGTATAACTAAGGTTAAATATTCTTCTCTAGCCCTCTAAGAACTTAAGGATAGGGGCTAGAGCCTATTTAGGGAGCTTCTAGTAAGTACTTAATATCTCTTTGCTATTAGAGTTATTTTTTAGACTACTCTAACTAGCCTGCTTAGTCTCTTTATAGAGCCTTAATTTCTTATTTTAACTATAACCTTATTCTAGTTTATAATATAATTCTCTCTCTCTAATAGGTTTATTCTTAGATTTATTAAGTTAGTAATTACTTAGTAGTTATCTATAGATTACTTAGTAGTAAATCTTAGTTTTAGTTCTTTATAGTATCTATAAATCTAGAATTTAGTATTTCTTATTCTAACTATATTAACTCTTTCTTAGATAGTTAAGTAGCTTAGAAAAATAGTAAGTTAGTAGTAAAGCTTTTATTCTCTACTCTAACTATCTTTATAGCTTTATATTTAACTTCTAAGAAACTATCTTCTTTTTAATAAGGCTTTATTTATTATTAAGTTATAAGTTACTTAATAGTTATCTATAGTATTATTACTAAATATCTTTTTAATAATAATACTTTCTATTTATAAAGTAGTACTAAAACTTATTATTATTAAGCTTTATTTTAGATATTTTAAATTTACTTTTTAAAGTAATATATCTTCTTTAAGTTACTTTATTTTTATAGTTTTTATAGTATTATTAAAAGTATACTCTCTTTATAGATAAATAGGTTTTTTATTATAATATAGAGAACTACTAATAGTTACCTATAGATTACCTAAAGCCTAACTTATTATAGTAATATTAAGTAATATCTTAACTTTAAGATTATTTCTCTTTTAACTATATAAGTTACTAGTTTTAGTATTAGTAAAAGATATATAAATACTAACTAATTTTCTATTATTAAATCTTTCTTTCTTCTTACTTCTCTAAATTATAATATTAATATTACTACTAACCTCTTATTAACCTCTCTTTACTCTTCTAACTATTTTATCTTAATTATAATATAAATTTATTAACTCTTATTATATCTAAGAATATTAATAAAAACTAATAGAAATCTGCCTTCTCTAATAAGAAAAGTATCTCTCCTACTATATCTATTAGTATTCTCTAGATATACTTCTATAATTACTACCTTTAGGCTTAATTCCTCTAGAGACTAAGTAATAATATTATTCTATACTATAAGAATATTAATATATATCTATTACTTACTTAGTGCTTTTCTAGTTAATCTCTTAAGTTTAGTTACTAATTATATTACTTTTAATAGCCTCTAATAAATATTAATACTATATATATATAAATAGTAGTAAGCTATATATTAATATAGATTTTAGCTATACTTATAGTAATATCTAACTACTAACTATCTATAGCCTATCTATAGTATAATAGCTACCTTTAATTACTTTAAGTAGCTTTTTAAGGATATTAATAAGAAGCTTTCTATCTCTAATTAGTATACCTAAAATAAGGTAGATACTTAATAATTACTTAGTTATTTTATTACTAACTATTATTTAGGAGGAGCTTAAAGCTATCTAACTAGTAGCTAAAAAGGCTTTTTAGTTAAAGAAGAATTTAGCTAATATATTAGCTAAAAAGCATAAAGCTAAAGAGGCTAAGTAAGATTAAATATAGAGTAAGCACTAAGTAGGTATCTTAGAGGATACTACTAGAGCTACTAAGTACCTAGCTAAAGCTACTAAGGCCTAAAATAAGCTCTTTAAGGAGTATTATAAAGAGCTTATTTATTACTATATTATTATAGAGACTCTAGCTTAGAGCTAGCTAGATTTTATTATTATATAATCTTTATATATATAAGAATTTAATAAGTTTTATAATAAGATTATAAATACTTAATATCTCTCTAGTACTACCTTAATACTACTTTAGTATTATAAAAATATTTTCTAACTTTATTCTTAGAATTATAATACTTTAGCTACTTTTTTAGAGAGTAAAGAGAATAATAAGGAGATTAAGGAGGAGGGTAATAATATTAAGGAGGAGGGTATTAGTATTTAGTAGATTAAAAAAACAATTTTAGGAGCACCTCTAATAAGCTGCTAGTTATCTCTAGGTAACTATTATTAGCTTTTAGGTATTTTTCTTATTTTTTCTTACTTTATTAGAGGCCTTTAAGCTATTCTTAAATTAAGATACCTAGCTAGTATACCCTACTTCTATATACCTACTGCTTACTTAGTGCTTCTCTCTATATTTATAACTATTATAACTCTAAATTTACTTTATAAGTTTATTATAAATTAGTTATAATATTTTATTATAGCTTCTATAAATTATCTAATTTACTATAATCTTTTTACTTAATAAAGTATTAATAGTTCTATTTAGAACCTCTATAGATAACTATATAGTTTACTATATAGATATTATTATTATTCTTATTAATTAGAATATTCTATAGAAGTATAGCTAAACTAAAAAAGGGTTCTAACTATATTAGAGTAAAAATATTATAGATTTAGTAATTAGTATCTATCTATAATTTATAGGCTCTTTTCTTATTAATTACCTAGTAAACTCTAAATAGGCTTAGGTATTTATTAAAAAGTTTTTAAGAAGGTTATCTTTATTTAATATTTTTTATAGAAAGTAGAATAAGGTTTCTTACTATAAAAATAATAGGGGTTCTTTATTAATTATAGAACTTACTATAAGTTTTATTAAATTTATATAGTAGCTTTATTATCTCTAGTCTCTAGGTAAGTAAGTTCTAGATTCTATTTTATATAGTTAGTATAGATATAGAAATAGTCTGAGATTTAATATTATTAAGACTAAGGAGAAAATATCTTATTAGTAACTCTATAAATAATCTCTAAATAGCTTTATAGTAAGTATTATTATAGATAAATTAAGCTATTAAGAGCTAATCTACTTAGTTATCTTAGTTAATATTATAAAAGGTGTGCAAAAAGTACTTAATATTTTAGTTTTATTACTCTATTTACTTATTAGTTTAGGAATAAAAAGTAGTGCTTAGTTTCCTCCTAATAGCTAGTAGGTAGTAAACCTCTATCTAGAATTTACTTATAAATAGAGATCCTTAGTTTAATATAATAGTTTTTAGGATTCTATAATTAAGGAAGATATATTATATTAATAGTATTACTAATCTATTAGTAGTAAGTAACTTTTAGGTAGGTATATATAAGGTATATTTTATAAATTAATTAATAATTATAAGAATACTATTATAGAGCTTATTTTATTTTATAAGAGATAGAGATAACTTTATAATAAAGTAATTAATATTTACTTAAAAGATTAGTTAGATATTAATAGAGATATAAGTTTCCTATATAGTAGGTAGTATCTTAGTTTTATTTATTAACAGGTTATATATATCTTAATATATTCCTTAATATTAGGTTTTTAGAAATTCTAAAAGAATAAATTATAGATTCTTTTAAGGGTCTTAGTAACTCTTAGGTAACCTATAGAGAGTTTATTATAGAATATTCTTAGGATTTCCTTTTAGAGTAAGTAGTTATTAAGGATAAATAGACTAATACTATAGTATAGCAGATCTAAGTTATTTAGTAACTATTAAGTTTCCTGCTATCTCTATTTCTTATTAATATAAAAGAGGTCTTATTTTTATATATTCTAGACTTCCTCCTTAAATAAAGAGGTAAGGTCTCCTAGAAAAGTAATTACTAATTATATTAGTAGTTATCTCTAGGTGCCTATTCTTCTAATAGTAGGGATTAATAAGTTCTTAAATTATTATAAAAAGCTATAGAGGAATAAGTTTTTAGCTTTATCTATTTTAATATTATTTAGGGTATAGTTAGGTTTTCTTAAAAGGGTGTTATAAAGCATACTTAGCAGTTATTAAGGGTCTTTTTATTAGCTAGATAGTAATAATCTAAGTAGTTAGTAATAAACTAAATATAATACTATAAGTAAAGTAAATAATACTACTACTTTATAGCTATATTATAGATAGCTATTAGTTCTACCTCTAGAGTGCTATATTATAGTTTAGCTTCTTAAAGCTTATATAATATAAAAGTAACAGGCCTCTAAGTATTACCTTCTAGTTAGCTTAATATTACTCCTATTATAAAGTTTAATATATCTATCTTAACTTAGATTTAAAGAGTGGAATTAAAATATTATAAAATAGGGGCTTTTATAAATAAAGTTTGCAGTTTATAGAAGGTAACTAGTGCTTTATAGATTATAACTAGCTAACTCTTTATAGTATTTATAAGTTAATTAGTAAGGAAGCTATAGACTTTTAAATAATTCTTAATAAATCTTCTATAAAATTCTATAAAACCTAGAAATTATTAAATCTCTTAGATATTAATAGGTATTAGCTACTTAGTTATTACTTAGACTCTATTTTATTCTATAGTAATACCTTTTAATAATATTATAAACTCTAAGAAATTAATCTCTTTCTTATAAAACTTATATTTTTCTAGATTAGTATATAGGCTATTTACTTTTAACTAGGTAAATACCTACGTTATAGTATTTATATAAGAATTTATATTATTAATAAAAATCAGAATATTATCTAAATATATAATATAAATAATATTAATAAGTTCTAAAAGCACTTTATTAATAAATATCTAGAAGGTTATAGATATATTAATAAGTCTAAATAGTATAATATAGTATTTATAGTATTTATAATAAGTATAGAAAGCTATCTTCTATTTATTATCCTCTCTAATTCTTACCTAGTGGTAAGTATCCTTAAGGTTAAACTTAGTGAAATATATTATTAATAATAGTTAGTTTAAGATCTTATTAATTAGCAAAAAAGAGGCTTAGTTTTTAATAATTATTTAGTTAAGTCCCTAATAGTTAATATATAGCTATAATTTTCTCCCTTTCTTAGAAATAAAGAGAATTAAAGCCTCTACTAAGCTTATTAATAGATAGATCTAGTGCTTTTAAAGAGTGTTTTTAATATATTCTCTTAGTTTCTCTAACTCTTTCTTAGCTAGTAGGTAGATAGGTTTAAATAGAGGTTTTATTTTAGGTTCTAGATTAATAAAGTAGGTTTTAGTAATACTAAAGTTTAGTATAGTTCCTATTAGGTTAATATTAAATATCTTTATAAAGTTATAGTATTTTAGAGAGATCTTATTTCTTAGATCTTTAGGAGTAGTTTTAGGTTAATCTTTACTAATTATTTCTAGTTAAGTATTAAATAGGTTTATTTTTAATATCTTTTAGAGTATTATAATAAGTATTACTTTTGCTTTATTTTATATCTACCTTAATTTCTTTACTATAGTAATAAGGTAAATACTTTTCTTAGTTAGGGAAAAGGTCTAGCTTAACTCTCCCTAATCAAGGTTAGGTTTCTTAGTGAGGCACTAAGGTAGTTCTAGAATAGTATTATAGCTATCTTCCTTATTAATCCTAAAATTATATAATACTATTTATTATATACTTACTATATTATTTATATAGATTACTAATTTATATATACTATAATTAGAACCTTTTAAATTCTATATTTCCTTAAGAAATAGTAGCTCTATAGATTTTAGTTAGGTTATAGATATTAGTTTCTAATTAATAATATTCTTATTAGCCTTACTATTAATAAGTATAGTTTCTATCTTCTAGCTATCTATAGCTTAAACTTATATAATTACCTTAATATAAAGTAGCTATACTATATCTTATTAAATTATATAAATAGTTACCTAGTTATTATTTAGTAGTTATTTACTTAGATAGAGTCTTTCTTTATATTAGAGATAGCTATATTTCTTATAATATAGATATCTTAGTAAAATATACTCTTTCTTACTATAGCTATAGTAAATAGTTTCTTTCCTAAAATCTTAGAGAGTATCTTTAGGTTATTCTAAATAGCTTCTAGTTAGGTCTTAGTTAGATTTACTTTAGTTCCCTTAGATAGTATTATTTAAATTTCTAGTATTATAATTCTAATTTATATTTTAGGCTTTTTATTATTATATTCTAGGGTTAGGCACCTAGTCTCTTATTAATATCTTATAGAATTAAAGGTTAATTATAAGCTTAGCGTTCCTTACTTTAGTATTAAGGTTAAGTTAAGAGAATAGTAATCTATTTATTATTATATAGTGCTAAAGTTTTAGGTTTAGTTATACTACTATATTAGCTACCTAAATCTTCTCTAGTTATTAATAGAGGCTCTCTACCTTAATTTCTTTATAATAGTTAATAAAGCTTTAATAAAACTATCTTAAGTATTAATAAGCTTATTTAAGCTAGGTTTATATACTAAGGGTTTAAGATTCCTTATTAATAATACTATAAACTAGCTAGTTCTTTATAGCTATCTATATAATATTCTTTACTTTATTTTTATATTTTATTAAGAGATATAAAGTTTATTATTTAGCTACTAATCTCTCTAAATACTTTATAGTATATAGTATCTATTTTATATTAATAGTAATTTTATCTATAAAGAAGTATATATTAAGGTTAAATATAAACTAATTATAATTAGTCTTTAGTCTAAGTATCTTTTTTATATTTAAGAATAGAGAGATACTTTTCCTAAAGCTCTAATTAATACTTTTTCAATTTAGAGCTATTAATAACTACTAAGTAAGTAGTAATAAGGTTTACTAAAACTAAGAGTTAGCTAGCTCTAAAGGCCTCTAGGTATTCTTATTTATATTTTAATTAGATCTTTTTTTCCTTCTCCTTAATAAGTTAATCTAATTTAGCCTCTATTAACTAGTTAACTAGTAGGTTATTAATATCCTACTTATTATTCTACTTAGGAGGTGTTTTATTCTATAGTATTCTATTCTAAGTTTAACTATTTAGGAGGTTTTATTCTATAAAAGAGCCTTTAGGTAGTAGGTTTAACTCTCTAGAAAATCTTTAAGTAGGTATTATTATTATATATTATACTACTTTAATAGTCTATATCTCTATTAATATAGATAGAGAGAAAAATATATTATAGAATATATTATAAATATATAGTATAGAGTAAGGAAGTTAGTATAGATAGGTATAACTAAGGTTAAATATTCTTCTCTAGCTCTCTAAGAACCTAAGAGTAGAGGCTAGAGCCTATTTAGGGAGCCCCTAGTGGGCACCTAATACCTCTCTGCTATTAGAGTTATCTTTTAGACTACCCTAACTAGCCTGCTCAGCCTCCTTATAGAGCCTTAATTCCTTATTCTAACCGCAACCTTATCCTGGCTCGTGACACTCAAGCACACATTAAAGCCTGCTTTCAAGCGCTCGAGGAGCAATAAGGAATCAAAGACTATAAGAGGGATTATATTGATCGGATCAGGGACTTTATTCATCACCACCTGAATGCCATTCCAGACGTGGTTGAGGAGGTACCTATCGTGGCGGCGCACTCTGACATGGGACCACACAACGTCATCGTATCTGGAGACGATAACAGCGATATAGCGGCTATCATCAACTGGGAATTCGTCGCTGCCGCGCCCTACCCGTCAGTTTATCGAATTGTCGAGATGCTCTTTCGCAAGCCAGCCCTCAATGGCTTTGGTCCCGAGTACGAAGGAAGCGACGAACTTCGCGAGTCCTTTTGGGGGGTTATTCCTGATTGGAAGCAACTGCAGGACAGCGAGTCGACACGAATGTTTCTGAAGTGGTTCAGATTTGGTTTGTTCATGAAGCCTGAGTGGCGCCCCGACGACCTTCCGGGAGATGAGGCAGAGAACTATTGGCGGGAAAATATCAGGGTCGTCGAGGGTATGCTGCAAGAGTACTCTTAGGTTTTCCGCTGAACAGTAGGACGATCGAGTCCGGATGGGAAGTTGATCCGTTGCAGACACCGATGAGGCCATCGTCAAATACAACGACAGCCATTTCACCAGAGGTCGCAAAACGACGGCCGGGCACGTTGCATGGTACCATGAAGACGTCAGCCAAAAAAGGTTCAATCCTTCGGAGGTGGTACCGATACATACAGACGCCATGTGGAATGCTGCCTTGTCAGCGGATTTCTGGGTTACGGACAGGATGGTTAGTGCTTCGGCCTGATGGTTGACTTTCTCGTTCAGTGATTTATTGCGACTGGTTGGCTTAGCCTTCCTTGCCGTAGGTGCCGTTCGAAGCGGGTCCCTTGCACACTCGTTGTCGTTTCGCAACATATAAATTTGGTGGTAACGGATTGCAGGTAATGCTGGACTTAATTGCTTTTTGTTCCCTGTAATGGGACAGTGGGGGTATCTTAGTAACTTAAACTTACTTCTCAGACGAGGATCCTCAAATGTGGAGGACGTTCTTCTTCCTTGTCTATCTGCGTGTTCTTATAGTGCAGGCAAAAGATCGTGATATATTCGAACGGAGATTTAGGCCTATGTGGCTGTATTAGTTAAAGTTAGCTATAGATCCTTGAGATCGTATTGGCCGCCGCACAGGTAGGTGAGTCTGCATGAGGTTAGATATGTATTCTAATAGGGACTACGTATTAGATAGTAGTCAATACCTAGTTCTTACACAGATAAGCCTGCTTACATATAGACTAGTGGACACAGATGAAATCACCATTCTTGAGGTCCGTCATGTCATGCAGAGCGTCATCCTTAGCTACACTGCTGCACTCCATCGGCAGCTGTACCTAGCGTTCAGTAACTCTTTTCTTCTAGTGCCTTTCGCCACCCATATTCAGCCACAAGGGGGTAATTACACTTTCCCACACAAATTTAACCCATATCATGTGTTCAGTAACCCTTGGACAGCTTTTGAGCGTGTATGTTCGTGGGGATCGGGGATCGTGACTATTAATATGTACCTGGTACCTCATGGAGTCTGGCGCCGTTCTGCGGGACTACAGCACAAAAAGGCTGAACGCAGAGGCAGCGCCAGGCATCTTGGGATTGAAAATTCGAACGACTGTTGGATCGGTTGGATGATGGATCAAGGGAAATCTGCAGGCGCCCGATTGCCCCTCGTCGAAATGCGAAGCATCTTCTACTGACTTGCCCTGTAGCGGATTCCAGGTGGGCCGATTTAATCACCTGCGGTGGATCTCTAAAGACCAAAAACAGATCGGGATGGACGCAACGCCAGGGGTATCGGGTTGGTCGGCGATCGCGTCCGCCTCCAGGCTCCGTGGGGGAGTTGCCGTTGAGCTGGCCCACCGGAGGTCTCTCCGGAACCCCTGCCTGGTCTCCGCTCCGGTCGATACCCACAGCCAATCGGCTGGTTAACAGATAAACACTATGAACCAACAGCATCAACATGGTCCCATTCCACCCATGAATATTGCAATCTGGCCTGCAAGAACATGTTGGTTACCCCTGATCCCGTATGTTGCGTCTCGCGAAATTGAGTCCACGTGTGGAGTTTCGGCCATGCGCCGGCTCTGCCATGCTCCTCAGTTCACCACCGTCAAACAGATAGCAGGGTTAGAGGAAGTCCAAGTTCCGAGACGGCGAGGGCATCGTTCAACAAGGCCTGGGCAACGACAACCTGTTGCCGTCTGGAGCTGTCAGATTGTAGGGCCGGAACGCGCAGTGCGAGTCGGGCGCGACGTTAGTCCGGCTCCGCGCGCGGGCCCGAAGCGGCCCGGGCGCGCTAACTGCGACCGGGGTGCGCGCAGGAAAAAGGGGTTAGGATGCGTCTAAATAAGGATAAATAGGTAGAATTACACATATATAATAGTATTATAAATATATATATAATTATGCCTATTTTAATAATTAATAGTCTGATATATACTATATTACTATAAATACTACTCTAAAACCTTAATTATAAAATAATAATTACTATAACTGCTTTTTAGCTATATAGATATAGTAACTAGATTCTCTAGATTAACCTTCTATATATAAAGGTGTCTAGCCTTAAGCTATAGAATAGTATTAGTTAATATACTGCTATTCTAAATATAGATAGTATACTCTAAAGCTGCTTTAGAGATAAGGTTATAGAGCTAACTATTCTAGATATCTCTAACTACTCTATAGATAGTATAGTGAATAGTATAGTAGTTATACTACTAAGTAATAATATAACCACTATATATACTAATATAATTATAGACCTATCTAAGGTAAATTATAAGCTATATTAGGTATACTAAGTAGATTATATATTTAGAGATAAGTACTATAAAGTATATAAGAAGTAATAATATATACTCTAAGACTAGATCTATAATAATATTTATCTATATCTCCTATATCTATACTATACTATAGATAAGGGTATTAATTACTAGGTATATATACTTTATAAAAGTGTTAGTATTAATACTTATAAGTATAAGGTTATAGCTAGAAGTAGTTATATTATAATTCTAGACTTTCTAGTATATAAGAAGCTATTTATAAAGTGTGATATAGAGAAATAGCTTATAAAGTGAGAGAAAGCTATTACTAAAGTATAGACTAGTAACTTAGTATAAGTAAAGAAGCCTAACTAGTAGTTTATAGACTTTATAATCGCTCTTAGTAATAGTAGTTTAGATCTCTAGATCTATATATACTAAATAATAGTATAATTATATATAAATACTAGCTTCCTTACTATAGAAGATATATTAAAAGATACCTAAGTTACTTTTAATATATTTAAAATAGCTAACCTATATACTAAAACAGGCTAAGAAGTATTTAGCTCTACTATACTAATAGATAATAAGAATACTATATCTAAGGATAACTTAGAAGTGCCTAAGAAGTAAAGACCTGCTATATACTAAGTATATAGAGGAGAGTAATCTATAGTGCTTAAAGACTATAAAAGGGTATTTATAACTATATAAATAACTAATAAAAAAGGCCTCTGCCTAGCTTGCTATAGCTACTATTTCTTAGCTAAGTACTAGATTATATTTAAAGAGCTATACTTAGAGTGTTTTTAGAGAAGTAAATCTCTCTACTACTTAATAGAGGAGTATATTAATAATAATAAAAAGCTTATAAAGTATATTTATAAACTTAAACTAAGTAGTGGATAGTATATAGAGGATAAATAACTATATAGTTACTATAGAGGGATCCTTAAGTCTATATTTTATATATAGCTAAATAATTACTAACTTTATATCTCTGTTATCCTAAACTCTAGAGTAATAATATATATATTTAATAATACTATATAGTTTACTATACTTATAGAAGTAGCCTTTAGTAACTTTCTATAGGCTAGTATATATTAGGTTTCTATTAAGGGATATAGTATAGTTAATATTAAAGTAAAGAGGTATAGTGGAAGCATAATATACCTATAATTATTAATAAAGGCTGGATCTATAAGGGCTAGAAAGAACAGCAAATAATATAACTCCACCTATAAATAGGTTAAAATAATAAAACTAGGCTTAAAAGATATATAAAATAATTTATAGATTTATTTAAAAGAGATTACTGAAAATAAGTATAAATTTGCTGAGAAAATCCTAAAAAACTTAAGAATTAAGTATTAAGGTATTAATAATAATAAGTCCTCCTTCCCTCTATGCTCTTCCTCTCTTCTTTACTATAGTCCTTCTATAATAAATCTATATACTAAGAGGGCTCTCTTAGAAATTATACTACTAAGTCCTACTTATTCTATTCTAATTATCCCCTTAAAACTCTTTATAATATTATAAAGGAGAGTTTTAATAGATATATAAATCTACTTATATAAAGAATAAATAAAATCCTATTTATAGACCCTTCTATTTAATAATTTCTTCTTAGTAGGTGATTTTACTATTAAGAAGGTTTATTAAGTGTTATTATTTTCTGTTATAAATTATACCTTAATAATAGCTTTATAACCTCCTCTTTTTTATTATATTTCTTATTCTATTTTAATCCCTAATATAGCTGAAACTATTCTCCCCACTAAGATAGGTATAAGAAATTATAGTAATATAACTCTTTAGGAGTATTCTACTCTATCTATTTTTATTAATTAACTTTTTATTAGATATAGTCTTCTCTATTATAATTATATTTATCTAAAGTATTAAGATATTTAGAATAAGATAGTATATCTATAATTATAACTTATAATTAAGGTTTAGCACTTATACTTTAACTTAGTATTTAAAGAACTTATATTTAAAGTTAGTATTCTAGATAATTAAGTTTACTATTTAATATATTAGATAAAGCTAACCTTAGTAAATCTCTTAGAGGGGAAATTATAGACTTATTATTATCCCTAAAGTTCTCTATATTATTATTTAGGAGTAAGAGTTAGCTAGGTTTAGATATAGAGAGTTATATAGAGAAGAAAGGATCTTTCTTAAAGTTTTATTAGCTATATAGAGTATTTTATAGAGTAAAGCTAATATTAATAGATATATTATAGAATTCTATAGTAATAGTAGAAATATATTAGTTAACTAAAGGGATTTCTATATTAGTAAAGAGCTTACTGTTTTTACTAACTATATAGCTAAATTATAATAATAAGATACCTTTTTAAAGAAATACTATCACGAGCTATAGGTAGGGGTGAGGGCGAGTTGTAAGGAGCAACTGTCTTAGCTATAGGTTAGTGTGTGTGGAAAGTGTAGTGAAATAGTTTATAGTATGCAATTATATAATTATATGCTATAGCATATAGCTACTGCAGCCTTATAAGGCTAAGAGTGCTGTAAACTATATTATAATATACCCCCTAGCTATATAGTAAATATTGCTAATATAGTGATTTATTATTATATATAGCTATAACTATTTTTAAATATATATAAAAGAGATAAAGCAGTATTATAAATAGCTATAAAGGTATAAAATAAATAAAAATATTCCTTATAAGTGCTTTAAAGAGTATAAATAAGTGATATACAATTTAAGTGATAGTAATATAATCTGGGTAAGTAATAGAATCTAGTTAGTGGCGCTTAACTGCCTGTAAAGATAGCTAGATAGGTATAGTTATTACTTATACTATTCTCTGCCTTAATTTTTTCTCCTTTTTCTGCTTAGAATACTATAATAATTATAAGTTAACCCTTTATATATATAAAAAAATCATTATATATGTTATTAACTGTTACTAATACTTATCTTTATATAGAACTATTTATATCTATTAATACTATTATTAAAAATAGCCCCTAAGTATAAATAATTTGTAGTGCTAGTTACTAACTATGTTACTAAGGCTAAGGTAATCTGTAAGGCTAAGAAGAAGGTAGAGCAGGAGTAGCTAGCTGCTCTTACTAAGTAGGAGGAGGCTAAGGATAATAAGGGTGATAAGTATAAGTCTTTTATTTTACTATCTTATAGCCTCTCTAGTAACTATTGCTGTTTAGCAGGGCCTTTTAATATTATAGAAGCTAATAATATCCTTCTAATAGAGGAGGCTGAGGCCCCTAAAAAGAAGCCTGTGGGTAAGTATAAGTATGCTCTTTCTATTAAGGAGGAAGAGGATAAGAATAAGGAGAAGCTTATTAGTATATTTATAATATTACTTTTTATAGTCTAGAAATACTAATAATAGTTTAGAGAAGTCTAAGTATAAGTCTAAGGAGGTGAAGATTATAGCTAGTATGCGTTATAGTATACTAAAGAAGAAGACTAATCCTACTACTAGCAAAAAGACCCTGGGCTCTACTAAGAAGCTCTATGCTTCCTCTACTATCCTAGAGGGAGCTAGTAAGCTAATAGAGTATCTATGCTATAGCTATATATACTTGCTGTTTGCAGGTAAGAGCTCTAGTTACTACTTCTATAGTGCTAGCAAATACTGCTACTACTACCTAGCTAGCTATAGCTGCTAATCTCTTTCTGCTACTACTATTATACCCTATAAGTGCTACTATGAGGCCTATAATAGTAATAACTAAGTTATAAGTATTCTATGCTTATATATAGGTGTGTGTGAGATAATTTGGTATAGTGCTAACTTATCTGTCTAGGCTTTTACTTATTAGTGCTAGGTTTTCTAGGCTATTCTTAAAGAGAAGGAGGAGAAGGAGAAGGAGGAGGAGTAGGAGGAGGAGGAGGAAGAGGAGCTCTAGGTTATTATATACCTAGAGGCTGCTATAGGAGAGCTAGCTTTAGCTAGCTCTTCTTAGCAGGTCTCTATAGCTATTACTCTTTTTAGTAGTATTATTACTAGTATATATACTTACTTAGTAAGCTTTTTAGCTCTCTATAAGCTGCCTGCTAGTATAGCTAATAGCTTTATTAACTGCCTTATTATAGCTGTTTATGCTAAGAAGTGTTTCTATTATTAAATATATGCTTTTAGGTATTAATACTTTTTGCTTATTAGTGTTTAGAGAGGTATAGGGCTAGTATGCCTGGGGCTGATATACCTGTGAGAATTGCTTTTCTACCTAGCTATTATATATGGGGGGGCTATAGCCCTGCAGATAATATTTGCTAGTCTTTAAGCCTAATAGAGCTTTATTCTATACTTTTAAACTTGCTTTCCCTTTATTATAATAATATAGTAAGTATTTACTAGGTTTAGTAGTGCTTAGAAGTGTTTAAACTTAGCTTAGAAGAGGCTTTTTATAAGCTTATTTGCTAGTATTTTATTTATAGATATATAGAGCACTTTAAAAGTGCTCTTTATATGTTCTTAGTATAGCTATATATTCTAAATATTAATATACTATAAGTGGGTTAAAATATATTCTCCCTCTTTAACTACTAGTTAAATAGTTTACTGATTATTATAATAGACTTTCTAAATATCTCTAAGCTCTAAAATAAGGTTATAGTATAGCTTTTAAAGGGCTATTATCTCTTTAGTAGTATGCTTAAGGCTTAGAAGCTTTGCTTTAGTTATTAATATTATAACTGTTACTTAATAGGCTGCTTTCTACTAAATTATACCTCTAAAGAGTATTATTATATAGCCTTATAATAATCTATATATCTCTTTATTATTAGCAAATAAGGTATTACTAGTAATTAGTAGTGTGGGAGTCTCTTTATCACCTTTTAAGCTGCTATAGCAAATTATAAGGTAGTAAGTTATATAGAGATATTATATATACTGCTTTACTATAGTAAAGTGCTATATACTTAGATTTATAAGGAAGTGAGAGAGTTATATTATAGTAAAAGCTACTTTAAGGTATATTATTATTACTATATATAGGATATTTCTAATAAGTAATTAGTAGTCCTTAACTTCTATAGTAGTGGCTTTGCTAGGGTTTTTTATAAGCTTAGTAACTAGTATAGGAGTGCTTAGAGTAATACTATTATAGAGGCTAAAGCATTCTATAATAGTCTTAATATACTAGTTATAGACTAGGTAAATCTTTTTAGCTGCTTAGTCTTATATAATATATATTCTAAGATACTATTTAATAGAGCCTAGTTTATATAGTTTATATAGTTTCTTAATCTTTTATATAAGCTTCTAAGCTTTAAAAGTATAGTTTTAATAGAATAAAACAAGAATATTATTAATATAGAATAAGAGCAGAACCTTATAGTGCTTATTTTAAAAAAGGCAGGGCTTCTTATTATATAGAGAGAGCTTAAGCTTATATAAGGCTATAGAGAATTCCTTATACTATAAAAGAGGTATATCCTTTAAGCTATATAGAGCTTTATTAAGCTTTATAACTTTACTAGCCTGCTTAAAGTTATCTGGAAGGTAGCAGGTAACTAGCTCTCTATCTAGGTTAATATCTATATTTAGAAATATATTAATAATATTAAATTAGAGTATTTTATAGTTAAACTAGACTATAATTACTACTACTATATACAGGCTTTAAGCTATAAATATAGTAGTATAGGTTAAGCTAAGAGAGAAGGTGTTTTATATATCCCCTTATATGCAGATTTGCACTTTATAGGTGTTAAGGTGGTTATCTTAGAACTTATAGGTATATACCTACTTTAAGGGAAGAAGCTTTAAGTGTATCTTAGACTAGTTAATAATATACTAGGTTCCCTTAGCTGTAAGCTTATTAATTTCCTTATTTATAGCCTCTTAAAATATATCTTAGAGTAGCTCTCTTAGCTTCCTAGCTTTAAAATAGTTACTTAGAGGCTTTAAGAGGTTTTCTATAAAGTATATTATCTTCTACTTAGTATTTAGATATATCTTAGAGTTATTTTATAGATATACTATAATAGTAGAATATAAAGTCTTATATCTAAGAGTGCTTTCTATAATAGCTTTATACTAATTAGATATAAAGGTTATAAAGAAAGCATTCTAGTAGTTATCTAGTAAGCTCTTTTCTAAATAAAGAGTTATAAGAACTTTTAGGTGCTGCTCTCTAATACTCTATTATATTAGAGGTTTATAGTTAATCTATTAGTATTAATAATAGATAGGTTAGGAATCTATTTTAGCTATTAAGGAGGAGTTTTATTTAGATTACTATAAGCTCTCTTTCTTTATAGGTGTTTAAGTAGCTGGTTTTTAAGCGTTTAAAATAGGTAGATATAGGTTTATATTCTTAGTAATAGTATATTATGCTTTGGGGTAGGGCTCTGGTGTTATAGGAGTGTCTAAACTTAATCCTAGTATGCTTTTAGAATTAGAAGTTTATTTAGGAGTAAGCAGTTCTCTCTATATTCTAACTAGTATACTTTTAAACTATATTATAATAGTAGTATAAGGTGCTTCTAAACTATGGGAAGTGGCTAGTATAGAGGACTTAAGCCTGCTAGTAGTTTATTTATTTATTATAAGATTACTATTTACTTTATTAAGCACCTCTAAGATTTTAAGGACTATATTAGAGGATTTAATAGGTATTTTAACCTTATTAATAATTATCTAGGTATTCTAGATATTTATAGCCTCCTTCTTATTATTTAGAGAGTAGAATTTTAACTTATTAAAGTATATATTATATATAATAATAACCTAGTTAAGTGCAGAAACCTAAATCTTATATAGGTTATATATTTCTAGTATATATTCTATAAGGTATCTAAGATAGGCCTTTAAGTTAACCTTATAATAGTATCTCCTAATGTCTTTTTTATGACTTCCTTTAAGGGAGTAAGCTCTATAGCTATAGGCATATAAGCTTCCCTAATATAGGTATAGGTCTTAGTATATAGTAAGTGTAAAGTCTAGTTACTACTATTAGAAGTAGTTCTAGAACTACTTAAGTTTTATCTAAATAGAGCTTTGCTAGTTATTTATAGTATATAGGCTAATATTAAAGATAAAAACTACTGCTCTCTAAGCTTCTAAGATAAGGTATTTTAGCAGGTAAGTAGTAGTTAGTATTATAAGCGCTTTTAGAATAATTTCTAAGCTAGTATACTCTCTGCTACTTATAGGCTTCTTAGTGTTTGCTGGTAGGAGCTTGAGATTAATTCTAAGCTCCTCTATCTATTATTTATATTAAGTAAAGCTTTATATAGTAATAATAGTATACTTAATATTATAGTAGATCTTATAGATAGTGAGTTTTTATTATCTTTATATCTAGTATTTAAATATCTAGAGTGTTTTAAATACTTTATTATGCTCTTTTAAGACTAGGAGAATTTTAAAGAGTTTTCTGCTATACTTATCCTTAATAAGGAGTATTTAGATATATAGTTTGCTAAGCTTTTAGTAGTTAAAGAGGTTCTAAGCTATATAGTAGTAGGGATAGGGAGATTTAGTCTTAGATATACTATATAAGATAACTTACTTAGTATATACTTAAGTATAAAATTTATATTAAATATATAATAGAGTCTTAATTCTTACTCCCTAAGTGTTATATATAAGGCGTTTAAGTATGCTCTAGCCTAGATAACTAGCTTAGAGGTGCTATAGTTATATATTATTAGATCTTTTAGCTATATAGTGGTATAAGAGGTATATTAGCTTCTAGTTATTTAAGAGGGCTATAATATCTATACTACTTATAGGAATATTTAAACTAAGTAGGTAGGCAGAGATAGAGTTATATTTAAAGAAGACTAGGTTACTTTTATATAGTAGCTGCTTTATATAAGTAAACTTACCTAGCTTACTAAACTACAGAGAGCAGTTATAGCTATTATACTAGATGCCTGTTTTAAAGAGGAGTGCTTTTAAGATAATATTAGTATATATATTTTTAATAATAGTAATATTATTTAAGGTTAGAGTACTCTTTTTACTTATTAAGATATTTTTAAATATATTCTAGATAACCTAAGTGCTTCTCCTAATAATTAGTATATTTATACTACTGATTTTAATTACCTTATTATTATATAAGTATATAAAGGTACTAGAAACTAGCTTTCTCTTATTATTAATAATATAGAGAGCTTTATAATTATCTAGAATAATACTATTAGAGAGAGTGTGTGGTTTTTTAAAGAATATGAATATTATAGAATAAACTTAGGTTACTTAGCTTTTATCTTTAAGAAGGTTTTAGTTAATAATATAGTAGGAAATATTATTAGGAAGTTACTCTTTATTACTAGTACCACCCCTATTACTATGCCTATCCTAGCTGCTACTATAGTGTTTACTATAGCTATAGTTAGATAAGTGCTAACTGCTCTTCTAAGACTCCTTTATAATCTACCCTATATATATAAGGTTATTATAAATATAGCTCTACTATAGGGATATTACTATCTTCTATATATACTATACTTTATTCTTTAATATTTTATAATCCTTAAAGCTATCTTTTAGTAAGCCTATAAATACCTGTTAAATATAGTTATAGTTCTATAGAATCTACTTATAGTATTATTTATAGGGGTAGCTAGGGATCTTATTAGATATTACTACTAGAAAAGAAGTATTTAAAGTGGTCTATAAGACTTAAAGTAGATCCTCTAAGTTAGAGTAGCCTATAAGAGTAATATATACTCTAAGTAATCTGCTAGAACCCTTAGTAGTAGCTAGCTTACTATAGATCTTAGTAGTAAGAATAATTCTAAGCTCTTTAAGTAAGAGATAGGGTATTCTAATTTTTTCTGCTTAGGTAACTAAATCTAGCTAGTTCTAGGCCTAAGTAGAAGCTATTCTATAATATACTACCTTAAGAAAAGTGTGTTTACTATAGCTTTTTTTAGTGTTAGTAATATTCTAGCTTACTACTAGTTTATAGAGATAGTGTTACTCTTTATGCTACTTAGTAGGTTAAGTAGTATGCTTAGTATACTTTAGAATATCCTTATAATTTTAGTGTATTTGTTTCTATATATTATTATTAGAGCAGGTAAGTTACTATTTAAGGAGGTGGAGTATATTCTAAAGGTTAATCTGGGACTTATTATTCTTATTATTAAGCTTTATTTCTACTACTTTAAGGTAAACTATATTAATAGTCTAATAGATAAGTGTCTAATAGTTATAGTATAAGGTAATCTATAATAAGAGGTTTATACTATTAGTAGAGAAGTATTTAAGTGTATTACTCTATTTATCTTAGATATTCTTATACTTAATAGGGGTTAGTAGAGTTAGCTTTATAAGCTTAGAAGTAGTAAGATCTGCTCTACTAGTTTATTAGGAAGTGTTAGACTCCTTGCTTTTAATAATATTAATAGAGTTATTATGCTTAGTGGTTTTATAGAGTATTTAAGAGGGATTCTCCTTAGCTTTTTGCTTTTAGAGAGCTGCTTTATACTTAATAAGATTAGCTTTATACTTAGCCTAGAGGTAGTTATTATACTTATCTATAAACTCCTAAATAGTTAGAGTGCTCTTAAGAGTATTAGAAGGCTTTCTAGTATTAGAACTATTAGAATTAAGATACTTCTAAATACCCTTGTTCTGTGTGGATAAGTGTAGGTTAAGATACTAGTAAGGCTAGTTAGCAGGGCCCTAGAGCCTTGCTTTTAGAGAGAAAGTTATTAAAGAGTGTGCAGCTATTATTATAAGGCTGCTTTAAAAAGGTTTTAAGTGTTATGAGGTTATTTTAAATAGGTAAAGGATAATAGGAGAAAAGCTGCTTACTCTTTTCTAGGCTTAGAGAGGTTAGAGGGGTATTTATAAGCTATAGAGCTAGGCTTATAACTATTATAAGCTATAGGTAGGGGTGAGGGCAAGTTATAAGGAGTAACTATCTTAGCTATAGGTTAGTATATGCAGAAAGTATAGTGAAATAGTCTGTGGTGTGTAATTATATAATTACACGCTATAGTGTATAGCCACTGCAGCCTTATAAGGCTGAGAGTGCTGTGAACTGTATTATGACAAATACTTAGGCTTATTTAATATATCTAAGTTTATATATAAACCTATCTCTTTTTTAAGTTAAATTAACTATATAATAACTAGTTAATAGGATTATTCTAAGATATATTAGAGCTTTTACTTTATAGTACTATTTATTAAGATTATTTATAGTATCTATAAATTATTAATTACTTTCTAAATTCTATATAGAGTTTTAGTAAAAGTAATTACTATTTACTTAGTTTATAATAATTATTGCTTAATAACTATTACTATAATTAAGTAATAAAAAGGTAGCTATAGTATCTTAAAGGTTATTTATATCTCTTCTTATTATACTAACTATATCTATTATAATCTTTATTCTAGGTGTCTAAGATAGCTCTTAAAGTAGAATATAGATAGAAAGTAGAAACTCTCTAATTATAAGCTTAAGAAAGCTTATAACTTTAGAGTTATCTAAGTTCTCTTATTTTATTAATATCCCTTATATATTATAGAGGTTAGAAAGATATTTTACCTTCTCTATACTATTAATAACTAATCCTCACCTATATCTAGTTATTAAGTAATTTACTAACTACTAGTTATTTTATATATACTAAGAAACTACTAAAATAGGTTAATTATTATTTAGTATAGAGTTAGTAAGCCTTATATAGTTAAAAACCACTAAGTTATTATAGAATTTAAAGATAACTTATTCTACTATAAAGGGGATAAGATATAGTAATATTAATAGTTTTATAGACTTAGAATAATTATAATACTTTAATAAATTAATTAGTTATTACTAATTATTTACTCTTTTATACTTCTTAATCTTATCTTTTATTACTATATTCTAAATAGTTAGATACTTTAATAATTCTTTATTACTTCTTAAAGTCTTAGTATTAAATATATTAATAGGTTAGGTCTATAAATAAATACTCTTAGATTTAGATAGGTTAAGACTTATTCTATTAGGTAAAGAGGGCTTTAGATTTATAAATTATAGAATATATTTATTCTTTTAGTCTTTTATTGCTTTTAGTGCTATCTACTTTAGTATCCTCTTTCTATCTTTAAAGACCTAGTTTTAAATAGTTCTATTTAGCTTTAAAGAGACTTAATACCTTTTAAATAGCTCTTTATTTATAAAAGTCACTAATAGTTAGTTAATTTAGGTTCTCTTTCTTACTTATAGAGGCTATTTTAGTAGTGCTAGGCTTCTAGATTATATAAAGAATCTAAACTAGTTAACTAGATATAAGCTAGAAGTCTATAATAGAGATTTAGTATAGTAAAGGTTAATTAGATATAGTTATTTTAATAAAACTTTAGTTATAATAGCTAGAGCTTTAGGTAAGACTCTAGTTATAATATATATTAAAGTTTATAGTCTTTTTTTTACTCTTTTTTCTAACTACTAATTATTATAAAACTAGTTTTATCTATTATATAAGTTAATTAGTAGCCCTAAAAAGACTACTCTATTTAATTTAGGTATTTATAGATAGATAAATAGTATATTTAGAGCTTTCTTTTTAAGCTAGATAGTTATACTATCTCTTAGGCTTTTATTATTAAAGTTATTTTCTATATCTCTAATTATATAATACTAAAAGAGTTATCTAGCTTTAATAGGTCTTATAAGGTAATATATAATTACTATAATATCTATAGAGTATATTAAGGTCTTAGTCTTTAATATCCTAATAGTATTATATAAGTTAGTAATAATATACTATAGTTTAAAAGGAGGAAATAACTTCTATATTATATTTAGAGTTTTGCTCTAGTATTTAATAAGTATATATTTTATTAATAAATTAGAGAAATATATCTAGCTAGTTATATCTTAGTATTATAGAGATAGAGTCTTATATTTAATTATTAATAGCTAATATCTTAGTTTCTCTATAAGTTTAAAGCTTAATATATCTCTAATAATCTAGCTCTATATCTAGAATTAGCTCTTACTTAGTTTATTAAGTATAAAATCTATTAGTTATTTAATATTAGAGATAAAAAGCTTTAAGGATCTTAGCTTCTAAATATAGTTATCTAAAGTATTATTATTATTAAAAATAATCTTTCTTATTATAATATTTTTAGAAAGAAAGCTAGTAGGAGGAAAGAGTAAGTAATTTATAGACTAAATAGATAGATTTAAATAAGAATAGTTATAAAATCTAAAGATATTATAGTATAGTAATTAATATTAAGTATCTTTTATCTAAGAGAATAGGTTAGGTAGTATATATAAATATAAATAAAAGAGAGAAGATCTAGAGAACTAAAAGGGTTAATAATACTTTTTTATACTTACTAATTACCTTAAAGTATTAGTAATTTATTAATATTTTATAGAAGGAATAGTTAACTTCTTTCTCTCTTAGCTCTCTTAGCCTTAATAAAGGTAAAGTAAACTTAAAATAAAAAATCTAATAATATATTTAATAGTAAATTAAAGTAGTTATTTATAGAAAAAGAATAAAGAAAATAGTAATTATTAGCTATTATTAAAGTAAGAAATCTAGTTATAAAACTAGATAAATACTCTTCTCTATTCTTTAATATTAACTTCTCCTCCTCTAATAGTTATTTTCCCCTCTATTTCTTAATCTTAACTTAACTTCTCTAAATTCTTCTTTTTATATCTATAAATTACTTTTTCTTACTATAGCTAACTATAACTTCTTTATATTAAGTGTTAATATTAGCCTTATTCTTATTATCTTTCTCTAAAAGCTACTCTTTAGGTATTTAGTCTTAATATCTCTATATCTTAGATAAAGTAGAATAATATATCTCTTTTTATTTAGTACTTTAATAACTAGCTTTAGATAATTCTCTTTTCTTTATACTTCTTATTACTTAACTAATATCTATTATCTTTTTAGGTTACTATAAGCCTTACTTAGCTCTAACTTAATATTCTTAATAATAAATATTTAGAAATAGCTTTTATTCTATAGGTATTTTTTAATAAGACTGCTAATATAATAAGACTAGCTTTCTAGAAAGTTTATCTTAGTAAGTAAAACTTTAATTAAATATTTAAGATAACTAAGAGAATTAGTAACTTTTACTATTAAGTCTTTATTTATATCTCTACTATCTTTTTTTCTAGCTTATAGTAGATAAAGGTTTTTTAGTATATAGTAGCTACTTATAGCTTATTTATTTAATTCTAAGGTAGTTATAATATAATACTCTATATCTATTATAAAAAGTATATCTATACTATAAAGAACTTTATAACTAGTATTTTTATCTATAAACTATATTTTAAATATATTTTTATACTAAATACTCCTTATACTAACTGCTTCTTCTATAAAATCTAAGAGAATTACTTTTATAATAATCTAAGTATTTATAAATATTATAGATATAGAATTAAGTATAATAATAAAGTAAGAAAGAGTAGAGAATTTAATAGTATTATAATAATTCTATAGTTTTAAATTCCAATTAATACTACTATATTAGCTATATCTAAATTTAACTTTTTAATTCTTTAAAATACTCTTTATTCTTAATAGGCTTAAAAGTATTACTTAGAGGTTAGATTTACTTACTCTTAGTATCTTTTTATATTAAAGCTATCTCTAAACTTTAATCTTATAGAGATTACTAACTACTTAGAGCTTTATATTATAGATTAAGAAAAGAAAGATAGAGTAACTAAATATATCTTTATAGAATAGAGAAAAAGAGAAGAAATAATAAAAATATTATTAAGTAGTAATAAGAATATAAAGGAAATATTCTCTAAATAGATCTATAAAACTAACTTTAAATTCTATTTAAATATAAAATTAATAAGATATTTTTTATAAATATCCTTCTTTTTCTTATTAATAATAATATTATATAGCTGCTTTTAGTATTAATAGCTTTATTACTATACTCTTAGTTATCTAGATATTAATATTCTTTTTATAAATTAGTAACTATACTTTAATACTCTCTTTTCTTTTCTTCTCTTCTATCTATTCTTAAACTATTAGTTCTCTTATTTATTTAGTTTAGTAATAGCTATATTTATAGAGAGAGTTTTAGTATTATTATTAAAAAGCTATAGATCTTTAATATCTTATACTCAGTATAGATATTAAAGTTATTAATAAATAGATTATTATTATATTAAAAAATAGTTATTAGTAAAGTAATATATTTTAATAAGTTAATATTATCTCTTATCCTTATTTCTAAAGTTTAGAAATATTATTTCTAGAATCTTAAACTTTTAAAATATAAAAAATAAAGAAAAAAAGACTTTATAAATAAGTATAAATAAATCTATAAATTATTAAACTAAGTATTTAAGAATAAAAGAAAGATTATAAGTTTTTTAGATCCTCTATTTTAATATACTTCCTCTCTTTTTCTTTTAATATCTATAGAATTTCTATTACTAATTACTATTTAGCTTTTAATACTTTAATTACTATTTTTAAGTTTTTTAGATACTATCTTAATCTTACTATAAATTATAATATATTCTCCTCTTTATTTCTAATTATTTCTCTAGGTATTATTAGTTCTTTATCTTCTTCTTTTAGTATATAGTTATTATACTCTTTATTTCCTAATATTAAGAAGACTTTTACTAGGTTTCTCTCTAAATTAGATCTATAAATATCTATATTACTTAGTTCTTAATATCCTCTAGATACTTAAATAAATTTCTAAAGTTAATTTTTTCTAAATATTCTATTTATAATCTCTTTTCCTATTAATATTACTAGTTAATATAATAGAGTATTAGAGATATATAATAAGATATAAAAGGGGCTTTATTATTAGTAGTTAAGCTTTTTAATAGAAGATTTATTAATAGATCTCTTAATATTAAATATTAAGACTAGATTACCTACTTCTAGCCTCTCTTTTCTTATTATTTACTTATATTAATTATTACTATATTTTATAGTTTTTTTATATTAACTCTTAATTATCTTTTTAGCTTACTTTCTATCTTTATTAAGTTATAAAAAGGCTTATAGATATATCTAAACCTTCTCCTTCTATATAGTTACTAAATTTTAATTAAAAACTCTTTAAGTTAGTATTAGAGTCTTAATAGGTATAATAGATTTAAATCTATATAAAAGATAGAAAGAGCTAAAGCTAGTTAAAGTATAAATACTTAATTAGTCTATAAATAGAGTAGTAGGTAAATATAGTTAAGGGTTAATATTCTTCCTTTCTCTAGTCTATATTAATAAAGAATAAGTAATAGGTTAATAATTAGTCTTAATTACTCTATTAGCTCTTAGATTATAGATTAATATTACTTTTCTCTTTATACTATACCTTTTATTAAACTTAATAATAATACTCTTATTTTCTAGATCTTTATTAATAATAATTTTACTATATAGTTTATATTAATAAATAACCTCTTTCTAAACAAACTTTATAATCTTAGCTATAGTTACTTATTTAAGCTAATATACTTTAGGCTATATAATAAGTAGATTTTAAGCTTTTATAAAGTACTACTTATCTACTCTCTATATATTTAATAAAATCCTTATAAAGAGTAATTTCTTTAATAAACTATAGATCTTTATATTATCTATATATTAAGCTCTTCTCTTTTAGTAATTTGAATAACTTTTTAGAAACTCTTTAACTTCTAAATATATATTACTCTATATATAATAGTTAGATAATCTCCTTACTATAGCTTACTTATCTCTATAACTACTTTCCTTATAGGCTTTAGTAATTAGTTTTCTTCTCTATTTAGAGTTATTTATAATTTATCTTAGTATTAGCTTCTAGTTTATTAGTTTAGTGAAAAGTAGATAGTTTTAAATATAGTAGTCTAAAGCTCTAACTTTAAAATTATAGTATCTAATAGGTTAAATCTCTAGAAGGTATCTTTATATTATTAAATAGTAAGTAATTTATTAAGAATATACTAAATAGGTCTATAAATTATTAAGAAGAGTATCTAGAATAGTTATTATACTATTAATAATTTTCTATATATCTTCTATAAAAACCTCTTCTATTTATTATATATTACTATATTATTATACTTAATTAAAAAAGGAACTAGCCTTAATATTAATAAAGAAGATCTATAAATTAATCTAAGAATTAATTTCTCTTTCTGCTTTTTTATTAATTATATTTAAAAAGCCTTAGAGTTTCTATAAAAGGCTATCTACTACTATATTCTATATATTATAGATATATTATACCTTAAAGTTAAATATTTAAATCTATATAATCTATTAAATAATAAGAGCTCTTAGAAGGTTTATAGCTACTCTATTTAGTTATATAACTAAAGTCTAAATATCTATTTCTAGAATAAAGTATCTTTTATAGAAGTAATTATATATCCTCTTTAAGGATTTTAAGATATTATATAGTTTCTTTTTTCTAATATTATAGAATAGTTTCAGTTCTAACTAAGTATTACTCTTAAAGTAAGAGACTATATATTAATTATTAATAAATTAACTTAGAACTCCACTCTATTTTATATTATTAATATTAACTATAAGATATATATCTTCTTCTCTAAAGCTATAATCTAAGATAATAAGGATTAGAGCTTTAGTAAGTATTAACTTTAAGGTATTTATTACTATTTTATACTTCTCTTTTTAATAAAAAGAGATATCCTTCTTAAGTAAATTAGTAAGTAGCTTTATAATAGTTAAATAGTTCTTTACTTAGAATCTATAAAATATTATAATTCTTAGAAAAGCTCTTAACTCTATTAAGTTAGTATAAGTAACCTATTTATAGATTTTAACTATTTTTACTTTCTCTAGATAATATCTATTAGTGCTATAAATATAGCTAATAATTATTACTACTTCTTAAACTTATTAAGACTTAACTATTACTATTATATACTTTACTAACTCTAAATTAACTAGAACTTTATTAATATTCTATAAATATTCTAAAATAAGTCTATAAGTCTCTAGATAAAACTTAATCTCTTCTTTATTATAGTATAAAGTTAGTTTTTTAATAGTAATATTATTAAAAAAGGCTTTATAATAACTAGATATAAAGTTATATAGAATTCTAATTATAACTTTTATAAATTATATAACTAAATTTATTACTCTTTAAGGCAAAATATATATATATAGTAATTTAATAAGTAAGGTAAATATAGTTAAGTCTCTATTTATAGAGTCTAAGAGAACTTAGTTATATTCTAAGAAGAAGTTTAAAAGAGATAATAACTAATATATAGTAAAATCCTTTAAAAAATTATTTATAGAGAGAGGTAGCACTATATCTTAAATTATAACTATATTTATCTTTATTATAGAGTTAATAAGTCTTATCTTACTATCTTTCTTATATATAAAAAAGAATAGATTATAATATACTATATAACTCTACTCTAGGATTCCCTTTTCTAGTTTATTTTTTAGAATTATAATAATATCTTATTCTAACTCTCTTAATATTAAGATTCCTTTTACTTACTATACTTTATATAGAATTATTTATATTATCTATAGGAGAGTAATAGAAGAGTAGATAGAGCTATAATAAGTAAATTTCTAAGCTAAAGCTTCCTCTCTTACTATTAAAATAGCTATAAGAAGCTTCTTTTCTTTAAGCTATAGATAATTAATAGTTTTTAAGATAGCCTCTAGCTAGGTTTTTATAAGTCTTATTTCTAGCTTAATACTTAAAAACTTTAATATAATTAGGTTAGTAAATAGAGTATTAAAATCTAGCTTTATATTTTTCTCTACTCTTACTTATACTTTTAGTTTCTACTCTAGGTTACTATTTAGGGTTAAACTATTTAATATAGTATTATTAATAGATTAAATCTTTTTATCTTTTATTTTATATAGTATATTAATATTTTCTATTAGTAATATAGATATTATCTATATAGATATATAGTAATAATAAGAAAAGATAGTATCTATAGCTATAATAACTTTAATTTCTTTTTAATATACTAATTTATACTTCTTTTTAGATACTCTCTTCTTTACTGCTTTTTTCTTAGATCTATAAATATAATACTAATAGTTAATACTATAACTATTATATCCTTTAGTATATTTAGTATTTATAATTACTTTATAGATATTATTAAGCTTAGAGATAACTTCTTCTTAGATTATAGTCTCTAGGATTTTATTAAAAATTAATCTAAATTCTTTAAAAACAGTAATAACTTCCTTATCTAGCTCTATTTATTACTTAACTCCCTCTAGTAGGTTATATAAGCTCTTAAATATATACTAAATTACTTTAATATTCTAATATATCTTTATGCTATTTAGTATTATATCTAACTCTTTCTTATCTTTAACTTTATTAACTTACTAAGTATTTTTTATAAATTCTAAGCTTATTACTATATTAGATTTATTAATAATAGCTTCTATTTTCCCTCCTCTATAAAAGATATAAAAGTATATTAATATTATAAAGATATAAAGCAGTCTATCTTAGTAATAATTTCTAGAAAGTAAGTAGTTAAGTCTTCTATATAAAATAATAATAAGATATTAATCTTAATATTCCTAAACTAAAGGACTTTAATAATTTAGTTTTATATATAATCTAAGGTTATTTTAGTCTTTAAGATAAAAGAGGTTTCTAATACTAAGTTCTTATTATAGATATTCTCTAGGAAAATAAAGAAGCTAATATCTTAAATTATATACCTCTAATATAGATATTATCTATAATTATGCTTATAAATTAGATTCTCTGCTTTTTATTAGTAATTCTATAGATTTCTATATTAGTTCTAACTATATTACTCTATAAGCTTAGATACTTAATATATCCTTTATTAATAAGATTAATTACTAAGCTACTATTAATAATTCCCTTAATTAGTATATTTATAGAGCTATAAAGAGTAATTATAATCTACTAATAGATTATAATAAAGTTTAGAATAGTAATATACTTTAATAATAAAAGAAGTATAGAATTCTATTTCTTTATTATAGTATCTATTTTAAAGATAGAATTAATTATATAGTAGTTAAACTATACTTATTTAGTCTATAAATTCTTAGATAAGACTATAGAAATAGTAACTAAAGTTACTTAGTTTTTAGAATAGTTTTTATTATTATTCTATTAGTCTATCTACTCTTATAACTCTTTATTACTAGCTTCTATCTTATTAAATTAATCTAGAAGTATAATATTAATAGGAATAAAAACCTCTTATACCTTTAAATTATATCTATTTTTATACTTATTAATTATTACTTTAGTAATATTATAAACTATTCTATTTTAGTTTAGTTAGTTTTAATAAAGAAAGGCTTTAAAAATAGCTATCTTCCTATTTACTCTCTTACTATATAGCTTTAATATAAGAGTATAGCTAGTTTATAAATTACTATATTAAATCTAAAGCTTATCTTACTCTTTTTATTTTTATTATTTAACTAGCTCTTTTAGAGCATTCTATAATATAATATTATTAGTATCTTCTTTATTATTATAAAGTTTAGTAACTTACTAAGTAATTTAAATTAGAGAATCTTAAACTATAGATAAATTTACTATTTAGAAGGCTTATTAAATATAAATATTATAAAGTTCTAAGTAATAGCTTCTAGCCTTTATCTATTCTATAGTAGTAATATCCTTAACTAGATTAATATACTAGTTTCTAGACTTAAAGCTAAAAGATATTATATTAATAAAGTTATATAACTATATTATATCTTTTTCTTAATCTATAAAGCTAATAGATTGCTTAGAGTATAGCCTATTATAATTAATAACTTATATAATCTTTTTTATTAGTTTTAGTTACTACTTCTCTACTATTCTACTAATAGTTACTATATAGTTTATAAAGCTATCTTTATTAATAAAAATATACCTTAAAATTATCTAGCTATCTATCCTCCTAGCTATATAGCCTTTATTAATAATACCTACTTTAACTTAGATATTAAAATTAAGGTTACTAATAAAGTAGAAAGATACTATATAGTAGTAAACTCCCTTCTAGCTAGCTTTAAGATACTTAATATAGTTAATAATAATATAGACTACTGCTCTATAAAACTAGTAGTATCTAAAAGCCTAAAAAGATATATATTACTATAATCTCTCTTACTAAAAGCCTCTATAGTTTTCTCTTTTTCTACCTCTTTTAAACTCTTAATATTAGTAATAGCTGCTTTAGTAATTACTATAACCAGCTTATAGATAGTAATACTACTATTACTAATATTAAGTTTATATATTATTCTAAGATTATTATTTATAAAGTTTAGTAGCTTTTATAGTATTTAAGTTAAAAGTGTTATCTCTTTAGCTAGTAACTTTCTTAATAAGGCTTAGAATATCTATCTTATAGTTAGCTCTATTAATATTAAGAGTTCTAAAGTTCTCTATAAAAGAGTTAATAATTAAGCTTATAGTCTATACTATAAAAGGTTTCTTAGCCTTAGCTTTTTATTTTATTAAAATTATCTTTACTAAAACTTAAAGTATAGTTATTAATTTAGGCTTTATAAAGCTTAATAGTTACTAAAGTTTCTGCTAAGTAGTAGACTATTTAATTAAAGTGTTTTTAACTATAATCTATTACTTTAAAATAACTTTAGTAGGTTAGTAGTTAAGACTTTAAGCTATAGCTCTTATTACCCTCTCTAAAAAATAGTAATAAGTAATATAAATAAGTTTAGTATTTATAAGTTCTAGATCTCTATATAGAATAGCTCTCTATTAAAGCTAGTAAATAGTAGTAATTAATACTATAATCTATAAAGAGTTATTATCCTTAATATAAGAGCCTATAACTAGGTTCTAAAGATCCTTATTAGGGTTCTATTAACACTTTAGGTCTATAAATCTAAATTAGTAAAGAAGTTTCTCCTTAGCTTTCTTTTAGATCTTAATCTTATTAATATAGAATTATACTATATCTTAATAGTTACTAGAGCTATATATATAGACCTTATTCTTTATATCTTTATTAGTTTTATAGTAAAGCTTAGAAAGGCTTTTATAGTCTATAATAAAGTCTGAGATATTAGTTTTAATAAACTTAAGTATATTAGTAGAGTAGGGAGTTATTATAGCTATAATAGGGTATCTTATTAAAAGGTTAGTTAGAACTATAATATCTTAATTAGTATATATCCTCTTAGATAAATAATAAAAACTAGAGAATATTACCTCTATTTCTAGAAAGAGATTTATAAACCTATCTATACTATCTTTAGAAGCTAGCTATTTTATAGCTTATAGTTATATCTTACTAAATAAAGTTTCTATAAACCTTTCCTTAGACTACTTTTCCTTATTAAAAGAGGATTTAGTATCTAAGTTATTTAAATAAAAAGAAGATATAATACTTATAGATCTATAAATATTAAGCTTATTATTATATAGTTAAAGTAATATAGCTTTCTAAGTAGCAAAGTGAATTTATTATTATAATATCTTCTAAATAGAAAGATAAAGTAGGTAATTATAACTTCTTTAAATAATAAAAAAGGAAAAATAATATAAACTAAATAAATATAGAAAGGTCTCTTAACCTTAATCTTGCTACTTTAGGCTTTTATAGATTTACCTTAAGTCTTATTATTTAATATAGAAGGGTTTCCCTAATAATACTTCTATCTTAGAAGACTTTATAGCTTTGCTATATTAGAATATCTTAAATATTAGTATTCTTTGCTCTTAATACTTAAGGCTATATTAGTAAGGGGTTTATTAGTATTTATTTACTAATCTAGTTAATCTTACTATATTTATTAGCTTAGTAAGACTGCTAATTACTATATTAGTCTTAAATATAGCTATCTTAGCTACTCTAGTTATAACTTACTAGTTAAATAATAGTAGTATTAAAAGTATATAAGGGAGGAGAAAAGGGAGTATATTTACTAGAACCTACTAATAGTATATAAAAGGAAGTATATTAGGGTCTTTATTATTTCTACCTTAATTCTAAGAGAATATATAGCTATTACTATCCTTATAAACTAAGATAGGTTTATAAATATCTTTCTCTGTCTTTCTATATTTACTGTTAATTATATTATTATTCTTTATTATTTATAGATTTTTTAGATATATTATTATATTTAAAGTGGATTAGTTATATATATATATATATATATATCAATAGTGGGGATATATAGATATAATAAAGGCACCCCACTCTTTGAGAAGCCTTTAAAGACTATTAAAAAGAGTAAAGAAATCTGCCTCTGGGTATTATTAATAAAGGCTGGATCTATAAGGGCTAGAAAGGATAGTAAATAATATAACTCTATTTATAAATAGGTTAAAATAATAAAACTAGGCTTAAAAGATATATAAAATAATTTATAGATCTAATTAAAAGAGATCACTAAAAATAAGTATAAATTTGCTAAGAAAATCCTGAAAAACTTAAGAATTAAGTATTAAGGTATTAATAATAATAAGTCCTCCTCCCCTCTATGCTCTTCCTCTCTCCTTTACTATAGTTCTTTTATAATAGACCTATATACTAAGAGGGCTCTCTTAGAAATTGCACTGCTAAGTCCTACTTATTCTATTCTACTATATAATATAGTGCTCTATTATAGGTTTATAAGTAACCTTATATTACTTAGGAAGCTATACTAATATAGTATTTAGTAGGATATAAGTTTATAAAATAACTATTTTTAAAGATTAGATTATATCTACCTCTATATATTAGATAAGAGGTATTATTAATAGGTTTTTAAGTATAGAGAGACCTTAGGGAGTGCCCTGCTATAGAGTAAAAGGGATAAGGCAGGCGCTGTGTTCCTTATAAGTGCTTAGTAACCCCTAGCTAAGTATTATATATATATATATAATATAATAATAAAGTAATAACCTATTTATAGTAATACTATAATATAGCATTAGTGCCTTAGATATCTAGGCTTAGAAGCTATTTAATACTTCTTAAATAGTGTGAGAGGAGTTTGCCTTATCTAAGGGGGTAAGCCTATTATAATAATTAACTATAATATCTATAGTATAGGTAAAGTTTGCTGCTAAGTATAATAAGCTCTATAAGAGTTTATTAAGTATATAGAGCTAGGTAAATATATTATCCTAGACTTCTATAATTATAATAAAGGATATAAAGAGTATTACTTAGTGCTTTTTATAATAGATTAGTTTATAGTATATACTTAGGACTTTTACTTTATATAATAAGGTATAGATAAGCTTCTTATAGTAATAGAAGATTACTTAATAATACTCTTAATATAGTATAGAGTATATATAAAGGTGATTAAAATAGATCTTAAGTTTATAAAGTATCTATATATTATTACTGCTATTAAGGTGTGAAGTATCTACCTTAAGCTCTCTACTGCTAATACCTAAGTATAGAATAGTAGAGTGGAATAAGTTAGTGCTATAATTAAGGAGTATATAAGAGCTATAGTAATAGAAGTAAAGCTACTAGATATACTATAGCTTAAGATAATAAAGTTATCTACCTATCTATATAACTATATATCTATAGTAGTGAGAGGCTAGTGAATGCTCTATAAGCTATTCTATAAGTATTTCTAGGTAAGTAAGTTTACTGATTATATATATCCTAACCTCTTATATCTATATATCTATAGCTATAAGGTGTTTGCTATAATAAAGAAAGCTTAACTTAAGTAATAATACTATAAGAGGCTTATACTATATATATTTATTAGCTTCCTAATAGATTATATATCTAGTAACTCCTTTTATATATAGAACCTGCTATATATAGAAGTATTTACTATATATAATATAATATTTAATAAAAAGAAATTTTTTAATAATAACTTAAAGGGGCTGACTAAAGAGTTTTAGTATATAAACCTTACTATAATATAAGAGCAGATTAACTAGCTAATTAGTAAGAGCTATATATAAGCTACTCTATAAGATATTAATAAGGAGATAGATAAGGTAGTTAAGTATAATAACTATATTAATAAGTATATAGAAGATCTAGAAGCTATAGTACTAAAGAATATAGATATAGCTATATTATTACTGCTATAGAGCTTAGTAGCTCTAGTTACTGCTACTATACTGGAAATAAATAATACTTTTATTTATATAAATACTTATTTTAAATTAATAACCCCTCTAGAGACTTTATTAATAGCGTTTTTTATAGCTTTATAGAGTATACTTATAAGTATAGAGGGGTATAGAGAAAGGTATAACTACTAAAACAGGCTAAGAACCTTAAGATAAAAATAATAAAACTATATACTCCTATATACTTATACAGAAATATTATAATATTATAGCTTTATACCTAGAAGCCTTAGAATAAAGAAAAGGATCTCTCTAAGTATAATAACCTTATTATAGATATAATCTATTAAGTAAAAGTGATAAAAACTTCTAAATAATAAGATAAACTATAATAGTGCTAACTGATAATGCTTCTCTATTCTCCTCTCTATCCTTATTAAGGTAAAAAGTCCTGTTATACTATACTAACTAATATACCTATTTAGGTACTCTCTAAACTAGGCTGTCTATACTGCTCTATCTTAATTATCCCCTATAGTCTTACCTTAACACCCTATAAGGAAAACTATATACTAAAGAAAAATTATATAAATAAAAGCTACTATTTATAAAGGAAAAGGCACTCCTTATACTGCTTAATTGCTCCTCCTAGGTTATTATAAACCTAATTACTTCTTCCTATAGTTATACTATTCTAGTTTTCTTTATCTAGGCCTATCTTCTATAGGCTTATAAGCCTTATCCTAATCTAAACCTTACTTATATTATCCCTATTTATGCTAGCTAGGCAGCTATAAAAAGTAGTAACTATAGTTACTCTTAGAGATATTATCTTTAATCTATTACTAGCAGTTAACTTACTCTATAATATAGTCCTTATAGCTGTTATAGGTAGGCTAAAGAATATTAGATAAAGCTAGATATAGGGGATATTTCCTAGTAATAATAGTTTAGTATTATACTAGAGTAGGAGAGTATAAAGGGGTTATATCTTATCTAGTATTAGGCAGTCTAGCTAGTAAAATAAAAGGGTTAGATAGAGTTAAATTTAGGTCTATGAGGCTAGAGTTATTATTATTAGGAGGTAGTGGAGTGCTATAGGAACTAAAAGCTAGTAAGTCTAGGTCTATAATAGTATAGAAGCTAGCCCTACTAGAGTAATAAGGGGTAGGTTCCCTACTATTAGGCTTGCTATTCTAGCCTTTTATATAGTATAAGGTAAAAGTCCTTATAGAAAGCCTTAGTATTTTAAAAGGTAGTAGGAAGGAGGGTGTTCTAGGTATTAGAGGCTATATCTTATTAGTATTACTATATAATTCTACTATAAGGAGGTCTATCTAGAATATCTATAAAGGTCTATTACTATAAAGTATAGAATATTTTATAAACTTAGTAGTGATCTTTAAGATATACTAGGTGATAATTTAGGATTAATTTCTTCTTACTGCTCCTTTTATAGCTACTGCTAATACTATACTATTAATAATACTCTTATAAATATAGATTCTAATCTAATCTACTGCTTTAAGGCTATATATCTATAAATCCTACTATTAGAGCTAGGATCTAACTATAGCATTCTTTTAAAGAAGGGTATAAATATTAATAGGAGCTCTAAGAAGCTTATAGTACTAGGAGAGGTTCTCTATAGCCTCTATAAATAGTTTATTAGAATTTCTGCTCTAAATTAGATTAGTATAGTAAGTAGTTTCCCTTTCCTAGTTTACTACTATTATTATCTAGTAGTTATTACTATACTAAATATAAAAGATAGTAATATCTAATTAGATAAGTAGGTTATAATAAATATCTATAATTAATAATATTAAGATCTAGTATCTGCTAAGAGAGGGCATTACTCTTATTTGCTAGGTAACTTATCTTTCTAGGGTTTATATATATTTACCTAACCTATATATATTAAACTTAGTAAGATAATATATCTCTTCTACCTTAAAATAGGTTCCTATTACTAGTTCCCCTTAAATATTATAGAGATAAGTAAGATAGTATTAGGTAACTAATAGAGGCTACTTAGCTTATTTTCTAGTTATATTAAACCCTTAGTGAAATTAGGTCTATAAAGATAGTATAGCGTTCTGACTTAACTTAATATACTAGTTAAGTGCCTCCTTTTCCTCTATTTTATTCTTTAGTAGTTCTAGATTACTAGCTAGATCTATAACTAGGAGTTTTAGAGTACTATAAGGGTTATTAATATAGATAGGTTATCTAGGGTTATTAGTATAGTAAGAGCTATAACCTAAATAAAGAGAAGGCTTATTATTATAAAGGTTAAAGGCTCTCTCTCCTATCTATCTATTTTCTCAGTATATAGTAGTAATAATTCTATTCTAGTAGGTATAGTTCTATATAATATTAACTATAGAGTAATTATTAATAATATCTCTTATTCTAGTATTATAGTTCTTAGATAGACTTAGGTTTAGGTCTATAAGGGGCTTAATAGGTGTATTAATAGGTGTGAAAGCTTCTATAACTTAAATATTAGGTGCAGACACTTTAGGGTTAAGGTTAAGCGTTTTAAGGTATCTAAGATAGAGCTATGCTAGGGTTAATCTATTTATAGATATAGAGTTAGATATTACAGAGTTCTAAGTATAAATTATCTTCTAAATCTTTTTATTATATAGTAGAGAGGTAATCTTTTTAATATACTTAGCTCTATTAGTAGTTCTTAATAGAGTTAGAAAGACTATACTATCTACTTCTAGATCCCTATTATAGAACTTAGAAGTAATTTAATTTATCTATATATTAAAGATCCTCTTAAAGAAAGAACTAGTCTAGTACTTAGCTAACTCCAGCTATATATAGTAGCAAAGCTACTTAAGGTAGAGCATATCTAATATCTATAGCTGCCCTTTTTAGAGTTAGGGTGTGCAGATAACTTTAACTAAGCGCTTAAGGATAGATATTATACTATTAAGGGGCTTATAGATAGCTATTATAGATTTAATTAGTGTTTTAAAATATAATTCTGCCTTCCTATTATACTAGAAGTTATTATAGAAGTAGAAAAAGCCTAAAAGTTAGTTAATAAGTAAGGTAAAATAAAAGACTACTTTTTTACTAGCACTCTTCTTAGCTAGTAATTAGAGAATAAGCATAGTAAGCTAGCTTTTCTATATAGCAGCTTTACTATCTTTAATCCTAGTATTAATAGAGGTATAGTGTTATTTAATAAGGCTAATTCTATTAGAGAGGTTATAAGTAAGAAGTTAAAAACTAGTCTCTATATTAGAAACTAAAGGGAAAGTCTTAGTCTAAATAGTTTCTTATAGATTAAATAAGTTAATTATAGTAACTAACTCTTCTTTATTTCTTTTAGTCTAGCCTAGTTATTAAGATCTAGTAGGTTAAGGCTATTAAAGATAAATATAGAGTTAAGCTATAGGGGTACTAGAGTAAAGCTACTAAAGCTCTTTATATTTAAGGTTCTTATTTAGCTTAAGGGGAAATTAGAGGTAGAAAGAAAGCACTTATTTAGCTAAGTGCTACTTATTAATCCTTATAGCTAGGGTATTTAAGGTCCTCTTAAAGAGAATAGAGTTAGTAAGTATAACTATAGTCTCTAAGAGCTTATTATTCTACTTATCTCTCTTCTAAGAAAACTTCTCTAAAGTAGTAATAAGAAATACTTTCTTAACCTAGATATTAGTAATCTTAGTAGGGAAACCTTTAAGCAAAGATATTATTAAGGATAGGGTAAATAGAGGTAATTATAGACTTAATTAAGGCTTTTAGTAAGGAGAGAAGGTTATATAAGTGGTATAGGAGGGTAAAGGTCTATAATATTATAAGGAGAGGGTTATATATAGATAAGTATAGGTTAGAGCAGGAATTTATACTTAAATATCTATAAAGAGGGCTTAGAATATAAATTAAGTTAAGCTATAATATTAAATTAATTATTAATAGGTTAAATCTATTTATATTAAGAGGGATAAAGTAGTTATTTATATATAGGTTAAAGGGGGCAGGCTACTAGTTACTAATTATTAACTACTTAGAATAAAGAGATAGAATAAGAATAGATAGTAGGAGGAGGCAGTTATAAGGGTTAACTCCTTTTCTTATCTAATTAATTTTAACTATAAGAAAGGCTTAACTCTTTAAGTAAATAATTTAGTGGGAGGCAGGGTAACTAGGTTATATAACTAGACCCCCTCTAGCTCTTTCTAGCTTTTTCTTCTTCCTCTATAATATAATAGAAATAGTAATCTCTCTTTTTATATCTATAAAGTATAACCTTAAGCCTTCTTTAGTACTTATTAGTTATAGCTTCTATTAGAAATCCTAATAATCCTTATATACTAACTTAGCTGAGAAAGTATATCTTCTAGCTTTTTATAAATAAACTAGTTTCTAATAAGAGAGACTATAACTTCCCTCTATATATTAAGCTCTCTATTAACTTCTTTATAGTAAGTAGACTTACTCTTTTAGCTCTTACTTTATATATTTACTAACCCTCTTATATAGGTTATAGTATCTCTTATATAGTACTTATTTAAGCTTCTAGAGTCTTTCTAGCTATACTAGAAAGTAGACTTCTATATAAAAGTCCTGCTTTTAGATAACTATAAGATTATTATTTATTAGTTTTAGGAGGCTTATACTAGCTCTTATTACCAGAGTATAATAAAGAAGAGACTACTATTTTATAGGTATATCTTTATTGCTTTAGTAGTTATAGATACTTTTAGACTTTAACTAGCAAAGATAATTAATTCTAATAGATCTAAGGTTAGCTATAGCTTCTATATTTAAGCTAATAGAGGTTATAATATAGTCCCTTATAGCAGTTATAAGTAGTATACTTACTCTCTCTATAATAAGGCTACTAGGGCTTAGATCTATAAGCTGTATTTTAAGTATATAAGTATACCTGGTAACACTTATGCTAACTATTTTTACTATAAATAAGATTCTAAGTGTTTTTTTAACTTTAAGAGAAACTATAAGGCTTTTAGCTATAGTATAGGTGATCTAGAGTAATAGAGTAGTGAATTTAAGGGAGTGGTTACCTAGTTCTAGATTAACTAATAGATTATAGAGAGGTCTAGAGTGACTTATTTAAGGTTTAGAACTATAGTAGAGTGCTATAAGACTTAGCTAAAGGAGTATAAGTCTAAGTTACTATTTATTCTTACTGGTTACTCTCTAGCTGATTTAGATATCCCTATTTCTGATAAGAGGGAGCAGATTAAAATCCTAACTAGGGTTTAAAGAAGAAGGGTGGGAAAAAGAAAGAACTAATATAATATTCTATATATATAGCAGTCTTTATAGACCTAAAAATGCAAATTAATAAATAAAATCCTCTTTATTTAACCTTAAAATGCTTTAGTATATATGCTTTATATAAAGTGATATAGGAGAAATCAGAAACTTAGGAAAAATTATATAAAGTCTTAGTAAATTAGGTAAAATTAACTAGCTATAATAATACTTTTCTAATATAGTAGAGCACCTTAAAAATATAGATAGGAGGGTTTTTTTATTTCTAGTTTCTTTAGTAATATAACTGCCTATAGCTAGGGAAACTCTCTAACCTAACTACCTATATAAGGCTATAGTTATATAAGAAAATAAGCAAAGAGTTAATTTAAAAGTAAGAATATTATTATAAATATAAAATAGATAAATAATTACTATAGGAGTGGAAACTAAAGAAGAGTAGATAGATAATTGTAAAATAATATAATGTTATATAGGGATATACCTCTCTTAGAATATAGAGTATAGAAGTCTGATCTGGAGCAATAGTATAAAAAATAACTAGCTAGGTGTTATAGATATAGCTAAACTATTAAAGTTAAACTATAACTTAAAGACTTTCTAAGTAATAATAAGCTAGGACCTAGTGCTTAAAGTGGGAGGCTGTCTAGTTAAGGTGGGAGGCTATAAAGAGGGATCTCCTAGAATAAGGCGTAGAATACCTAAGCAGTAATAGAGAGAAACAGAGCATACTAATCACTAGGAAGGTTATAGTATACTCCTAATAGGTCCTGTATAGCAGAACTTACTATAAGTATAGTAGTAACCTTAGCAGTATAATTCCCTAATATAACTATAGTGCTTAGACTTAATACTATTATTACTAGTGAGATTAGAACTAAAAGGGTATAAGGGCAGACTTATATAATAAGCAGGATAATATAGGTATAAGTAGGCTAGCCTTAGTATTATCTCTAAAGTCTATTTTAATATACTAAGCTGGGAAATTATAGTTAAGTAATTAAGGCAGAGAGTATAGTAAGGCTCTCTCTAAGAGTATAAGTCTTACTTATTATAGATATAAAAAGGCTTATTCCTCTATAGTAGTGCTATTCCTAGCAGGTTATACAGAGTTATCCCCTATTTTAGTGTACTAACTATCCCTAGCTAGATTAAATAGCTAAAGCTCTATATAAAGTTTCTATATTATTCTTATCTAGTTAAGAGCCTCCTTTAGAGCCTATAAATATGCTACTAAGTGTGTAATCTGCTATAGGATATTACTATCTAGATTACTTATTAATAAAGAGTTAGTGTTATTAAAGTTAGTAAAAGGTTTCTCTACTTCTTCTTTATTACCTTTATTAGAGTAGGAGTAACTATAGGTAGAGTAAATCTTATTAAGTTAGTCTATAAGGTTAAGTCTATACTAGTTAATATTTTCTGGTTTCTAAAAACCTTCTAGGGCCTTAATAAACTTCTTTAAGCAGTTTCTAGTATAAGTTAACCTATAAAGAGGTTCCCCTATAAGGGTTTTAAGCTAATATAAAGCGTTATTAGAGGCCTTTAAATAGATCTTAAAGGGGCCTTTTTAATAGTAGTTAAGCTTAGTATCTAAAAACTTATTTATATACTATTTAATATTAAATATTAAAATAAGGTTACCTACTTCTAGTTTCTAACTATATAAGATATAGTGTTTCTATTAATTAAACCTATCTATAATATATTTATACTAAGCTATAATTATCTTCTATATAGTAGCATAGTTCTTATTAAGCTATTTAAAAGCTCTTATCTATATAAGGAGCTCTTTCTTAGATATTATTACCTAGTTCTATACTAGCACTCTCTAGATTAGTATAAATATCTTAATTAGAGTTATAGCTTTATACCTATAGAGTAGATAGAAGGGGCTATAGCTAGTTAAGGCTTTAATAGAAGTTCTATTAGTAAATAGTGCAGCTTAGAAGGATAGCTAGAAGTTCTTACCTATATTCTTTATCTAAGTGGCAAGGGTGTGTGTAATAGTCTGGTAGCTAACTTTGATAGTGCTGTTAGCGCGCAGGTTATAGATAGTGGTGACTTTTTGCTTAAGCCTATACTTATAGTTAAATTTAATAACTGCACCCTTATTCTCAGAGCCTCTATTAATAATAAGTATACTATAGAGCCTATAGTAATAAATAATATTCTCTTATATAAACTTAGTAATAAGGTGAGAGTTAGCTTATTATATCTACTAAGTCTCTACCTATCTAGTTAGGAGGTACTAGGCTTTAACTATATCCTATTTACTAACCTTCTATATATCTAATACTATATAAGTAAATAGTAGCTCTAAGGGTGCTGAGAAATAGTAAGGATTATCTATATATCTAGGTTTATACTTTTAATAATCTTTATAAGTTTAGATATATTTACTAACTTATTAATAGAGGCTATATTAGTAATACTGCTCTACTAACTGTTTAATAACTATATTATATCCCCTATACCTACTCTCTTAATATACTTTTATAATAAGCTTAGTTTAGGTCTATAAATTATTTATAACTTATTATAGAGTAGGCTTATATATACTGGGATATATAAATAATAACTTATCCTTTAGGAAGAATTTTCCAGCCTTCTCCTTAAACTTATAGTATAGACTAGGCTTAATTCTATCTAGCTATTTTAAGGTACTAAGATAGTAGGTAATTTAGTATAAATAGTGATTTTAATATAAAGAGCTATCTAGTATAGTATTAAGGATATTTATAAGTCTTAGAGACTCTTATAGAATATTATTAACTTTAGTAGTGAGAATCTTAGTAGAGCAGACTCTATCTCTATCTATCTATACTTTATTAAAGAAAGAGATAGTAATTAGGTTTATAAAAAAGATTTACTTATTAATTTAGTTATTAATTTCTCCTTTAGCGTTTTAGTTAAGCTTATTTAATAGTCTGCTAGGTTTATAAAATAATCTATTAGCTATAGTGTTTTAGCTTTTAGGTAGGTGCTTAACTTTAAAGTTAAATATATAAATCTATAAGATCTATTAGATAATAAGGGCTTTAGGCAGGTTAGAGGCAGCACTATTAAGCTGAGTAATAAGGGTTTTAGTATCTATCTTTAGTATAAAGTAGTAACTATAGAGATAAAAGCAAACTTATTTAAGGGCCTTAAGTATGCCTCTTAACTCCTTCTTCCTAGTATTATAGTTTAGCTCTGTACTAGTCTATAAGCTACTTTTATATCTAGAGACTATATGCTTACTATTAACATATTAACTAAGGATAGTGCTCTAACTAAGGCTACTAGCGTTAACTATAAGGTAGATTTTACCTATATTAGTGCTATAGTTAAGCCTAATAAGGATAGGAGTAGAGATAAGTTAGTTCTTAAAAGTATCTATAGCTAACTGTTAAGGCTAGTCCTATTTAAATAGAGTGTCCTTCTTTAAGAGTGCTATAAGCAGCCTAGCTATAGCTAAAAATCCCTAAACCTAAATATAATAGAATATTATAACACTAAGGAAGGATCTAAGGTTAATAAGGTTATTATAGACCCTCTATTTCCTAATCTTAATAATCTTTAATTTCTCTAGCCTTTAGCTATTAATGCTATAAATATACTTTATAATAATAACAGATTACTAAGCTTACTATAATTTCTTAATAGTAATAGTGCAGCTAGCTAACTTAATATTAATAAGAACCTTATTAATATTCTAGATATACTCTAGAATATATCTATATAGTTTAGAGTAACTAGGAACTTCTTTATTATTATACTTTAAGGTAGGGCTCTTAATAGCTATATTATTAAGAAAAGCCTTATAGTAGGTTAGAATTAGATTATATAGGATTTATATTATAACTCTTATAAACTAGACTATAGAATTAGTAGCTCCCTGAGATAAGATATATATCTAAAGAAGGCTAATTAGCGTTATAAAGGTTATAATATTATAGCTATATAGATCTAGTAGGACTTAATTATATCTAGAGAAGAAATCTAATAGTAAGAGAAGCTAGTATATTATAAAGTCTTCTAAGAACTTATTACTAGATAGGGGTAAAGCTATATTATATAGGGTAATAGTATTAACCTTAGTTATAGAGTTAATAAGGTATATCTTTTTATCCTTCTTCCTGACTAGGAAGAAGGGGTTCTAGTAGGCTATATAACTTTACTTAAAGATACCCTTCTTTAGCCTATTTTTTAGAATTATTATTATATTACCCTCTAAAACCTTTAAAATTAGTATGCTTCTTACTTATTAAGCTTTATAAGGAATAACTCTAATTACTTATAGAGGAGTTATAGATAGATAAATAGATCTATAATACTTAAAACTCTATATAAAGGCTTTCTCTCTATTACTTAGAACTTTAGAGAGAAGCTTCTTCTCTTTTAGGTTAAGGTAGTCTATTATAGCTAGGATCTTATTAAGTTATTCTACTATAAGTTACTCCCTCTTAGAAATAGTTAAAAACTTTAGTTAGATAAGGTTTATAAAGATACTTTCTGATACTAGTTTAAGGTTCTCTTTTGCTTTTATCCAGGCTTTTAACTTCTACTCTAGATCTCCTTTAGGTACTAAGCTATTAAAAGGTAAGTTATTAACTAGCTAGACTTTCTTATTTTTTATTTTATATATTATATTAACCTCTCTATATATAAAGAATAGAGTGTTATTATAGATATAATTAGTTCTTAGTTTGTTCTAGATTCTTATTAAGACCTTTTTTAGGAGGTTTTCTCCTTAATAGAACTAATAGTATATCTAGGTGTTAGCTATATTAAATCTAATTCCCTATTCTAAGTTAAATAGATTTATAAAGAGTAAGGGGTATATTTTAGTGAAAAGGAGGAGTTACTAAAGCTTTTTATTAGTTATAAACTTTAATAAGTTAGTCTTATATACTACTTACTCCTTATAATACTTCTAAATACTAAAGTTAAATCCCTTAACTATATAGCTAAGGGCTTTAATATGCTTAGGTCCTCTTATATTAAGGATACTAATAGTAGTCTTTTAGTCTCTAAAAAGAGTAGTTCTACTATATATAAGGAGGTGCTTAGCTGTTCTAAATAATATAAGCTTAGTGCTATTATATAGCTTAGTAGAGATTAGCTCTTTTTTTTACTAATAGGTTAGTTAGTCTCTATCTTTGCTTTATTTTTAGAAGAAGAGAGGTTTACTTAGAATATTAGTTAGAAGTACTAGAACCTCCTCTACTTTATAACTAGGTATATAGTTAGAGTCTATATAGTTAGCTTTTTTTCTCTTTCTCTAGTAGTAATATCTATAAAACTCTTTTAGAAAAGGTTTATAATAGTTAAGATACTACTTATTTTTGCAGGATTAGCGTCTAGGAGCTTATTCTTATAATTCTAAAATAGCCTAGATAATTACTTCTATTCTTAGTATAATAGCCTACTTAAGAGAAACTTTAAGTATTATATAGAAGATATTACTATCTTTATTAAATATTACTAGAACCTCCTTATTCTCCTCTAATTCCTCTTAGACTAGGAAGTTAAAACCTTTTAATAAATTAACTTCTACTACTAGTATTACCTCCTCTAGTATATATAGGCTAGGCTAGCCTTCTAGGTTATAAGGCTATAACTATAGACTTTTACTTAGTTATCTATTAATTTCTATAATTACTAAGCTAGCTACTATATTAGAATTAGTAGTAGTAGCCTCTATTTTCCCTCCTCTATAAAAATTAAATAGGCTTATTAAGTGTAAGAGAAGCTAGTGGGATTAGAGAGAATAGTAATAAAGTAACTAGTAGAATCTAAAATATAGAATATTAAAGGAGTATAGATCTTCTAATTACTAGCCTAAAAGATACTAATTATCTAAGTTAGTAAGTATTCTAGTATTATTCTAGTATGTATAATAAATAGAGCTCTAAGAATTATATTCTTAGATATCTTACTATATAGGCTAATAAAGAAGGGTATATTAGGTATATAATAGCTGCTAATATAGATATCCTTAACTATAATACCCTTAAAAGTTACTATAGCTTAAGTATTTATAAAGCCTTAGACTCTAAGATATATAGAGATAATGCTTTTCTATATATTATTATAGTTAATATATTTCTTAGAGATAATATTAATAGTAGTATTAGTATTAATAATTCTATATTATTCTAAGTATATAGACTAGCTAATTCTTATAGTAACCTAGAAGTGTAGTATAATAAAGTCTTATATAGTAAGGACTTAGTGCTAGTAGGTAACTATAATATAGCATAGGTGCTCTACTAAATTATTAAGAAAAGCAACTAGTATATTAAGGTTCTCCTTAAGTTAAGTGCTAGGTAGAATAATATCTATTATATTAATACCTACTATACTATAGAGAGGTGGTTAACTAAAGATAGAAAGTGCTAGGTTACTTATAAAGGCTTAGAAACTATAGATTATATCTATAAAGAGAGGAAAGATACTAGCTAAAGGGAAGGGGGTTAGATAGGATACTAAGTAAAAGAGGATTATATCTAAATCTTATTCTTAGTCTGTTATAGCAGCTTTATAAAGTATCTAAACTACTATAGCCTCTTTTTTATAAATCTAGGCTTAAATATAGACTTTAATAGCACTAACCTCTGCTTATAAAAGTGCTTTATGCTAGGATATAAGGGTTAGGTCTGCTTATATATTATTCTAATACCTGATTTCCCATATAAGCTAGCTGCTTAATCTAGGGGCTTTTATAATATAGCTAAGTAGGTCTCTTCCTATAGGTATAAATATATCTAGCTATTAATTACTATTCTACTAGAGGTAGTTTTAGATAACTAGCTTTATATACTTATAGACTATATTATTATAGTTATGCTAGACCTAGTAAAGGAAGGACTTAGAGATAGTAACCTTTCTATCTGCTTACTTAGCTTATAGGTCTTTAGTGAGAATCTAGCCCTCTAATATTATAATAAAAGATTTAGGTTAAGGAGTCTTAGTGGCTTCTGAGGGGTTATTATTAACTAGAGTATCCTTATTCTTATCTATAACCTCCTTAATATAAGGCTTTAGGAGTAGAGTGGGAAAATAAGTTATATTTAGGTTTATAATATAGACCCTCTTTTTAGGTCTAGTAGTGGGATAAGGCGTTATATAGTAATTCTGAGTTTATAATCTAGTTATAGTGTTAATATTAGTATCTATAGAGAGGATAATAGCTAGAGTACTAGGGGCTAGTATATAGATATTAAGGATATTATAGATAGTATTTAAAGTTACTATGCTAATAGGAGGGGTCTTTATAGCTAAAGTAGGGATTAGGGGCCTTAGAGTTTTCTATATAGTATACTAGGTATACTTATTAAACTATTTATAGCTTTTAAGCTAGAACTTAACTCTATAAAGGTCTAGAAAATATCTATAAAGGGTAAGGATACTAGCCTCTAGCTGTTTAGTCTTATTTATACTAGCTGTGAGGATTAGAAAAGAAATAATTATTAGGTTATACTAGCCCCACTAATAGCTTTTATTAATCTCTTTATTAGAAACCTAAATATAGAGGGAACCTTATAGGGTGCTAATCTACTAGCAGCCTCTATGAAATAAGTATAACTTTATATTAGAGAAGGCTTTAGTAGCTTTATAATTCTTAGTGAGATATTCTTTCTTATTATAGGTATAGTAGGTATTAGAGTTAATAGTTTCTATAAACCTTAGAGGTCTTAGCTAGTAGTAAGATTTAAGGCCTATAAAGTCTAAGTAACTACCTCCTCTTAGATTAAAGAGTATATAGCTATATCTACTATATATAGGGCTGCAGTTATAAAAGTTACTGCTATAATAGTTATACTATAAGAGCTTTTATATAGACTAGGTATTAGATATATTAGTAGTATATATACCTACTTTATTAATAGCATAGTTATATTAAGGTATATTAGTATAATACCTAGTTCTAATCTGCTTAATCTCTATATCCTTAAAGCAGGTAGTAAGGTTATCTACTTAGGCCTTCTAGTTAGGAGTACTAATTATCTTATCTTTTAGCTTAGCCTTTATAGATAATACTTTTAATTGCTTACACTTAAGTATAGTAACTAGTATACTAGCTAGAATATCCTCTCTAATACTTTATAGTTATATATATACTTATTAAGACTAAATCTATTTAGTAATTATAACCTCTATCTAGACTTAAGGGACTAGAAGGAGACTTTAATAGTTCTTATATAGGATTTTTAAGATATATCTTATAGTCTGCTTAGAAAAGTAGTAGAAGATAATATAGTTAATCTCTATATTAGGCAGTATAGAAAGTCTCCTTTTAGCTACTCTATTTTAAAGATCACTAACCTTAGTAAGAAACTTAGAGATATATTTAGAATTACTAATCTCTAGGCTAGAAATAAGGCTTTAAAGCTCCTTATTAAAGTCTAGATAAGCGTTTAGGTTTATAATACTATATATCTTATAGAGGTTATCCTTAAAAAAGAGCTAATTATTATATTAAGTAGAAATACTTTTAAAGGTTTGCTAATAAGCCTTAATATAGTGCTAGCTAACTAGAGTGATTATCTTCTTTTTATTCTAGCTATAAAGCTTAGTATAAAATAGATAATCCTTAAAGAAGTTAGAAATATTATTATTAATAAACTTAGAGGCCTCTAAACTATAAGGGATAATTAGAGTAGTAGTATGCTGCTTCTATATAGCTTTAGCTAATTTCTTAATTACTTTTATAGTACTAATAGTAAGTAGAGAGGCTAAGTCTTTTATAGAAAGTATAGTAGTAGCCTTTATAGATATAACCTTATCTAGCTACTAGTTTAGGCCTGCTCTTTATAGCCTAAGAAAAGCTATACCTTTATAGTTTTTATACTTATTATAGATATCCTTACTAGTATAAACCTAGTAACTAATCTTAGTGCTTTAGAACTATAAAGGTAAAGACTTCTTAGATCTATTATTATCTATAATAGTAGAGTAAAGAGCTTATTTCTAAATGCTTTTAAATATAGCTCCTTTAAAGGGTTCTATATCTAGAGTATAGTTCTTAAAGCTAGAAGAGTTTAAAGTAGATATACTAACTTTAAGAGCTCTCCTAGATTTCTTAGAGTGTTGCTTAGATATAGTATAGGAAGTAGTTAATATAATATATTATAATTTAATATTAGTGTTAATACTAAAGTTTATTAATATTTAAATTATCTAATAATAAAAGAGAAGAGTTATATAGTAACTTAATCTATAATAATTAAGTAGATAGAGAGAAAGAGAGCTTTAACCTCTTTCTCTTTCTAAGTAGTAGTTATAAATTATAGACTAGAGGTAGTTATAGCCTCTATCCCTCCTATAAGCATATAGGCTCTCCTTTTTAATATAGCTAGGAGTGGTTATAGCCTCTATCTTATCTATAAGTTTATAAACTCTTTTCTATTCTTTCTTATAAGTAATATAATACTATAATTTTCTTAATCTTATAGATATTAACTATATAGTGACTAAGATAGAGCCTAAATCCCCTTAGTTAAGCTTATTAGCCTAACTAGTATTATTAATTTATTGCTTTATTACTAATTATTAGGTTTTAGGTTATAGAAAGTAGATACTAGCTCTACTCTTATAAGAACTAAGGAGAAAAGAGAAAACTTTTTAATCTAGTAAAGTCTAAAGCTATTATAGCTAGATTTTCAGGGTCTTAAGTATTTCTATCTAAAAACTCTAACTATATAGCTATTATACCTAGTACTTTCTTAGATTAGGTCTATAAAGAGACTTCTAAATATTATTTTATAAAGTCTATTATTATTACTGCTAAGTTTATAAAGTTAATATTTTATTAAGTAGTTAGGATAATATATTATAGTTTTATATTAAATATAAGCCTATTTATATAATATAGAAGTATACCCCTTTTAAGCACTATAGAGGAAGTTTTAAGAGAGAAGAATCTGCTTCTAAGTATTATTAAAATAGGCTGAGAACCTTAAAATAAAAATAATAAAACTATATACTCCCGCATACTTATATAGGAATATTATAATATTACAGCTTTATACCTAGAGGCCCCAGAATAAAGGAAAGGAACTCTCTAAGTATAATAACCTTATTACAGATATAATCTGTTAAGTAAAAGTGATAAAAACTTCTAAATAATAAGATAAACTATAATAGTGCTAACTGATAATGCTTCTCTGTCCTCCTCTCTGCTCTTATTAAGGCAAAAAGTCCTACTATACTGTGCTAACTAATACACCTATCTGGGCACCCTCTAAACTGGGCTATCTGCACTGCTCTATCTTACTACTCTTTAAAATATATGAATAAAAATATATAATATAAATTACTATTACTTTAGTGCTACTATATACTATAAACCTTATTTAAAGCTGTCTTTTTAGTAAGCTATATATAGCTATACTAAAAGTATAAGACTATATAATTAGAAAATAGCTCTATAGCCTGGAATATCTAGACTAATTACTTACTAAGTATATATATAGAGTGGAATATCTCTAAAACTTTAATAGGATTAGGTTATATCCTTAAAGTAGCTATAGATAAGATAGATCTATAATAGTAAGTATTTACTATAGCTAAAGAATAAAGACTAGAGAGTATAGAGTATTATAGAAGTGCTATAGTATATAGTAGTTTAAGCAAATTAGATAAAATAGCTACTCTATTAGGTTACTCTTAGTCTAAGTTACCTTCTCTATCTATATCTTATAATTAGTTAGTACTATATAATAGGCTTATAAAACTATACCTATTTATAAATAAATTCCTAGAGACTAAGAAATCTTACCTAAAGAGATATAAAGTATTATAGTTTTAGTATAAAGTAGTAAAGTAAGAGGCTTATAGTTATTAAGTACTTAGCTACTACTAGGCTTATATATATAAACTTAATAAATATAGATAGTTAGTAAAGTTTAAAGTAAGATTTATAATCTAAGGTAACTAATAAGTAAAAGATATATAAAATATATATATAGTAATGCTTATAGATATATCTTTCTAAGTACTAATAGCTATAGCTACTTATTTTAATATAGAGCTATTATAATATAATACTATAAATATATTTATATATATATCTATTAATAAAATAGTATTTATAAGTATACTACAAGATTACTACTATAATAATAAGGTTCTATACTTATAAAAGGCACTTTATAAGCTATACTACTAAAACAGGCTGAGAACCTTAAGATAAAAACAATAAAACCACACACTCCTATATACTTATATAGAAATATTATAATATTATAGCTTTATATCTAGAGGCTCTAGAATAAAAAAAAGGATCTCTCTAAGCATAATAACCTTATTACAGATATAAACTATTAAGTAAAAGTAATAAAAACTTCTAAATAATAAGATAAACTATAGTGATACTAACTAAAAATACTTCTCTATTCTCCTCTCTGCTCTTAATAAGGTAAAAGTTCTGCTATACTATACTAACTAATATATCTATTTAGGTACTCTCTAAACTAGGCTATCTATACTACTCTATCTTAATTATCTCCTATAGTTTTACCTTAATATTCTATAAGGAGGACTATATACTAAAGAAAAGTTATATAAATAAAAACTACTATTTATAAAGGAAAAAGGTAATCTATATACTACTTAATTACTCCTTTTAAGTTATTATAGACCTAATTACTTCTTTCTATAGTTATACTATTCTAATCTTCTTTATCTAGACCTATCTTCTATAAACTTATAAGCCTTATTTTAATCTAAACCTTACTTATATTATTTCTAACTATACTAGCTAGGCAGCTATAAAAAGTAGTAGCTATAGTTACTTTTAGGGATATTATCTTTAATCTATTACTAATAGTTAACTTACTCTATAATATAGTTCTTATAGCTATTATAAATAGGTTTAAGAATATTAAATAAAGCTAGATATAGAAAGTATTTCCTAGTAATAATAGTTTAGTATAGTACTAGAGTAGAGAGGCATAAAGGGGTTATATCTTATTTAGTATTAGGTAGTCTAGCTAGTAAAATAAAAGAATTAGATAGAGTTAAACCTAGATCTATAAGGCTAGAGTTATTATTACTAAGAGGTAGTAGAGTGCTATAAAAACTAAAAGCTAGTAAGTCTAGATCTATAATAGTATAGAAGCTAGCTCTATTAGAGTAATAAGAAGTAGGTTCCCTACTATTAGGCTTACTAATCTAGCTTTCTATATAGTATAAAGTAAAAGTTCTTATAAAAAGCTTTAGTTTTCTAGGAGGAGGTAAAAAGAAGAGCATTCTAGATATTAGAAGCTATATCTTATTAATATTACTATATAACTCTACTATGAAAAGATCTACCTAGAGTATCTATAAAGATCTATTATTATAGAGTATAAAGTATTTTATAAACTTAGTAGTAATCTTTAAGATATACTAGATAATAATTTAGAATTAATTCCTTCTTACTACCTCTTTTATAGCTACTACTAATACTATATTATTAATAATACTCTTATAAATATAAGCCCTAACTTAATTTACTACTCTAAGACTATATATCTATAAATCCTACTATTAGAGCTAGAATCTAACTATAGTATTCTTCTAAAAGAGGGTATAAATATTAATTAGAGCTCTAAGAAGCTTATAGTACTAAGAGAGGTTCTCTATAGCCTCTATAAATAGTTTATTAAAATCTCTGCTCTAAATTAAGTTAGTATAGTAAGTAGTCTCTCTTTTCTAATTTACTACTATTATTACTTAGTAATTACTACTATACTAAATATAAAAGATAGTAATATCTAATTAGATAAGTAGGTTATAATAGATATCTATAATTAATAATATTAAGATCTAGTACCTACTAAGAGAGGGTACTACTCTTATCTACTAAGTAACTTATCTTTCTAAGATCTATATATATTTATCTAACTTATATATATTAAACTTAGTAAGGTAATATATCTCTTTTACCTTAAAATAGGTTTCTATTACTAGTTTCTCTTAAATATTATAGAGATAAGTAAGATAGTATTAAGTAACTAATAGTAGCTACTTAGCTTATTCTCTAGTTATATTAAATCTATAATAGAATTAGATTTATAAAGATAGTATAATATTCTAACTTAACTTAATATATTAATTAGATAATCTCTTTTTCTCTATTTTATTCTTTAATAGTTCTAGATTACTAGCTAGATCTATAACTAGGAGTTCTAGACTGCTATAAAGGTTATTAATATAAATTAGTTATTTAGAATTATTAATATAGTAAGAGCTATAACCTAAATAAAGAGAAAGCTTATTATTATAAAGATTAAAGACCCTCTCCTCTATCTATCTATTTTCTTAGTATATAGTAGTAATAATTCTATTTTAGTAAGTATAGTTTTATATAGTATTAACTATAGAGTAATTATTAATAATATCTCTTATCTTAGTATTATAGTTCTTAGATAGACTTAGATTTAAATCTATAAGAAGCTTAATAGATATATTAATAGATATAAAAGCTTCTATAACTTAAATATTAAATATAGATACTTTAGGGTTAAAGTTAAGTATTTTAAGATATCTAAGATAGAGCTATACTAAGAATAATCTATCTATAAATATAAAGTTAGAAACTATAAAGTTCTAAGTATAAATTATTTTCTAAATCTTCTTATTATATAGTAGAGAGATAATCTTTTTAATATACTTAGCCCTATTAGTAATCCTTAATAAGGTTAAAAAGACTATACTATCTATCTCTAGATCTCTATTATAAAACTTAGAAGTAATTTAATTTATCTATATATTAAAGATCCCTTTAAAGGGAGAACTAGTTTAATACTTAGCTAATTCTAGTTATATATAGTAGTAAAGCTATTTAAGATAGAGTATATTTAATATTTATAGCTGCTCTTCTTAGAGTTAGAGTATATAGATAACTTTAACTAAATACTTAAAGATAGATATTATATTATTAAGAAGCTTATAGATAGCTATTATAGATCTAATTAGTATTTTAAAATATAACTCTACTTTTCTATTATATTAAAAGTTATTATAAAAGTAGAAAAAGTCTAAAAGTTAGTTAATAAGTAAGGTAGAGTAAAAAACTACTTCTTTACTAATACTCTTCTTAGTTAGTAATTAGAGAATAAGTATAGTAAGCTAGCTTTTCTATATAGTAGCTTTACTATTTTTAATCTTAATATTAATAGAGATATAGTATTATTTAATAAGTCTAATTCTATTAGAGAGGTTATAAATAAGAAGTTAGAAACTAGTTTTTATATTAAAAGCTAAAGAGAAAGTCTTAGTCTAAATAGTTCTTTATAGATTAAATAAGTTAACTATAGTAGCTAGTCTCTCTTTATTCTCTTTAGCCTAGTCTAGTTATTAAGATCTAGTAAATTAAAGCTATTAGAGATAAATATAGAGTTAAGTTATAGAGATACTAAAATAAAGCTACTAAAACTCTTTATATTTAAGGTTCTTATTTAGCTTAAGAGAAAATTAGGAGCAGAAAGAAAGTATCTATTTAGCTAAATATTACTTATTAATTCTTATAGCTAGAGTATTTAGAGTTTTCTTAAAGAAAGTAGAGTTAGTAAGTATAACTATAGTCTCTAAAAGCTTACTATTCTATTTATCTTACTCCTAAAAAAAACTTCTCTAAAGTAGTAATAAGAAATACTTTCTTAATCTAGATATTAGTAATCTTAAGTAAGAGAACTCTTAGATAAAGATATTATTAAGAATAGAGTAAATAGAGGTAATTATAGACTTAATTAAAGCTTTTAGTAAAGAGAAAAGGGTATATAAGTAGCATAAAAGAGCAGAGATCTATAATATTATAAAGAAGAGTTATATATAGATAAGTATAGATTAGAGCAGGAATTTTATAGTTAAATATCTATAAAGAGGGCTTAGATTATAAATTAAGCTAAGCTATAATACTAAATTAATTATTAATAAGTTAAATCTATTTATATTAAGAGAGATAAAGTAGTTATTTATATATAGATTAAAGAGAGCAGACTACTAGTTATTAATTATTAACTAACTAAAATAAAGAGATAGAATAAGAATAGATAGTAAGAGAAAGTAGTTATAAAGATTAACTTCTTTTCTTATCTAATTAATCTTAACTATAAAAAAGGCTTAACCCTTTAAGTAGATAATTTAGTAAGAAATAGAGTAACTAGGTTATATAACTAGATCTCTTCTAGCTCTCTCTAGCTTTTTCTTCTTTCTCTATAATATAATAAGAATAGTAATCTCTCTTTTATATCTATAAAGTATAACCTTAAGCCTTCTTTAGTACTTATTAGTTATAGCTTCTATTAGAAATCCTAATAATTCTTATATACTAATTTAACTAAGAAAGTATATCTTCTAGCTTTTTATAAATAAACTAGTCTCTAATAAGAGAGACTATAACTTCCCTCTATATATTAAGCCCTCTATTAACTCCTTTATAATAAGTAGACTTACTTTTTTAGCTCTTACTTTATATATTTACTAACTTTCTTATATAAATTATAGTATTTCTTATATAATACTTACTTAAGCTTCTAGAGCTTTTTAAGCTATATTAGAAAGTAAACTTCTATATAAAAGTCCTGCTTTTAGATAACTATAAGATTATTATTTATTAGTTCTAGGAGGCTTATACTAGTTCTTATTACTAAAGTATAATAGAGAAGAGACTACTATTCTATAAATATATCTTTATTATCTTAGTAGTTATAAATACTTTTAGACTTTAGCTAGTAAAGATAATTAATTCTAATAGATCTAAGGTTAGCTATAACTTCTATATTTAAGCTAATAGAGATTATAATATAGTTTCTTATAGTAGTTATAAGTAGTATACTTACTCTCTCTATAATAAAGCTACTAAAGCTTAGATTTATAAGCTATACTTTAAGTATATAAGTATACTTAGTAATACTTATACTAACTATCTTTACTATAAATAAGATTCTAAGTATTTCTTTAATTCTAAGAGAAACTATAAGACTTTTAGCTATAGTATAGATAATTTAGAGCAATAAAGTAGTAAGTTTAAGGAGGTAGTTACTTAGTTTTAGATTAATTAGTAAACTATAGAGAGGTTTAAAGTAACTTATCTAGAGTTTAGAACTATAGTAAAATATTATAAAACTTAGCTAAAGAAGTATAAGTCTAGGTTACTATTTATCCTTACTAATTACCTTCTAGCTAATTTAGATATCTCTATTTTTAATAAAAAGAAGTAGGTTAAAATCCTAACTAGAGTTTAAAAGAGAAGAATAGAAAAAAGAAAGAACTAATATAATATTCTATATACTTAGCAGTCTTTATAGACCTAAAAATATAAATTAATAAATAAAATCCTCCTTATTTAACCTTAAAATGCTTTAATATATATACTCTATATAAATAATATAAAAAGAACTAGGAAAACCTAGAAAGATTTATATAAAGTCTTAGTAAATTAGGTAAAATTAACTAGCTATAATAATACTTTTCTAATATAGTAGAGCTACCTTAAAATATAAATAGAAGAGTTTCTTTATCTCTAGTTTCTTTAGTAATATAACTATTTATAACTAGGAAAACTTACTAACCTAACTACTTATATAAGGCTATAGTTATATAAGAGAATAAGTAAATAATTAATTTAAAAGTAAGAATATTATTATAAATATAAAATAGATAAATAATTACTATAGAAATAGAAACTAAAGAAGAGTAGATAAATAATATAAAATAATATAATATTATATAGAGATATACCCCTCTTAGAACACTAAGTATAGAAGTCTAATCTAGAAATAGTATAAAAATAATAAGCTAGATATTATAGATATAGCTAAATTATTAAAGTTAAACTATAACTTAAAGACTTCTTAAGTAATAATAAGTTAAAACCTAGTACTTAAAGTAGAAGGCTATCTAGTTAAGATAGAAGGCTATAAAGAGAGATTCTCTAAGATAAGATATAGAATACCTAAGTAGTAATAGAGAGAAATAGAGCATACTAATTACTAGAAAGGTTATAGTATATTTCTAATAGGTTCTATATAGCAGAACTTACTATAAGTATAGCAGTAACCTTAGTAGTATAATCTCTAATATAACTATAATACTTAAGCTAGATACTACTATTATTAGTAAGATTAGAACTATAAGGGTATAAGAGTAGACTTAAATAGTAAGCAGAATAATATAGATATAAATAGGCTAGCCTTAGTATTATCTTTATAGTTTATTTTAATATACTAAGCTAGGAAATTATAGTTAAGTAATTAAGGCAGAGAATATAGTAAGGCTCCCTCTAAGAGTATAAGCCTTACCTATTATAGATATAAAAAGGTATATTTCTCTATAGCAGTACTAATTCTAATAGGTTATACTATATTATCTCCTATCTTAGTATACTAACTATCTCTAACTAGATTAAATAGCTAAAGTTTTATATAAAGTTTCTATATTACTCTTATCTAGTTAAGAGCCTCCTTTAGGATCTATAAATATACTACTAAGTATATAATCTACTATAGAATATTACTATCTAAATTACTTATTAATAGAGAGTTAGTATTATTAAGGTTAGTAAAAGATTTCTCTACTTCTTCTTTATTATCTTTATTAAGATAGAAACTATTATAGATAGAGTAAATCTTATTAAGTTAGTCTATAAGGTTAAGTCTATACTAGTTAATATCTTCTAGTTTCTAAAAACCTTCTAGAGTCTTAATAAACTTCTTTAAGCAGTTTCTAATATAAGTTAACCTATAAAGAAGTTCCCCTATAAAAGTTTTAAGTTAATATAAAGTATTATTAAAGGTCTTTAAATAAATCCTAAAGAGACCTTTTTAATAGTAGTTAAGCTTAGTATCTAAAAACTTATCTATATACTATTTAATATTAAATACTAGGATAAGGTTACCTACTTCTAATTTCTAACTATATAAAATATAGTATTTCTAGTAATTAAACCTATTTATAATATACTTATACTAGGCTATAATTATCTTCTATATAGCAGTATAGTTCTTATTAAGCTATTTAAAAGCTCTTATCTATATAAAGAGCTCCTCCTTAAATATTATTACCTAGTTCTATACTAATACTCTCTAGGTTAGTATAAATATCTCTATTAAGGTTATAGCTTTATACCTATAGAGTAGGTAGAAGGAGCTATAGCTAGTTAAGGCTCTAATAGAAGTTCTATTAGCAAATAGTATAGCTTAGAAGAATAGCTAGAAGTTCTTATTTATATTCTTTATCTAAGTAGTAAGAGTATATATAATAGTTTAGTAGCTAACTTTAATAATACTATTAGTATGCAGATTATAGATAGTAGTGACTTTTTACTTAGATCTATACTTATAGTTAAATTTAATAATTATACTCTTATTTTTAGGGCCTCTATTAATAATAAGCATACTATAGAGTCTATAGTAATAAATAATATCCTCTTATATAAACTTAGTAATAAGGTAAGAGTTAGCTTACTATATTTACTAAGCCTCTACCTATTTAGTTAGGAGGCACTAGGCCTTAACTATATTCTATTTACTAACCTTCTATATATCTAATACTATATAAGTAAATAGCAGCTCTAAGAGTGCTAAGAAATAGTAAGAATTATCTATATATCTAGGCCTATACTTTTAGTAATCTTTATAAATATAAACTTATTTACTAACTTATTAATAAAGACTATATTAGTAATACTACTCCACTAACTACTTAATAACTATATTATATTCTCTATACTTACTTTCTTAGTATACTTTTATAATAAGCTTAGTTTAGGTCTATAAATTATCTATAACTTATTATAGAGTAGGCTTATATATACTAAAATATATAAATAATAACTTATCCTTTAGAAAGAATTTTCTAGCCTCCTCCTTAAACTTATAGTATAGACTAAGCTTAATTCTATCTAGCTATTTTAATATACTAAAGTAGTAGGTAATTTAGTATAAATAGTAATTCTAGTATAAAGAGCTATCTAGTATAGTATTAAGAATATCTATAAGCCTTAGAGACTCTTATAGAATATTATTAACTTTAGTAGTAAGGATCTTAATAGGGCAGACTTTATCTCTATCTATCTATACTTTATTAAAAAAAGAGATAGTAATTAGGTCTATAAAGAAGATTTACTTATTAATCTAGTTATTAATTTCTCCTTTAGTATCTTAGTTAAGCTTATCTAATAGTTTACTAGGTTTATAAAATAATCTATTAGCTATAGTATTCTAGCTTTTAGATAGATACTTAACTTTAAAATTAAATATATAAATCTATAAGATCTATTAAATAATAAAAGCTTTAAGTAGGTTAGAGGCAGTACTATTAAGCTAAGTAATAAAGGTCTTAGTATCTATTTCTAATATAAAGTAGTAATTATAAAGGTAAAAGCAAACTTATTTAAGAGTCTTAAGTATATTCCTTAACTCCTTCTTTTTAATATTATAGTTTAGCTATATACTAGTCTATAAGCTACTCTTATATCTAGAAACTATATACTTACTATTAATATATTAACTAAGAATAGTACTCTAACTAAGGCTACTAATATTAACTATAAGATAGATTTTACCTATATTAGCACTATAGTTAAGCCTAATAAGAATAGAAGTAGAGATAAGTTAGTTCTTAAAAATATCTATAGCTAATTATTAAGGCTAGTTTTATTTAAATAGAATATTCTTCTTTAAAAGTATTATAAGCAGCCTAGCTATAGCTAAAAATCTCTAAACCTAAACTTAATAAAATATTATAATACTAAGAAAGGATCTAAGATTAGTGAGGTTATTATAAACTTCCTATTTCCTAATCTTAATAATCTTTAACTTCTCTAGCCTTTAGCTATTAATACTATAAATATATCCTATAATAGTAATAGATTACTAAGCCTACTATAATTTCTTAATAGTAATAGTATAGCTAGCTAACTTAATATTAATAAGAACCTTATTAATATTTTAGATATACTCTAGAATATATCTATATAGTCTAAAATAACTAGAGACTTCTTTATTATTATACTTTAAGGTAGAGCCCTTAATAGCTATATTATTAAGAAAAGCCTTATAGTAGGTTAGAATTAGGTTATATAGAATTTATATTATAACTTTTATAAACTAAGCTATAAAATTAGTAGCTCTTTAAAACAGAGTATATATCTAAAAGAGGCTAATTAGTATTATAAAGGTTATAATATTATAGCTATATAGATCTAGTAGAACTTAGTTATACCTAGAGAAGAAATCTAATAGTGAGAGAAGCTAGTATATTATAAAGTCTTTTAAGAACTTATTACTAAATAGAAGCAAAGCTATATTATATAGAGTAATAGTATTAATCTTAGTTATAGAGTTAATAAGATATATCTTTCTATTCTTCTTTCTAATTAAAAAGAAGGGGTTTTAGTAAGCTATATAGCTTTACTTAAAGATACTCTTCTTTAGCCTATTTTTTAGAATTATTATTATATTACTCTCTAAAGCTTTTAGGATTAGTATATTTTTTACTTACTAAGCTTTATAAAAGATAACTCTAATTACTTATAGAGGAGCTATAGATAGATAAATAGATCTATAATACTTAAAACTCTATATAAGAGCCTTCTCTCTATTACTTAAAACTTTAGAGAGAAGCTTCTTTTATTTTAGGTTAAAGTAGTTTACTATTACTAAGATCTTATTAAGTTATTTTACTATAAGTTACTTCTCCTTAAAAATAATTAAAAACTTTAGTTAGATAAGATCTATAAAGATACTTTTTAATACTAATCTAAGGTTTTCTTTTACTTTTACTTAGACTTTTAACTTCTATTTTAGGTCTTTTTTAAGTACTAAGCTATTAAAAAGTAAGTTATTAACTAGCTAGACTTTCTTATCTTTTATCTTATATATTATATTAACCTCTCTATATATAAAGAATAGAGTATTATTATAGATATAATTAGTTCTTAGCTTATTCTAGATTCTTATTAAAACCTTTTTTAAAAGGTTCTCTCTCTAATAGAACTAATAGTATACCTAGATATTAGCTATATTAAACCTAATTCCCTATTCTAAGTTAAAGAGATTTATAAAAAGTAAGAAATATATTTTAGTAAAAAGGAGAAGTTACTAAAGCTTTTTATTAGTTATAAACTTTAATAAGTTAGTCTTATATACTACTTACTCTTTATAATACTTCTAAATAATAGAGTTAAATCTCTTAACTATATAGCTAAGAGCTTTAATATACTTAGATTCTCTTATATTAAGGATACTAATAGTAGTCTTTTAGTCTCTAAAAAGAGTAGCCCTACTATATATAAGAAGATACTTAGCTATTCTAAATATTATAAGCTTAGTACTATTATATAGCTTAGTAAGAATTAGCTCTTTTTTTTACTAATAGATTAGCTAGTCTCTATCTCTATCTTACTCTTAAAAAAAGAGAGGTTTACTTAGAATATTAGTTAGAAGTACTAAAACCTTCTCTACTTTATAACTAAGTATATAATTAGAATTTATATAGTTAGCTTTTTTTCTCTTTCTCTAGTAGTAATATCTATAGAATTTCTTTAAAAAGGGTTTATAATAGTTATAGTATAGCTTTTCTTTATAAGATTAGTATTTAGAAGTATATCTTTATAATTCTAAAATAGCTTAAATAATTACTTCTATTCTTAGTATAATAGCCTATTTAAGGAAGACTTTAAGTACTATATAGAAGATATTACTATTCTTATTAAATATTACTAAAACCTCCTTATTATCTTCTAATTCCTCTTAGACTAGAAAGTTAAAGCTTTTTAGTAAATTAGCTTCTATTACTAGTATTATCTCCTTTAGTATATATAAGCTAGGCTAGCCTCCTAGATTATAAAGCTATAGTTATAGACTCTCACTTAGTTATCTATTAATTTCTATAATTATTAAGCTAGCTACTATATTAAAATTAGTAGTAGCAGCCTTTATTTTCCCTCCTCTATAGAAATTAAATAGGCTTACTAAGTATAAGAGAAGCTAGTAGAATTAGAGAGTATAATAGTAAAATAACTAGTAGAATCTAAAGTATAAAATATTAAAGAAGTATAGATTTTCTAATTACTAGCCTAAAAGATATTAATTATCTAAGTTAGTAAGTATTTTAGTATTATTCTAGTATATATAATAAATAGAGCTCTAAGAATTATATCTTTAGATATCTCACTATATAAGTTAATAAAGAAGGGTATATTAAGTATATAATAGTTATTAATATAGATATTCTTAACTATAATACCCTTAAAAGCTACTATAGCTTAAGTATCTATAAAGCTTTAAACTCTAAGATATATAAAGATAATACTCTTCTATATACTATTATAGCTAATATACTTCTCAGAAATAATATTAATAGTAGTGCTAGTATTAATAATTCTATACTACTCTAAGTATATAAACTAGCTAATCTTTATAGTAACTTAGAAGTATAGTATAATAAAGTCTTATATAGTAAGAACTTTATACTAATAGGTAACTATAATATAGTATAAATGCTCTACTAAATTATTAAGAAAAGTAACTAGTATATTAAGGTTCTCTTTAGGTTAAGTATTAAATAGAATAATATCTATTATATTAACCTCTACTATATTATAGAGAGGTAGTTAACTAAAGACAGAAAGCACTAAGCTACTTATAAAGGCTTAGAAACTATAGATTATATCTATAAAGAGTTAAAAGAGACTAGTTAAAGAAAATAGAGCTAGACAGAACACTAAATAAAAGAGGATTATATCTAAACCCTACTCTTAGCTTAGTATAGCTACTTTATAAAGTATCTAAACTACTATAGTCTCCTCTTTATAAACTTAAACTTAAATATAGACCTTAATAGTACTAACCTCTAACTATAAGAGTGCTTTATACTAAAATATAAAGGTTAGATTTACTTATATATTATTCTAATATCTAATTTTCTATATAAGCTATTTACTTAATCTAGAGGCTTTTATAATATAGCTAAGTAGGTCTCTCTCTATAGATATAAATATATCTAGCTATTAATTACTATTCTACTAGAGGTAGTTCTAAATAACTAGCTTTATATATTTATAAACTATATTATTATAGTTATACTAAACCTAGTAAAGAAAGGATTTTAAAATAGTAACCTTTCTATCTACTCACTTAGCTTATAGATCTTTAATAAGAATATAGCCCTCTAATATTATAATAAAAGATTTAAATTAAGGGGTCTTAGTAGCTTCTAAAGAGCTATTTTTAACTAGAGTATTCTTATTCTTATCTATAACTTTCTTAATATAAGGCTTTAGGAAAGGAGTGGGAAAATAAGCTATATTTAGGTCTATAATATAAACTCTCTTCTTAGATCTAGTAGCAGAGTAAAGTATTATATAGTAGTTCTAAGTTTATAATCTAGTTATAGTATTAATACTTATATCTATAGAGAGAACTATAGCTAGAGTACTAAAAGTTAGTATATAGATATTAAGAACGTTATAGATAGTATCTAAGGTTACTATACTAATAGAAGGAGTCTTTATAGTTAAAGTAGAAATTAGAAACCTTAGAGTTCTCTATATAGTATACTAAGTATACTTATTAAACTACTTATAGCTCTTAAGCTAGAACTTAACTCTATAAAAGCTTAAAAAGTATCTATAAAGAGTAAGAATACTAGCCTCTAGCTATTTAGTCTTATCTATACTAGCTATAAGGATTAAAAAAGAAATAATTATTAGGTTATACTAGCTCTATTAGCAGCCTTTATTAATCTCTTTATTAAAAACCTAAATATAGAGAGAACTCTATAGAGTGCTAATCTACTAGTAGCTTCTATAAAATAAGTATAGTTTTATATTAAAAAAGACTTTAGTAGCTTTATAATCTCTAGTAAGATAGCCTTTCTTACTATAAGTATAGCAGGTATTAGAGTTAATAGTCTCTATAAACCTTAAAGGTTTTAGCTAGTAGTAAGATTTAAGGCTTATAGAGTCTAAGTAACTATCTCCTCTTAGATTAAAGAGTATCTAGCTATATCCTCTATATATAAAGCTATAGTTATAAAAGTTACTACTATAATAGTTATACTATAAGAGCTTCTATATAAGCTAGATATTAGTAGTATTAATAATATATATACTAACTTTATTAATAGCATAGTTATATTAAGGAGTATTAGTATAATATCTAGTTTTAATCTACTTAATTTCTATATCCTTAAAGCAGGCAGTAAGGTTATCTACTTAGATCTTCTAGTTAAGAGTACTAATTATCTTATTCTTTAGCTTAGTCTTTATAGATAATACCCTTAATTACTTATACTTAAGTATAATAACTAATATACTAGCTAGAATATCCTCTCTAATACCTTATAGTTATATATATACTTATTAAGACTAAACCTATTTAGTAATTATAACCTCTATCTAGATCTAAAAAACTAAAAGGAGACTTTAATAATTCTTATAGAGGATCTTTAAAATATACCTTATAGTCTGCTTAGAGAAGTAGTAGAAAATAATATAGTTAATCTCTATATTAAGTAGTATAAAAAGTCTCCTTTTAGCTACTCTATTCTAAAAATTACTAACCTTAGTAAGAAATTTAAAAATATACTTAGAATTACTAATCTCTAGGCTAGAAATAAAGCTTTAGAGCTCCTTATTAAGGTCTAGATAAGTATTTAGGTCTATAATACTATATATCTTATAGAGATTATCCTTAAGAGAGAGCTAATTATTATATTAAATAGAAATACTCTTAAAGGTTTATTAATAAGCCTTAATATAGTGCTAGCTAACTAGAGTAATTATTTTCTCCTTATTCTATCTATAAAGCTTAGTATAGAATAAATAATCCTTAAAGAAGTTAGAAATATTATTATTAATAAATTTAGAGGCTTCTAGACTATAAGGAATAATTAGAGCAGTAGTATATTACTTTTATATAGCTTTAGCTAATTTCTTAATTACTTCTATAATATTAATAATAAGCAGAGAGGCTAAGTCTCTTATAGAAAGCATAGTAGTAGCCTTTATAGATATAATCTTATCTAGCTACTAGTCTAGGCCTGCTCTCTATAGCTTAAAGGGAGTTATATCTTTATAGTTTTTATACTTATTATAGATATTCTCACTAATATAAACTTAGTAACTAATTTTAGTGCTTTAAAACTATAAAAGCAAAGACTTCTCAGATCTATTATTATCTATAATAATAGAGTAAAAAGCTTATTTCTAAATACTTTTAAATATAGCTTTCTTAAAGAGTTCTATATCTAGAGTATAGTTCTTAGAGCTAGAAGAGTTTAAAATAAATATACTAACTTTAAGAGCTTCTCTAGATTTCTTAGAGTATTACTTAGATATAGTATAATAAGTAGTTAATATAATTTATTATAATTTAATATTAATATTAAGACTAAAGTTTATTAATATTTAAATTATTTAATAATAAAAGAGAAGAGTTATATAGTAATTTAATCTATAATAATTAAGTAGATAGAGAGAAAGAGAGCTTTAACCTCCTTTTCTTTTTTGATAGTAGTTATAAGTTATAAGCTAGGGGTAGTTATAGCCTCTATTCCTTCTATAAGTATATAGACTCTTCTTCTTAATATAGCTAGAGGTAGTTATAGCCTCTATTCTATCTATAAATTTATAAACTCTTTTCTATTCTTCTTTATAAATAATATAATACTATAATTTCCTTAATTCTATAAATATTAACTATATAGTAACTAAGATAGAGCCTAAATTCTCTTAGTTAAGCTTATTAGCTTAATTAATATTATTAATTTATTACTTTATTACTAATTATTAAGTTTTAGGTTATAGAAAGTAGATACTAGCTCTACTTTTATAAAAACTAAGGAGAAAAAGAGAAAACTTTTTAATCTAGCAAAGTCTAAAGCTATTATAGCTAGGTTTTTAGGATCTTAAGTATTTCTATCTAAAAACTCTAACTATATAGCTATTATATCTAGTATTTTCTTAAATTTTATCTATAAAGAGACTTCTAAATATTATTTTATAAAGTTTATTATTATAGCTACTAAGTTTATAAAGTTAATATTCTATTAAGTAGTTAGAATAATATATTATAGTTCTATATTAAATATAAGTCTATTTATATAGCATAGAAGTATACCCTTTTTAAGCACTATAGGAAGTCTTAAGAGAGAAGAATCCACCTCTAGGTACTATTAAAATAAACTGAGAACCTTAAGATAAAAATAATAAAACCACACACTTCTATATACTTATATAGAAATATCATAATATTATAGCTTTATATCTAGAGGCTCTAAAACAAAGAAAAGGATCTCTCTAAGTATAATAACCTTATTATAGATATAAACTATTAAGTAAAAGTAATAAAAACTTCTAAATAATAAGATAAACTATAGTAATACTAACTAAAAAATGCTCCTCTATTCTCCTCTCTGCCCTTAATAAGGCAAAAGTCCTGCTATACTATACTAACTAATATATCTATCTGGGCACCCTCTAAACTAGGCTGTCTGCACTACTCTATCTCACTACTTACTACTTCTTTAGTAAAAATACTTAGAGGCTAGCCTTACTATATTTAACTTTAAATAGATAGTTAGTAAGAACTACTGCTAGTAGTATAGATAAGTAATATTCTTTTTTTATATAGATAACTATATATTAGTATTTCTTTATAAATATACTAAAAGCATAAAAGAGGCTATAAATACTCTCTAGAAGCATTATTATCTTAAAGAAGGCTAGAATTTATAATAGTTCCTTAGAATTAAAGTGCTCTATAATAGAGCTATATATAAGCTATAGCTATTATAGTTAGTATTTATAGATAAGATATAGAAGCTGCTTAAGTAGTATACTATAAGCCTTAATATAGATAACTAAGTATATATATCTATAATAAAAGATAAATTAGAACTATATAAAGAGAAAGTAGCTTTATAGAAGATTAACTATTACTAATACTATATTAGAATAATTCTATATATAGTAGTGATAATATAGCTTAATATAGTATTTACTATAAGCTACTTTATAAGGTTTAATAATAACCTAAGCTTTATATAGTATTATATTGCTAATTAAGTTCTCTAATATCTCTACTAAATATAATACCTCTGCCTTAAGTATAGCACTAAGCTTAGTAAACTAGATAATATATTTAAAGTTACTTTAAATACTAGCTTTATAGATAATATAGTTAACTAAAAGAGCTTATAAGTATTTATAATAAAGCTATTTAGAGATATAATTATATAGAAGGTAAATAAGTAGATAATAGTTATAATATTAATAACTAAGATAGAGCTATTTATGCTATTTTAAGTAATATATAAAGCTCTCTTTATAAGTTAGTTAATAACTACTTTATAAATTTAACTCTTAAGTAATATTATTACTAAAGCTGCTTTTACTATACTTAGTATAATATTAATAATAATCTAAATCTAGTATAATAATTAATAAACTATTTAGCTAGTTAATATAGAGCTTATCTAGCTATAAATAAGGCTATAATATATTAATATCTATAATTACTAACTATAGTAAGAGATTATAAAAGGATATATAGTAGTTAGTTATACTCTATTAGCAGAGATAATAGTAAATAGACTTATAAAGATACTTATACTATCTTAATTTAAAGCATTTTATAGATAGCTATAAATAAGTAACTAATATATATAACTAGAGATAAACTATATATAGAATCTAGAGAAAGAGAATAATATAAAGTATATAAGGGTAATAGAAACCTATATTTAGGATAAGATAGACCCTAATAGAGTTTAGGAATAGCCTTATTAGGCTAGTAATCCCTGAGGAGGTGTGTCAGATTATAGGGCTAGAATATATAGTGTGAGTTAGATATAATATTAGTCTGGCTCTGTATGCAGGCCTAAAGCAGCCCGGGCGCGCTAACTGCAACTGGGGTATGTGCAGGAAAAAGGGGTTAGGACGCGCCTAAATAAGGATAAATAGGTAGAATTATATATATATAATAGTATTATAAATATATATATAATTACGCCTATTTTAACAGGAGTGCTATATACTAAGAGTAAAAACAGATATAGCAATTCCTAGAGGCTAGCACTACTACCTAAATAAATCTTCTAAATAAATAAACTAAATAAATAAGTAAATTAAGGCTATTTAGAGATTTAAATAAATAGATCTATTAGCCTAGATATCTAGTATATTTAAATAAATTAAGGGCTAATTATAATAGAGTTATTCTAGCCTCTAGACTAATTAAAAAGTCCTAAAGAAAACTTTTAGATAACTAAAGTTAGGTACTATACTACTTAACTATATAAGTCTTAATAATTATTAGTAAACCTTTCTTTTTTCTAGAGATATATACTCTTTAATTATAGTTTTTCTCTATACCTACTCTAATATATCTATTTAATATTATATATACTAGCTAACCCCTTTTATAGACTTTTAACTATATTATTACTATAACTCTCTATTATACTAGTTTTAATATATATTAATTATTTATAACCTTTCTAATTAACTTAATAATAGCTTTATATTATTACTTAATACTATAAGAAATATAAGTTAAGTTTTAGCCCCTAGGTATCTTATAATAGCTTTACCTACTTCCTAATTAGGTATCTATACTAAATTAATTAGATATCTATTAAATAGTTAAATATACCTTCTTTTGCTAGCTAAATAGTCAAATTAAACCCCTGGATTTGATTTGTTTTATCGGGATACTGCGCTGCTGGAGGCGCGCTTTGCAGAAAATCCGACACATGCACTAATAACCTCATTTATGACAATGACCAAGATCTGGGCGAGGGCGAGGGCACCTTCAGGTCCTCATAACGCCACATTAGCTTCTAATAGATTATACATTATGCTCCATGTCTGCCTCTCTTACAGCTTTCCTCCTTTTTGCTTCATCGTGTCTCTTATTTCCCGTCCAAGAAGATGCACCTCTCCATCGCTCTAAAAGCCTGCAGCCTCCTCAGTGTCAACAAGCATGTGAAGAGAATTGCCGCGCTGACTGATATCGTGGCAAACAATAACAATACAGCCCGTCTTAGCATATTAGCAAGCGCCAGATAACTTGTCCATGCTCTAGAGACTTCCCGCGAGACCATGATCAAGCATTGCTGGGCAAAGGTGAACCTCTTTTTACAAGCTGCGTACTCAGAAAAGGAGCTAACCACCCTACGGCCAGCTGCTTTCATGGCTTTAGTGTATACTGTTAACTCAAGTCTCTTTCCTTAATGGCCCAGGACGTGGGCCGGGGTAGCTCTGCTCGTTAAAGGGATAGTTGCCATCAGCAACAGCATGCAGGGTGCAGCTTCTTCTGATTGGCTCACGACCAAAACATGATCCTTTCCCACCGCGCCAAAATACCTGAGTTATAATCCTCCTTGCACACCATCAACACTCGGGTAGTTACAGGCTTCTTTACCTGTTTATCCTGCTCGGAAGCTCGCCCAAGAAGAAGACGTGGCCTCGATCAACTATTATCGGCAGCTCAAGAAAATAGGAGGTTAAGTATTGAGCGCACCAAGCTGATCAGGATGGCTGGAGTACCGTCATTGCCAGTCGATATCGGTGGCCATAGGATGCCCTCGAGGAGCGCTCCGAGCAGGACTTCCGCAAGACAGACACCTAGGCAGCTCTCAACGTCGAAACTCAACCAGAGCGAATCGCAGCCATCACCATCCAAAACGACGCGGGAGAACGCGAAGCCACAGCCGCCAACGCAATCGAGATCCCGCGTGCAACGACACTCGGCGTCATATGACAGCTCCGACGATGAGATACCCGTGACGATGAAATTAAGTGCCCTTACAGAGGCGCTGCTCAATGACGAACAACACGAACTTGGCGCTGAATATGCTATACCAGGCGAGCGGCCAGCATCCCCATCGGCCCAGCCTCCGCCCTGGGTCTACGAACGACGCAGCGCGCTTGCTGCCTCTACCTCATACATATCAAAGGATCGTGGCAATCTGGGCGAAAGAGTTTGGCGGCGCGACATTAGGAGAAACACACAGGCTGACAGCCTGCAACTCCCGCCCGCAAAGCCAGCGTCACCAGCTGCATCCCAAGGTCGAGGTAGTAGCCCGGCTCCTAGAATGAGAGTCGTGCGCCTCAGTAGCACACCAGGGCGCGGAACCTTGCAAAACGAGTTGCGACGCTCCATGTCGACGTCTACGCAGGAGACAAGGACGGAGAGAAGGAAAACATCCACCGAAAGGGAGTCGCATTTCCAGACACAGGCAGAGACGGACGAACGGCAACCCAATCAAGAGTACGCTCAGACAAGCATCAATACGCCAGTCTCATTAGAGCGTAGAGTTTCAGTTGGTTCATCCGGACGGAGGATCCGCTCAGCAGGCTCATCAGCTGTCACTTCCAAGCGTTTCGGGGCGGACAGCGAAGTCATCACACCAGCAAAGCCTGCTACCGCAGAGCGGGCCTACGCTGCTGATAGTGTGGGCGGCGTGTCACGAGGTGACAACTCGGGGAAGAGAGAGGACCTCGAGCTTCGGAGTACGGCGCGCTCAAAGCGAGTCATCCGCGTCTCTGGAAGTCTCTTCAGCGGCCCAGCTCGTCGCGGCCGACGAAGACACACTGAAGAAGTTGTAGAAGCATGCGGCGAAGAGCGACTCACCACAGCTCAGGATCCTAAGAGTCAACAAGCTCAAGATATTGAGCCTGCTGCGATTGAGCAGACCGCCATGGCTCTTTCAACCTCGAAACCCCCCATTTGTGCCGCACTTGGCAGTCCCTTTCAAAGAAAGCGCCCTCTATCCCGCCTCTCGGACATTCATGCCCAACGAAATGGCAGCAACAGCGAATTACAGCACCATGAGCCTGTTCCATTGCCAGAGATCCCGTCGGTTCATGCCAAGGAATTTCAGTCTTCAGCGCCAGCAAACTCTAGGCGGACCTCAACAAAAGCCTTTAACAAGGAGGTTAGCAAGCCAGCAAGTCCACTCAGTCTCGAAACAGGATCGTGTGCTCCGCAGCGGGCCCCGATCTCCTCAGAGAGAAGAGCTTTAGCCGTCAAAAGCCAGAACACCCACTACTTGTCGGCATCATCACTCCCGCCCTCCAAGATGTCTGTCGTCGAGACCTCGACGGCAACCCAATCGATCAAGAAAAGGCAATTTTTGATGAGGGTCAACGACAGAGCCTATACGAGGATAGACTGCATCGGGCGAGGAGGCTCGGGTAAAGTGTACCGCGTCGCCACGGCAAGTGGGATCGTGTTGGCCTTGAAGCGAGTTTCGCTCCTGCATATGGACGAATCCACTGAGAAGGGCTTGAGAGGGGAAATCGAACTGCTTCAACGACTGCGGGGTGTTGAGCGTGTCATTCAACTCATAGATTATGAGATGAACAGAGAAAAGCAGTCGCTCTCTGTCGTAAGTATTTTCGCCCTATATAGACATCTTTTACTCCTCATCTTGGAAAACGAGACAGCTAATACGGACAGCAGCTTATGGAACTTGGCGAACTTGACTTCAACTCTCTCCTCAAGAACCGCCAGAGCAGAGCTGAGGCACCAACACATAGCTTCGATATCACATTTGTCCGATACTACTGGAAGGAGATGCTTGAGTGCGTCCGGGCGATCCATGCGCGGGCGGTAGTGCACAGCGATCTCAAACCGGCCAACTTTGTTCTTGTCAAGGGCCGACTGAAGCTCATTGACTTTGGAATTGCCAACGCAATCCAGACCGACGTAACGATCAATGTCTATCGTGAGTCCATGGCCGGCACAGTCAACTACATGTCGCCCGAATCACTGATGGACTCAACCCAATATGCTTTTACGGTGATCCAGAATGGGCACCCAAACATCCCGGCCAGTGGTGCGCCTAGGGTTGTGAAAGTCGGCAAGCCTAGCGATGTATGGAGTCTGGGGTGCATCCTGTACCAGATGGTCTACGGCATCCCGCCTTTTGGGAAGATGGCTGAGCCACGGTCGCGCATCCAGGCCATTGTCAACTGGTCCCACCACATTGAAATCCCGGCGACAACGGAGGATGGGTCGTGCGTGCCTGTCGCTCTGTTGCAGACGATGGGACGCTGCCTTAGTCGTGCCCAGACGGACCGTCCTACGTGTGAGACCTTGTTGTCTGAGGCCAACAACTTCCTCTACCCCAAAGAATACGACGCAGCACTCTCTGCGCCCCGAGACGGTCAGTTTCTGCCCATGACCGAAGAGCTGCTTGGCCGCGTCATCCAGAGTGTCAGAATGCGCTGCAAGGAAGGAGTTCCCGCGGACGACAAGGCCCTGGCCGCCTGGACTAAAGCCTACTGGGGCGGCCTCGAGAAAGCTGTGCGACAACCGAAGCCTTGATCTTGAGATGCTAAGGGGGCATGGGGCGGTATTGTTGCTTGGTTCTTGGGGGCGGGCAGTATATGCAATTTTGGTGACATTTGCGTGGTGTATCTAAATTCTGTGCTGCCTAGTTCTCTGCTCTGTTCTTTTCTCAGCTTGGTGTATGTTGGGCGTTGCATGTTTTTATTGTTATTGTTATTGTTGCTGATGTTCAGTAGCTGTGATTACGTTTTGGCGTATCTCCGAATTAACTATTTGGGAGAATTCTGCGTCTTACTGCTGCTAATGCTAAAATTATAAGTCTTAGCCTGTATCTGTAAGTCTCTTGACTTGTTGAACGTTGCTCGACGCTGGGAGTCTGTTTGATGACAATCCGGTTGAGGAATTTCAAAGGCCTATCCAGCCTTAAGGCTAAGATAACAGAACAAGCACGCCCGCCCATTGATTTTATTGCATAAGATAAGCTTCTTTAAGCCTGAACCTGTTCAGCGTCCTCACTATAGCCTCTTCCTCCCGTCCTATAGCTCTCAGACTTATAGTAATTATTAAAGTATTTAAAGAATGAGGATTATAACTGTTAAAAGTAAAAAGCCTAGTTAAGGTATATATTAATTATAAAAACCTTTCTTATTTTATAATATTAAAAGCACTTAATAAATAATTAATTAGATAGTTAAAATTTAAATCTAAATTTAACTTTAAGATTAGCTATAAAAAAGAAAGTAAAGATAATAGAGCTAATACTCTTAGTTAATAGGTGTTAGATTGTAGGGTCTGGAGCGCGCAGGGCGAGTTGGGCGCAACGTTAGTCCGGTTCCGCGCGCGGGCCCGAAGCGGCCCGGGCGCGCTAACTGCAACCGGGGTGCGTGCAGGAAAAAGGGGTTAGGACGCACCTGAAATAAGGAAAAATGCATAGAATTACATATATATATAATAGTATTATAAATATATATATAATTACGCCTAATTTAATAATTAATAGTTTAATATATACTATATTGCTATAAATACTACTCTAAAAACCTTAATTATAAGATAATAACTACTATAATTACTTTTTAGCTATATAGATATAGTAACTAGATCCTCTAGATTAACCTCCTATATATAAAGGTATCTAGCCTTAAGCTATAGGATAGTATTAACCTATATACCACTATTCTAAATATAGATAGTATGCTTTAAAGCCGCTTTAGAGGTAAGGTTATAGAGCTAACTATTTTAGATATCTCTAATCACTCTATAGATAGTATAGTAAATAGTATAGCAGTTATACTACTAAGTAATAATATAACTACTATATATACTAATATAATTATAGATCTATTAAAGGTAAATTATAAGCTATACTAGGCTTACTAAGTAGACTATATATTTAGAGATAAGTATTATAAAGTATATAAGAAGTAATAATATATACTCTAAGACTAAATCTATAATAATATCTACCTAGACCTCCTATATCTATACTATACTATAGATAAGGGTATTAACTACTAAGTATATATACTCTATAAGAGTATTAGTATTAATATTTATAAGTATAAAGCTATAGCTAGAAGCAGTTATACTATAACCCTAAACCTCCTAGTATATAAAAAGCTACTTATAAAGCATAATATAGAGAAATAGCTTATAAAATAGGAGAAAGCTATTACTAAAGTATAAGCTAGTAGCCTTATATAAGTAAAGAAGCCTAACTAGTGGTTTATAAACTTTATAATAGCTCTTAATAATAGCAGTTTAGATATCTAGATCTATATATACTAAATAATAGTATAATTATATATAAATACTAACTCCCTTACTATAGAAGATATACTAAAAGACACCTAAGTTATCCTTAATATATTTAAAATAGCTAACCTATATACTAAAACAGGCTAAGGAGCATTTAGCCTTACTATATTAATAGATAATAAGAACACTATATCTAAGAATAACTTAGAAATACCTAAGAAGTAAAGACTAGCTATATACTAAGTATATAGAGAAGAGTAATCTATAGCACCTAAAGGCTATAAAAGAGTATCTATAACTATATAAATAACTAATAAAAAGGGCCTCTACCTAGCTTACTATAGCTACTACTTCTTAGCTAAGTACTAAATTATATTTAAAGAACTATATCTAAAATATCTTTAGAGAAGTAAATCCCTCTACTACTTAGTAGAGAAGTATATTAATAATAATAAGAAGCTTATAAAGTATATTTATAAGCTTAAACTAAGTAGTAGATAGTATATAGAGGATAAATAACTATATAGCTGCTATAGAGGGACCCTTAAGTCTGCATTTTATATATAGCTAAATAACTACTAACTCTATAACTCTACTATCCTAAACTCTAGAGCAATAATATATATATTTAATAATACCTTATAGTTTACTATACTTACTAAAGCAGCCTCTAGTAACTTTCTATAGATAGATATATACTAGGTTCCTATTAAGGAATATAATATAGTTAATATTAAGGTAAAGAAGTATAGTAGAAGCATAATATATCTATATCTATATAATATAACACTCTGCTATAGATTTATAAGTAACCTTATATCACTTAGAAAGCTATACTAGTATAATATCTAGTGAGATATAAGTCTATAAAATAACTATCTTTAAAGATCAGATTATATCTACCTCTATATATTAAATAAGAGGCATTACTAGTAGGTTCTTAAGTATAGAGAGACCTTAGAGAATGCTCTGCTATAGGGTAAAAGAGATAAGGTAGGCACTATATTCCTTATAAGTACTTAGTAACCCCTAGCTAGATATTATATATATATATATAATATAATAATAAAATAATAACCTATTTATAGTAATACTATAATATAGCACTAGTGCCTTAGATACCTAAAACTAAAAGCTATTTAATACCTCTTAAATAGCATAAGAAAAGTCTATCTTATCTAAGGGGGTAAGCCTATTATAATAATTAACTATAATATCTATAGTATAGATAAGGTCTATTACTAAGTATAATAAGCACTATAAAAGTCTATTAAGTATATAGAGCTAGGTAAATATATTACCCTAGACTTCTATAACTATAATAAAGGCTATAAAGAATATTACTTAGTACTTTTTATAATAGATTAATCTATAGTATATATCTAGGACTTCTACCTTATATAATAAGGTATAAATAAGCTCCTTATAGTAATTAAGAACTACTTAATAATACTCTTAATATAATATAAAGTATATATAAAGGTAATTAAAATAAACCTTAAGCTTATAAAGTATCTATATATTATTATTACTATTAAGGTATAAGGTATCTACCTTAAGCTCTCTACTACTAACACTTAAGTATAGAATAGTAGAGCAGAATAAGTTAGTGCTATAATTAAGAAGTGTTGCAACCTAAGTTATATAGGCGCAGCTAACCCCAGCTCTGCTAATTAGGCACTACTAATCTAGGTTCTAGTGCACTTAAGTAAGGCGCTACAGAACGGGATCCAGAACAGATCCATACTAGCAGAATAATATTTCCCCACTAGTAAATACTAACTTAGCACCTATACTGCAAAATATACTTTAGGTATACTGATTTACTACTTTATAGTTAGAAGGTTAAGGTTAAATCTATATATATTTTAATAGGTGTTCTAATATACTATAATAGTTATAAGCCTAGCTCTTTTACTTTAATATATATATACCTCTAAACTTTATTTATATACTTAGAATACCCTATTAAGTTACTCTATATACTTATTAAAATATCTTTCCTAACTAAATCTAACTTCTTAATTATTCTTTATAGTACTAATAATTAGTTTAACTAGTATCCTCTTTTTAAGCAGTAAATATACTAGTTAGATATTTAGTATCTCACTAATCTAGATATAGAAGATACTCTACTAATCTATAGTTATATTATAGATAAAACTCTTATTATTATAAAATACTATAACTAGTAAAATAAGGAATTAAGAGAAGACTAGGAACTTAAAATAGCTAAATAGAAGTCTAAGAAGGCTAAAGCTAAAAGTAAGTAATAATTATTTACTAAGCCTAAACTACCTAAACCTAAATAGCTTATCTAAGCTAATATTTAATAGGATTATATTATAGTATAAAAAGACTAAATTAACTAGAAGGCTTAAGAGGTAACTCTTATTAATAATTTAAAAGTAGCTAGAGCCTATTTAGATAAAATAGTTTTACTAACTATTATATTAAATATAACTCTATCTAAATAACTAAAGGGTGTAATTATAGTTTAGATACTTATCTAAATAATTTAGTAATAGTATAGCTAAAAAGATACTATAGTATAAACCCTTACCTAGAAGGAGTATTATATAGTACTTAAAAAAGTATATAGTAACTCTAATCTAAGTAAGTAGTATATAGAGTAGTATATAGTATTTCTAAAAGCAAAAAGCTAGAAAGTCTTTAAAGTTAAAGATATACTTATAGTTTATAATTTCCTCTTAGTAATTAAGTATTAAATTACTCTAACTTAGATACTTAATAAGAAATAAGAGCTATAATAAAATAAATATCTAGGAAAGGAGATTCTAGTAATTAAGAAGATTAGTAGTATCTTTCTAATACTTCTAACTTATAGATTGTTTATAGATAAAATACCTTAAATAAAAATACCTAATATTTATACTATACTTAGTAGAAAGTCTCTAAATAACTTAAATAATAGTATAAAGAAAGATTATCTCTATAGAAATTAGCACCTCTAGAACCTAAAGCTATGCTTTTAGTTAGAGTTTACTCTAACTAGAAAAGCTAAATAGAGGGTTTTAGGTGTGTTAAAGGATATATTAATTATAATTTAGAAGTATCTAAATAAGTTATATTAGATAGCACTTAAGGCTAAATATAAAAAGAAAGGTTAGCTAAAAAATAGTAAACCTACTTCTAAGGTTAAATCTAATATAGATAAATCTAACTTAGATATAACTAATAATAATTTAAAATAAGATAAGTAGAACTATTCTAGAATAATTATTATAGTTTTGATTTTACTAAAGCTAATTACTAATTATATTAACTTAAACTATAGAGTTTATATAATACTATAATATAATTAATATCTACTCTCTAAAAGTATAGTTCTAGATAATTATAGTATAACCCACCTTATTAATAACCTTAATCTCCTTATTTTAGGCTTATATAAGCTATTACCACCTAGCTACTTTATAGAAGCAGAAAGCTCTTTTTTACCTATCTTAAATAAGGAATAATATATTCTAAGATAGGTTATAAATAGTAAAAACAGCTCTAGAATAGAGAATCTTATCTTAGAAGATATTATATATATTTAAAACTTCTATATTAATATTATCTTAGAGGCAAAGCTAAGCATAAAAGGTATATAGTACTATAGCTTTAACTATACTCTTTATTTTAGTAGTATTAACTAGAATATTATTCTCAGAAAGCTAGATTATAAAAGTAACCTTATATTTCTTAAATATAAGCCTGTTTCTTTTTGCTCTTCTATTTTAATAAGCTAAAATAGTATTATAGTAATAACTTACTTACTAAATAAATTTTAAAAAGCACTATAAAAGCCCTCTTATAAGCTTTATAGTAATAGATTAGATAATATAATACTATAGTATCTTTACTTAGAGTATCTCAGTCTATATATACTTATATACTTAGTTAATAATATATAGAGAGTGAGAATTAAAGACCCTTTTTAAGTTAAATATAAAGTCTATACTATTATCTATACTAAGAAGGTTATTTTAAGATATACTTTAGAAGCTAGATCTATATATCTATACTACTATATTAGCTAGAACCTATTTAACTTTCTAGAGAGTTAATACCACTTTAGTAAATTATAGTTACTAGTTATTAAGGATAAATATATAGAATATCTATTTAGATTTAAGCTTATAGAAAAAGACTATAAACTAGTTATAGAAGTTTTAATATAATTTAAAGCCTAAATATAATACTAGAAGGGTTTATTAATTTATAAGATTTATTTTAATATTAAATACTCTATAATTATAATAAAGAGTAAAACCAGATTTTAGTAATAGTATATTAAAAAGGAAATTAAACTAGAAAACTCTCTACTATATATAAAAGAACTAACTAGTATACCTAAATATATAGGATAAGAGGTAATTAATAAAAGTATTAAAATCCAGATTAAAGTGGGGCTTGTTAAAGATATATAGTTAGAAAGCACTTATATAGATATCTACTTATTTAATATAAGTCTAAGTAAATCCTATAGTTAGCTCTTACTAAATTAGATTAAGGACTAATAGTTTTAAAACTATTACTATTAGTATAAACTAGAGCTTATTTTAAGCCTTTTAAGAAACCTTTAGCTATACTAAAAATAGATCTATATATATAGATATAAAGTATATTCCTTAAAATAGAAAAGGGAATAGAGTAAGAAGAAAAGGGATTTTAAGATTTAACTAAGGAGATATATTAAATATCTAGTAGGCTATATTCTAAATATCTATAACCTATATCAGATTTAGATCTCTAAGATTAACTAAGTAATTATAATATAAAATATCACTTTTAATAAGTATAAATTCTATTTACTATAGGATAAAGTAATTATAATAAAGTATGCTATTATATAGAAAATTATTAATAAAATCACTAAGCCTATTAATATAGCTAGTGTAATTTTAGAATAGCTTAGTAACTATAAGAATATAGAAGAATTACTAGGCAAATTAGAGGCTTTAATTTAAGGTACTTAAGATATTAATATATAAGAGTGTGCTATAAAAGACGCTTTTAATATAATAAGAGGCTTAATAACCCTAGATAATACCCTAGAGCCTAAAAGCATACTAGAGGTAGGGGGTAGGAAATAGTAGAGTATAGAGAATATTAGAGAAGTAGAGCTATTAGTACTAAATTTTTAACTATAACTAGAGTAATAGCTAGCTTTAAATATTAATTACTATAATAGAGATAGAAATTATATATAGTAACCTATAGATAAATATACTAATATTATACTATATAATAAAGGGCTTAATATAAATAAGGTATAGTATAATAGAGAATAGGAGTATTAAAAGTATAAAAGAAAGAATTATAGCCTGGATAAGATATAGCTACTAAGTTTATAACTTAGAACTAGAGAATAGAGCCTTTATAATAATATTATATAATAATAACTCAGTTCCTAAAGAGGATAATCTATTATAGTAAGACTTCTTTAATACCTTTCTGTCTAATTAGTAGAGAGTAATTTAAGAGGGGGATTATATATATTAAACACTATATATAGTTTTTAGTACTATAATATATATAAATAAGGCTATAAGGCTTAAAATAATATATAAGAATAAATATTATATTAATAATCTTATTAAACCACCTAAAAACTAAAAGAACCTTTAAAACCTACCCCTAAAGCTCTAATTAATATTTAAGTAAGCAGTATAAAATAAAATCAAAACGCTATATTAAATAGGGACTTAGTGTATTATTAACCTAAAGGATATATATTAGAAACCTCTTCTACTTAAGTAGGTTTTTATCTATAAATATAATAAAGATAGATATTTCTAGTACTATAAAGTATATATCTATATATATAGAGATAAATAACCTATAGATAGTTTATAGGAGATATATATAGCTATACTTATAGCTTAGATACTTTAAATAATACTTATAACTATAGCTTATTTTAACCTTAAGATTTATTAGTTTAATATTATAAACGCTTTTCTAAATACTAAAATACTAGATAGAGAGCTAGTTATTTATAAGTTACTTAAAGGTTTTAAGCAAAATAGTAAATATATTAAGCTTAAATAGATATTATATAGACTAAGAAAGTTACTATACTTATAGTATAAAGACTTTAGCTTAATACTTTATAATCTTAGTCTAGAACTATATAGTAAGGATCTATATCTATTTATAGATCTAAACTATAAAGTCTATATCCTCTTCTATATTAATAACTTCCTTATTTTCTTCTATAAAACTAACTAGGAGGAGAGCTAAAGAGTAATAAGAGATCTTAAAGATAGATATATACTTAAGAACTAAGGCTCTATAGAATAGTTTCTCAGAATATATATTATATAGAACAGAATAGTATATAAAATCTATCTTATATATAATATATATATTAATAAGATAATAAGGAGATTTAAACTTATAGATAGTATTTATCTAGTTATACTACTACTAATAATTAAATTTAAGAAGAATATCTTCTAGACTATAAAAGCATAGGTAAAGAAGTTTTAGGAAAAAATTAAATCTATTTTATATATTATAGTTATAGTATGCCTAGATATAGCATTTATAGCCTCTTAACTTTCTTAATTCCTAATAAACCCTTTTAAAATATATTTAGTAGTAGTAAACTAGATAATTAGATATCTATACTTAATATACTTCTTTATAATTACCTATAAATATATAGAGAGTAGTTAGAAACTTCTAATTATAAAAGATATATTATTTATTAATAATAAGAAGATATAGAGATCTTTATAAAGATATATTATCTTACTTTTTAGAGATACTATTTAATAAAAAGCTATATAGTAAAGTATAGTTATAACCTTAATAATAAAAGCTAAACTTCTAAGCTTTAAGTAAATAGTAAAAGAAGTAATAGCACTATATAGGCTCTTTTAAGATATATATCTTAACCTTAGAGATACTTAGAGAGTCTATTATAATAATTAGCAGACTATATATCTTATTATAAACTTAGAAGAGTATATTATAATATAGCTTAGATATATTAATATCTAGAATATATAGTTATACTAAGAATACTTAGTAGAATTATTTAAAGTTATCTATATACTAATAGACTAAATACTAATAGATAGACTTATAAAAAACCTACTAAAAGCTAAGTTTAAGTATTTTAGATTAATATTAAACCTCTTAAATATATAAAGTAAGATTATAACACTAAAATAAAAACCAGATAGTAAATCTCTCTTAATTTAGAGTAAAACCCCTAGAGTATAATAACTTTTATAAATCTAGGCTAGAATAGCCTTAACTACTATCCCAGCCTCCTAAATATAATATTTCTAATAATCTAAGCAGGAGCTACTAGAATAGGTTTATAATATTAGACTAAAGTTCTTAGTTATATACTAAGCCTAATAGCTTCTAGTTAAGCTTATAGTTATTCTATAAGGTATAAATAGTACTATATAACTAGCTAATAGTAGTCTTTTAAGCCTTAGAGAGCCTCTCTTCTAGAATATATAAAAGAGAACCTAGTATATACTATAGAATAATTACTATAATAGAGATAGATATATAAGTATAGCTCTTATAGTTAGTATATTAACTTCTAGTACCTCTAAAGCACCTTCTAAATAAGCAGCTAGCTACTCTACTATAAATATAACTCTAGTAGAGCTTATTATATTTCTTATAGTCTAGAGGGGGAATCTCTATAGTGTTTCTACTATAAATTATTAGCTTATTATTAAACCTACTAAAAGGGGTTTTACTCTTATTAGAGGGGATAAAGTTCTTATTATCCTGCTTATTAAAACCCTTATTAGAGAGGCAGGATCTATAGTCTAGCAAAGTAGAGCAGGGTTTAGAACTATAAACTACTAAAATATCTTTATACTACTTACTTAGATATAGAGACTAAGAAGCTATAACTAAAGCCTGCTTCTAGGCAGTTATACTATATACTACTAAATAATAATTAGAATATATTAATAAGAAGGAATTATAAATATACTAGAAAGCTTCTAATTAGAAAGCTGCTAAAGAGCCTTTTTAAGGGCTCTATCTATAGCCTTCTAGTTAGAGAGCACTTAGCAAAAAGCTAAATAAGAGTTAGAATATTAAATAAGAGATTAGAGATATTAAATATATAATACTTAATAATATAGTTAGGTTAGATATATTAAATAGTAGCCTCCCTTATCTTATTATCCTTATTACTAAAAGGTAATTTAGAGTAGAAAGGGAGAGCAGGCTTATTATTATTAATAATAGCCTCCCTCTCCTTATTATCTAAGTTACTATTAAATAACTAGATATAGAGAGAGAGAATAAGCTTACTAATACTCTCCTCCTCTAAGAATTCCTTAATAGTATACTTAGTAGTAGCCTCTCCCTTCTTACTAGATAAGTTACTATTAGATAACTAGCTATAGAGAGAGAGAACTAGCTTACTAGTAGCCTCTTTCTTAACTTATTTAGTAAGCTTATACTTATATACCTTTTTAGCAGTATAGCAGGCCTTCTTATAGGCCTTTTTATTAGCTATCTACTAGGCTAAGTTAGAGAGCTTATTAAAAGGTATATTCTATAAAATAGTTAGCTATAATTAAAATAATTATTAAAATCGGAATATAATATATATATAATTATTATATAGATATTTAGGTTAATATATAGTTATAATATAGTTTTTAGAGAGAGGAAGTAAGTATAAATAAGCTACCTAGAATTTATAAAAGATAGTAAGCAGTATACTAACTTAAATAGCACTAAGAAAAAAATTTTAATATCTTAAATAGAAGGAGCAACTCCAAAATCAAACCTAGATATACCTTTCTAAATAAATAATAATATTTAAAGCTATAAAATAGCAATTTAGCAGCTAAATAATCCTTTATAATATATCTCCTTTATCTTAAAAGGATATTTATAATTAGAGGATCTTATTTATAAAATAAGTTTAGATAGTTATAATTAGAATTTTCTAGCCTATTATAACTTTTTATATATAGTATTTAGTTATAGTTTATAACTAGGAGGTATATTATAATCTAAGTTATATAGGTATAGCTAACTCTAGCTCTGCTAATTAGGCACTGCTAATCTAGGTTCTAGTATACTTAAGTAAGGCACTATAGAATAAGATCTAGAATAGATCTATATTAGTAGAATAATATTTCCCTACTAGTAAATAATAACTTAGTGCCTGCACTATAAAATATACTTTAGGTATACTAATTTGCTACTTTATAGTTAGGAGGTTAAGGTTAAATCTATATATATTCTAATAGGTGTTCTAATATACTATAATAAGAAGTATATAAGAGCTATAGTAATAAGCATAAAGCTACTAAATATATTATAGTCTAAGATAATAAAGTTATCTATCTATCTATATAACTATATATCTATAGTAATAAGAGGTTAGTAAACACTCTATAAGCTATTCTATAAGTACTTCTAGGTAAGTAAGTTTATTAACTATATATACTCTAACCTCTTATACTTATATATCTATAGCTATAAGGTATTTACTATAATAAAGAAAGCTTAACTTAAGTAATAATACTATAAGAGGCTTATACTATATATATTTATTAACTTTCTAGTAGGCTATATATTTAGTAACTCCTTTTATATATAGAACCTACTATATATAGAAGTATTTACTATATATAATATAATATTTAATAAGAAGAAGTTTTTTAATAGTAACTTAAAGAGGCTTACTAAAGAGTTTTAGTATATAAACCTTACTATAATATAAAAGTAGATTAACTAGCTAATTAGTAATAGCTATATATAAGCTACTCTAGAAGATATTAATAAGGAGATAGATAAGGTAGTTAAGTATAATAACTATATTAATAAGTATATAAAAGATCTAGAAGCTATAGTACTAAAAAATATAGATATAGCTATATTATTACTACTATAGAGCCTAATAGCTCTAGCTATTATTACTATACTAGAAATAAATAACACTCCTATCTATATAAATACTTATTTTAAATTAATAACCCCTCTAGAGACCCCACTAATAGCATTTTTTATAGCTCTATAGAGTATACTTATAAGCATAAAGAGATATAGAGAAAGGTATAACTACTCTTTAAAATATATAAATAAAAATAGATAATATAAATTATTATTACTTTAGTATTACTATATACTATAAATCTTATTTAAAGCTGCCTTTTTAGTAGGCTATATATAGCTATACTAGAAGCATAAAACTATATAATTAGAAGATAGCTCTATAGCCTAAAGCACTTAGACTAATTACCTACTAAGTATATATATAGAGTGGGATATCTCTAAAACTTTAATAAAAATAGGTTATATCTTTAAAGTAGCTATAAATAAGATAGATCTATAATAGTAAGTATCTATTATAGCTAAAAAATAAAGACTAAAAAGTATAGAGTGCTATAAAAGTACTATAGTATATAGTAGCCTAAGTAAATTAGATAAAATAGCTACTCTATTAGGTTACCCCTAGTCTAAGTTACCTCCTCTATCTATATCTTATAATTATTTAGCACTATATAATAAGCTTATAAAACTATATCTATTTATAAAAGAATTTTTAGAGGCTGAGAAATCTTACCTAAAGGGATATAAAGTATTATAGTTTTAGTATAAAGTAGTAAGGTAAAAGGCTTATAGTTACTAAGTGCTTAGCTACTACTAAGTTTATATATATAAACTTAATAAATATAGATAGTTAGTAAAGTTTAAAGTAAGACTTATAATCTAAGATAACTAATAAGCAAAAGATATATAGAATATATATATGGTAATACTTATAGATATATCTTTTTAAGTACTAATAGCTATAGCTACTTATTTTAATATAGAGCTATTATAATATAATACTATAAATATATTTATATATATATCTATTAATAAAACAGTATTTATAAATATATCACTAAGATACTACTATAATAGTAAGGTTCTATATCTATAAAAAGCGTTTTATAGACTATATTATTTATTACTACTTTAGTAAAAGCACTTAGAGGCTAGCTTTATAGTACTTAGCTTTAAATAGGTAGTTAGTAAGAACTACTATTAGTAGTATAGATAAGTAATATTCTTCTTTTATATAGATAATTATATATTAGTATTTCCTTATAAATATACTAAAAGCATAAAGGAGGCTATAAATACCCTCTAGAAGCACTACTACCTTAAAAAAGGCTAGAATCTATAATAGTTTTTTAGGATTAAAGTGCTCTATAATAGAGCTATATATAAGCTATAGCTATTATAGTTAGTATTTATAGATAAGGCATAAAAGCTGCTTTAATAGTATACTATAAGCCTTAATATAGATAACTAAGTATATATATCTATAATAAAAAATAAATTAGAACTATATAAAGGGAAAGCAGCTCTATAGAAGATTAATTACTACTAATACTATATTAAAGTAATTCTATATATAGTAATAATAATATAGCTTAATATAGTATTTACTATAAGCTACTTTATAAGGTTTAATAATAACCTAAGCTTTATATAGCACTATATTACTAATTAAGTTCTTTAATATCTCTACTAAATATAATATCTCTGCTTTAAGTATAGTGCTAAGCCTAATAGACTAGATAATATACTTAAAGTTACTTTAGATACTAGCTTTATAGATAATATAGTTAACTAAAAGAGCTTATAAGCATTTATAATAAAGCTATTTAGAGATATAATTATATAAAAGGTAAATAAGTAGATAATAGTTATAATATTAATAACTAAGATAGAGCTATTTATATTATCTTAAGTAATATATAAAGCCTTCTTTATAAATTAGTTAATAACTACTTTATAAATTTAACTTCTAAGTAATACTATTACTAAAGCTATATTTACTATACTTAGTATAATATTAATAATAATCTAAATTTAGTATAATAATTAATAAACTATTTAGCTAGTTAATATAGAGCTTATTTAGCTATAAATAAGGCTATAATATATTAATATCTATAACTACTAGCTATAATAGGAGATTATAAAAGGATATATAGTAGTTAGTTATACCTTATTAATAGAGATAATAGTAGATAGACTTATAAAAGTACTTATATTACCTTAATTTAAAGTGTTTTATAGTTAGCTATAAATAAGTAACTAATATATATAACTAGAGGCAAACTATATATAGAACCTAGAGAAAGAGGATAATATAAAGTATATAAAGGTAATAGAGACCTATATTTAGAATAAAATAGATCCTAATAGAGTTCAGAAATAGCCTTATAAAGCCAGTAATCCCTAAGGGGGTGTGTCAGATTATAGAGTCTAGAGTATATAGGGTAAGTTAGGCGTAACATTAGTCCAGCTCTGCGCGCAGGCCTGAAGCAGCCTGGGTGCGCTAACTGTGCGCGCAGGGCCCAAAATAAGGAAAAATGCATAGAATTACACACACACACAACAGTATTACGAATATACGTACAATTACGCCCAATTTGACAATAGGCTCACCCCAGCACCCTTGCGAGTCGCCTGTTAGAGACCTTCGGAATGCAGCCTCAAGTTTCCCCAGATTTCGAGGTGCTCAACCGTCTGTCTCATCAGATGGAGAATTTCGTGTTTTTCCCACTGTAAACTAGTCTATTCACCGACCGTACAGAGCATATTTCTGATTACGTACAGCACCAGTATTTTCGGCGAATTTGGAAGCGTCTTGACGATGCCTGCGACACCCCTGTCAGTGGCCCGCCGAAGCTCACTAATGTCAGGGAAGTGTTATCTTTTCTGCCATTGTCTGTCGCATCACCACGATATTGAAGAGACATTTTTCTTTCCTCTTTTGGCGCGCAAGGTGCCTTAGTTTGGGTGGGAATGCAGTGGTTTTAGAGCAGCACAGTCAGATACATACCGGTCTTGAAGGCTTGCAGGATTGACTGGAGAGGTGACGTACTATTACTCCATTAAGACCAGGAAGTCGAAATGCTGGGCGCTGAAAATATGGGGAAACTAGACGCGGGAGGAAATGCTGGCATGCGGCATTCCCAGTTTAAGTAATTTACGGCGATTTTGGACCGGGCCGTGTCACGACGTGCTCACCGAGCAGCGCCGACGATCACACGGCCGCTCCGACATCGGCAACGGAGACACCGAACCGCCGAGCTGACACGGTCCGGCGCGTCGGGGGTTCGCTTGATGGCGGTCGATGATGCCATAGAAGTCAGGGTAATCTTATATCGTAACGCCGAATCTCGGTCAAAGTCACTTAATCAATTCGGTCCTTCCGCACTAACCTAGCCAAGCACCAAGCTTCTCTAGCGCTTCATTCAACATGGCTGTTATCAAAGACGCCCCCGCGAAGCCTGTGACGATTGCCGACGTCTTCGAAATTGCCAAGGCACGTCTACCGAAGCCAGTATGGGACTACTACATCACTGGAGCGGACGATGAACACACTGCCGCGCGCAACCACGCAGTATTCAAAGAGTAAGACCGATTGCCAACACGCCATCCCGTTTTCATTGCTGATTCAGTATGCAGGCTCCTTCTCCGGCCGCAAGTATTGCGAAACGTCCCCAATATCGACACCTCGACGACCGTGCTCGGCAAGCGTTACGACATCCCTATCGCGATCGCTCCGAGCGCATACCAAAGACTCGCAGGCGGGGAGGGCGAGCTTGACGTTGCTCGCGCCGCGTTCAACCTTGGGACCAACCTCACTCTCTCCAGCAACGCAACCACTTCTCTGGAGGATGTCGCGAAAGTTCTCCCCGACCGCGGCCCCGAGTACCCGAAGCCATGGTTCCAGCTCTACTTCCTCGGCGCGCGCGACCTGACGGCGGGCCTTATCAAGCGCGCCGAAGAGGCGGGCTACGAAGCGCTGGTTTTGACCGTGGACACTGTGGTCTTGGGTAATCGCATTCAAGAGCGCAAGACACCGCTTACCCTCCCGCCCGGTATCTCAATGGCAAACCTTGAATCGCGCAGGGTGGGTGCCATCTCGAAGGCTGGTATGCTCCTCCGTGCGGAGACTGCCGCAGAGTACAACAAGATCGTCGACGAGAACCGCGACTCGCTGGTCGATGCCAGTCTCGAGTGGAGCGAGGTGATTCCGTGGCTTCGTTCGCAGACCAAGATGAAGATCATTGTCAAGGGTATCATCACCGCTGAAGATGCCCAGAGAGCTGTGGAGGCTGGGGTTGACGCCGTTGTTGTCTCGAACCATGGCGGCCGACAGCTTGATGATGTACCGGCAACGCTTGAAGCGCTGCCCGAAATTGTCGATACTATCAGAGGAAAAGTTCCGGTGTTCGTGGATGGTGGAATCACTCGTGGTAGTGATGTCTTCAAAGCATTGGCTCTCGGTGCGGACTTGTGCCTCATTGGCAGAACGGCTCTGTGGGGCTTGGCTTGGGATGGGCAGAAGGGAGTTGAGGGTGTGCTCCACATTCTGGAGCGAGAACTGCACAGAACAATGGCATTGATGGGCACGTCGAGCTTGAAGGACATTTCTAGAGGACTGTTAGGTCGTTCAAAGAGAGATGGATTCGGGATTGCAAAGCTTTAGGGGTCATCTCACGACTTGCGTGTGGCGATCAACTTCCGCAGTGCACGTCAGAACGATACTCCAAGAGAGAACCAGGACACTGACGACAGTGCCGGTAGGGAAGCGCTGGGCAAGGCAGCTCGCTGTCCATTCCGAGACAAGGTAAGCAAAGTAGAATATGCTGGCAAGCCATGAGTATTGGCTGGAGGACGTTTTCGCGGTTTCGATGAGGTCGAAAACAGCGCCGAAGCTCAATGCCTGCTTGTCAATGTTCTGCAGCAGATACTACGAGGAAGCCAGTCATCTGGTCCGTGATTCTATGTTGCTGGAGCCTACCGTGCCCATAAGCAGGGGGAGAAGTCACAAGTGTCAAGTCGATGTGCCGCACAAGCTTCTTCTAAGCCTGCTCGTCTTTGAGAAGTTTCTGTTGCAGGAAGATCTCGGCCTCGTCGAGGAGCTCTACCTGGCCAGCCTTGAGTTCTTCGCCGACGCTACCGCGATGGAGGGTCGCTCTTCCGCAATTCCAGGGTCTTTCGGCTTCGATTGCCCATCATTTATACACTAGACGTTTCGACCGTCATTGTGGAGTCTGGGGAAGTCTGGCCGAACTCGCGGGTCGCCGGTAGGATGAAGTGATGTACTCGAGCACGCAATCAAACTATGTGAGCACAATTCAGCCTTGTGAAAGGGAACTGCGACTGTTGCTAGAACAGTTTGAAGAAGATGATTAAGATGTTGTTGGAAGTGTTGAGCTCTCCCGTCAGCGCGAGTTGTCAAGACTTTTCCGGGGCGGAAAACATGCTGCTAGGTTGTGGCCGTCTTCTTTTCTTATTCATTGCAATTACAATTGACAAAAGATAGCCGGTGTTGCCAGCGATACCACCAGCGACTCGCTTCCCAAATAATAAGATGCCTGCTGACAGCCCTTTACTGCGAAAATGCTCAGTTGCAATTCGCATAGGCTAAAGATAACATATCATCCGACAACTCATAACCAAGCAGCGTCATATCCTAGTAACAGGACCCATCAGCTGATAAGCTCCGAGAGAGGAAAGAGGCTTCCCCGCGTTGAAATGGAGCTAGACATGCTGCTGGGTAATTTATCGTGGAGAACGGGCGGAGTTGCCGTGGACACTGTGCGGCGTCGGCGAACCCAATGATAATGATCCCGGAAGCCAGATTTGGGAGCCGAAGAGACGAGTTCAACGTTAGAAACTCGTGGTGGAGCCGTCTCGGTGAACCTCCGCCTTATCAGCTTGCGCGTTGACTAACAGCGATATCAACACTAGTGTCCTTTGTCGGAATATCGCCATGATAGTGGCAGTGGAGCTTTCCGCGGGGAAATATCAACAACGCAACTCCCACTCAGCCCTTTGCCCGAGTCATCGGCCGACATCCGGACTCCGCAACCACAGAACAGTCAGACAACTACACTGAAGAGCAACAATGTCTACGGTATCGACAGAGCAGCCAACGCCCCGGCCGTACCGGTCCCATTTGCGCCCAGCATGCTTGCAGTGCAGGCGGCGCAAGTCGCGATGCCAGCAACAAGAGGGAACCAGTTCCTCGACATGCCAAATGTGTCACGTATACAGCACTGACTGCGAGTTTCCGCCATCACCGCGAAGCGCAGGCCGCGCGCCGCTGAACCCCGGGAAAGTCCAGAAGGCTTACCGGACCCCGCAGTCCAACACGCCGTGTCGAAGGGATCCTCTCGCATCAGCTAAGGCACCCCAGAGCGCAATACACATGAGGACGACCTCCACATCTCCACCGACCAGCGGAAGCACGACATCCAGCTCGGGCCCCAGGGTCACGCTCAGTCCTCACAATCCGCATTTGATGCTTGCGTTGGATAGTCCCGAGGATGAGGACAACTCCCACATCATTGGCCCGGCAGTCACAAATGACACGCAGGTGTTGGCGGAGTACCTGAGCTCTGAACCTAGCATTCACGAACGAATGATCCGTGTGGTGAAGCCTAGGCCAGGACAGGCCAGCCAGACACCTCGCTCATCAATGTCTCCATCTGGTGGTGTCCGAAAGCCTGTCATTTTCACTGCGGTTCGGAAGAGGCCTTATGGCCTTGCCCCTAGGCAGACTGCTCCGTTGCAAAAGTATCAGATCGTGGAGAAGATGCTTGAACCATGGACCTCAACTTTGATTGACTTGTAAGCAAAAAAGTCTAATCCTTTTTGCCCACCTCTCCATGCGCAATGATTCAAGGTCTTCGGCGTGTTTGACCCAACTCTGGCGACGCCTTTGAGTAGTCAAGGAATGAGGTGACTGACTCCTTCGCACAACTTGCTAACCATCCGATGCAGATACTTCCAGAAGATTAACATTTGCTTCCCTCTCTTGGATGAAATGTCTTTCAAACATCAGTTTCAGACGGCGAGGGATAGGATCTCCCCAGCGCTGTTATCCGTTCTTTACGCTCACTCAATGATCTTTTGGAAAAACTCTCCGAACCTTCCATCCGAATATTGTCCTGATTCACGCTTCATCTGGAACCAGGCAACAGAAACCCTATTCTCTGAGCTGCATATTTCGCCCGGAATCTCTACAATAATCGCCATTATTCTCAACGTTGGTGGTCGGCCAACTACATCCATGATCATGAACGAGATCCAGCTTGGGGCAGCTGTATCTTTGGCCCAGTCACTAGGGCTCAACCGCGATCCTACGGACTGGAACATATCCATTCCAGAGAAATGTCTTCGAATGAAGATCTGGTGGGCTTTAGTGGTACATGACAAGTGGTAAGATTGCACCCAGTAAATTGGCGAGAGCGTCAACTGACAATGACCCTGCTAGGCTAAGCCTTGCGTATGGCACACCACCACAAATCAAACGCTTCCAATATGACGTACCAGACCCTTCACTAGAATATCTTATAGGCAAGGACGCTACTGAAGTGGAGACTGGTGCTGCTTCGGTATTCACGGCCCTCGTCACTTTGACTGGTGTTCTCGACAAGTACCTGGAGTTCGTCTACGATCTAAATCAAGAGCGAGATCACGATAGCGGGCAAACAACCCTTGGACTAGAACTCAGTCTTGGTCAATGGGAAGATTCCCTCACCGACGATGTCAGGAGAATCATTACCCGCGGCAACAACCTACACATCCCCGGCGCGGCAAACTTGCGTCTTGCCTATCTATCTACCAAATTGCTCCGTAGAAGGATCGAGCTCGACGTGGAAAAGCAGGAGGATGCGGTTCCCGGCGACGCGTTGACGAACAGATACATTCAGGTTCGTCGCGCCGCGGAGGAGATTGTAATGTTGGTGCAGGAGCTGGAGGAAATCCACCTGAGTGATTTCTGGCTGCCCGTTAGCGCATTCGCATTCACGTCCGCCATCACCTTCCTGCTGAGATGCGCCCTGGAGACGGAGAACACGGCGACGGGGCTGGCCCAGAGCGCTTCCCTGAAGCTAGCAAGGAACTTGATCGACTCGTTGCAGTCGCATCGGCAGACCTCGGGGTGGGATTTGGGAGACCTGTGTCTGGCTCAGTATGCCGAGGTCGTTGAGAAACTGATGGCTGCGGACAGCCCGTCGGCGACGGTGCCCGAGTTTCAACAGCTTATGATGTCGTCGGAAGTTCCGATCATTGATGAGCTTTTCCCTAACTTGTGGGATATGTTTTGATGTTATAAACGAAGAAATGGCTCCATGTATGACTAGATAACGAATCATGACTCTTCTTGCCATATAATTTGGATGGGAGATTTCGATGTCAACGCAGTACGTGGTCATCCACAACGGAAGAATGCATGCAGTCGCATTAAACTAGAGGATGCATTGATTGGCGAGGCACGACACAATGAAGAAAATAGTTTATTCCAGCTATTTATGCTTAGTCTTCAAAGTTCTCCGATTGCTCCCACCAGAAGCTGCATTCTTTGTCAGCCCACTTGTAGCCGACAAACTTGGCCAAGCTGGAAACCCCCAGCACGCTCGTCATTACCTTCACCCAATATTCTCGTCTTTCCTGCCTCTTTGCCATTCTTCCCAGCAAAGGGCAGCCACTCAGGGCGCTTTTCAAATTTGCCCTTGATTTTGTTCGTGTCATCGTGAACGATGAAGAAAGTGGCATAGCCGTGCAAGAGGCCAGCAATTTCGGTACTGCATTGAACCCTCAATCCATCCATGGTTATTCTGACCATGCCAACATCGATGGAGTGTTGTGCATCCTCGCTGCGCCGCGGTAAAACGCGCCCCCAGGAATCATCACGGCCACTGGCAGTTTCTTATCAGAAGCTCTGTGACCTCTAGGCCGATAAACATCGATAGTCAAGCAGTCCTCGCTTTCCCAGTCGGGGCCAAGCCACTCATCATCGGTGAATGGAACGAGTTGTTTGCCAGGACAACTAGCACGCTGTCAGTAAACGTCTTCTAGTTTCATATCGAAGTTGTACGGAACTTACCTCGGACCCAACTCATATGCCTCTACAGTTCCATTACTAGCTGCGACGGGCTCGGGGACCACATGCCTGAATCTCAATTATCCGACGGGAGGGAGAGCAGATGGGATTCCCATCAAGCCTTCTAGCGGCTCAGGAAACGTTCCATCTGTCACGAGCCGGCCAATAATCGTACCTTGGTTGACCGTCACTGATGCTGCTGGGCTGTATCCCGACTTATTAGAAGTGCAAGCTTTCCTCATCGACGTTCGAAAGAACGTGAGAGATCCCAGTGTCCACTCCTACATGCCCATGTAAGAACACAATTGCCCTCGACTACCTGCTTCTCACAGCGACTGACAAGTTTCCCAATTTCACAATCATAGGAAAGAAGCCGATGAAAATGAATACTCCAGTCTTGAATCAATCGTGAACTCAGTGCTTTTAGGATGTCATTCTTTCTTAACTACAGAAAGGAAAGTGACTACAGATATGCAAATTCAATCGAGAATGGGATTCAGCAGGGTCACGAACCATAGTATGCGAACATAATGTATGAATCGAATCGTAGATGCAGCTCCAAAGATCTATCTAGCAAATACTTTCTTGAAATCCGAAAAGAAAGTATTAAATCCCTCGAAGATTTCGAACGAGATATATAATGTCTTCACTTTTCGTTTGGTTCGTTTCAGTAGCAAGTACACCAAAACACGTCTAGAAGACTCTTCTTGACACATCCAATATTCTTCTCTTCGGGGCATTCGTAGTTGTTGGTGCATTCGGACTCTGATAAGTCTTCATTACACATCGTCCCTGGAGGAGGCGTGTTGATCGGCGGTTTTGGGGAGCCGCATTGACAGGTGCCTTCAATACAAGAGTAGACGGCGCCACCGCCAACACATGTTGGTGAGGAGCAGTCGCTATCGCTCTTACATGAATCACTCGGTATCGCTGGTGCGAAGTTCAAACCTTCGATCTCGGTTTGGAATCTTTTTTGTATCTCCTCATCTTTGACCTCGCCTTTGAACTCTCCAAGATACACAGGGAAGATATCTTGGGCGCGGCGTTCATCGTCGGGGGGGATATTGTCGATTTCAGCAACATTTCTGTATTTCGGCGGCCTAGGAAAGTATCCGGTCGCATCGTAGAAGTACAAACTGTTGGTCAGCCAGGCGTAGCTATCAGCGTTGGTGCTTGCTCGCGTGGCACCTCCGCCTTGATTGAGAGCGCGCTGAGCTAGCTTGTAGACAAGTCGGGGTCCGTATGCTTTCGGCCCTGTCTGATCCTCTTGCACGTACTCATCCTTGACTTGTTGTGACCTATCAGCTTATCTGCTTTCACTGAAGGTGTCATGAATCACCGCTTACTGTGTGGTTTGCCCACGGCATCTTGGTGCATCATTTCATGCAAAAAGAATTGGCCCTTGTTCTTCTGCCACTCAGCTTCCTCAGCATGTCTGGTGTCACCTGTCGCAAGCGCCTTTGCAATCATCTCAAACTTCTTTTCCAGAGAGTCAAGACCAAAGTAGACTTCGCATAAGGTAATATGTTGGTAAGTGTGGCCGAACCAGCCTTGCTGGGTCCATGCGTAGCCACCGACGGATTTGCCATCAATCTTGTCAAGTTCTTAGCGTCCTTGCAGCTAACAATAATGTCGAACATCTTCTTGGGCCTGTGGTCCTGAATTCGATGCAGGTTATCTAATCCAAAGGATCTCGTGGTCAGTTTCAAGTATTTTTCAAGTTATCCCGGGATCAAACAAACCAAGAATGCGACTTTGTTGAACAGAGAAGTCAGGGCCGATGTAGGCGTGCCACGTTGCGATCTCTTTCGCCGACTCTGGGTTCTTCCCACCGAAGTTGGCAAGTGTCAACGCGTCCCATGCGGCAATTTCAAGAGCAAGCTTTTGCTCGTCGTTGCAACTGCCATCCTCGAACTTGAGATCGCCTGCATATGCCTCGACATCGTTGTTCTGAGTCTCCAGGTCACGAAGACACTGCTCAGATGGATTCCAGATATTACCACAGGAATCGGGAACAATGACGGATTTTCCCGAAAATGGATTCTGTGCAATGGATTCGGGACGAGGGGGCCTTTTGATGTAAGAAGGAATTGTTTTCGGATCCGACGCAGAAGGATCATCAGTATTGAGATCTCGACGGGCGTGGGGAATACAAAGAGATGTTTCAATAAGCAGGGTCAAGACGGAAAGACAAAAAATATTCATCGTGAAACTTCACACAGCAGAGGTGGCTCGTATGGAGGGTAGGTATGTTTATCAGAATGTAGTCACTTTCAAGGAGAGACGGCTTGATGGTGGCATCTTTAGATGTCCTTTATACGTTTTTCAAAATGAGTTACATGTCTGAATCAATAAGGAGTTCTATTCTTGCATTGAACTTTTCGCCCGAGAGCACAGCTGAGGTCTTCTTGGCTGTCTGCCATCTACATGACAGATTGACCCTGCCCCCAAAAGCCTGAATGACTCTTGGCAGCTTGAAGCACGGAAATAGATGGCCGAGGCCAGAAGTATGGACATGCTTTTCTTCGTTCCCACATACGTGCGGCGTTGAAAAGGCGAAGCGATATGGAGTGAAGCAGCCCCCATGCTCAGCTAAAGCAGGATGGTGGCAAAAGAAACATTGTGAGCGACCAAACAGCTGTGTCAAAGCCAGACAGGGTCCTGCACTGCCAAAGAAGGAATTTGTCAAGATCCAAGTATATGCAGACCGGTTGCGCTCTTGCGGGAAAATGTGACCAAGCCAGGTGGAAATGCAGGCGCCCCATCGCGGATGATATGTCGCCCGGTGCGGGCGGCTGGAGGGCCAATGATTGTTTTGCTGTACACAGCTATGCTGCGAAGGCGCTTTGAGATAATTGATAAACACGTATTGGCAGTATTGCAATCTGACCAACACACGCCAAGAAAGACTTTCGAACAATGGAGGCCCACGTGATGATACACGTGTAGTTTACGGCGAACGAAACAAAAAGAGGCCTAGCTAAAACGAAATAAACATCCATGGATACCATCAACCGTATCTAAATTGCTATCGCCTCCCATCTCTCTTGATGTTTCATCATTGATACTCGACGCAACGAAACGGCCTCTAGCATGTTTTTCCGAGTACACTTCACACAGCTTTGGCTTGCAGTCCTTCTTACTATACCTACTGCGATCTCGTCGACATCATCACGCCCCCAGAACAAGGTCCCCGGCGTGGGTTTCAGCCTTGCACCTGACTACGGGTAGGGTGCCCGTTGTTCTGAACCTTATCAAGCGGATTGAGCTCCATGGCTGATTTGACACTAACTTGTATCATTTAGTACCGCTGCTATCTACTTTCAAAACGGGTCTTCGGTAGCAGTAGCTCGGATTGAGGGAAGTCCTGCCTACAAGTCTTTTATGCGTCGACTCGAAACTCGAAACATAGTTGGCGAACAAACATATCTCTCTTATTACTTGCGTAGCATGGCATGCCAACCGCTGCAACCATTCGATTTCGGATTTTGCAGGAGCGACCCAGACATGTCTGGCGTCCAGGGTCTTCTGCGAAGTCTGCAATCCTCAGTCCACTCTTACCTTGGCACGGCATTCTGCTTCGCCGGCATTGTCGTGCCAGACCGAACGTGGGTTTATCAAAGCCATCTCATTGAAGAAGCGGTCAAGTCGATAGGACTTCGCCAAACACACCGAATCTTAGATGCTTCTCACATGGCTCTCTTGGCCAACAACGTCGGTAGTTCTATGGTTTTCAACGATGGATCACAAGCCATCTTGTCGGTTGATTACAGCGCGTCAGGATTGAACGTCGCATTGTTCGCTGAGGATGGCGGAGTTGTGGACATAATACGCAGGAGTTACAATCAGCAACTTGGTGGATCCCATCAAGGAAAGCAAAATCACCTCAAAAATGTTGCGGCTGTTCTCAAAGAAATCATCAAACCTCCATTTAGCAACGACCCTTCAGGATCGCCGATCACAGATGGGGTTCAACACGTCGTGCTTTACGGAGATATGGCGATGGAAACCGAGTTCCAGTATGCGCTGAGAGATTCCCTCGGTTCCAATTTGATCGATGAGGCCCATAGTTTCAGCCCTGTGTACGCTGCCTCGATCGGCATGGCAAAGGCTTCTCACCAGCGTATGGATGATTTGGACTTCAATGTTGAGCCTGCTTTCGGGTGCCGTTGGAGGTCTAGTCTCTATGTCACGGAACGAGAGGAATTGTGATCCGTGATCTAGACGTTTTCAAGACCAGATCCGGGCTCACACGCGCATGTTCTAGAAAAGTCAGACTAGATCCTTAGGAGATTCAGGAATGAATCGTTTTTACTTTCTCTTTATGGCCCATTCCAGGGCCGCGGAACTTATGCACCATCGACAGGTCAATATCCTGTCGCCTCGAAGCGTTCAAGGAAGCTAACTTAGCTAAGATGTGACGGACAAACTTGTAGCGCCGTTGCAGCCCGCAAGCAGACATCTGTACTCGACGAAGGCACAATCAAATACCTCAAACAAACTCTGACGGAAGGCTACTTCTGCCATACCTCGACGGGGCATCAAAGATATCATACACAGGACAGCCTGCAACCTTAAAGGGTCCTCACTAACTGCGAAAGTGATGTTCTTCTCTCCTTTCTGTCCTCTGCTGTTACATTCAATATACCGTGAGTCACATCCCGTGTCACAATTTCAAGAAGCCATCAATACGACAGAGCCAGACAACAGTTGCAACGGTTGCGAGGATGTCGAGGTTGGCGTCCGTTATTTGCATTTGCGCTTCTGAAGCTCATTCATTGTTGATAGCCTGTCCCTGGTGATTCGATCTTCTGTAGGGCATGCGGCCTAAAACGGAAAGAGATATCTGTAAAGCTGTGATCGTGCCGCTCGATCCGAGAGCTTGTGCGGGTTCATCTTGTCAGCTTCAACTCGGATTGAGCTTCCCTTTCCGTAATTTATGCAAGGGTGTACCGATGGGGTCGAAGCTTGCATTGATTGTTAGTGGATGAGAGACAGCCCCTGGTTTCTCGTCTTCAGTCGCTATCTGAATTTGTCACGACATGGTCAGCTTTCTACATCTGTGCTAGGATGAAAATCATAGGGCAACTTCCCTCTGAAAGTCTAACAATGACAAACTCTTCCTCCCAACAATCGATTCCTTGGGCAATGAGGAAACAAAAAGAAGCCCGAGCCTCCCACAAGAAAGCAAAAAGAAGAGACATTCTCGTTGAACCTTGCTTAAACACCCTCATCCTCGATACTTCATCAGAACCCCCCATCTGCTCACTATAACGATCTTAGCGCAGTTCATCGCCATGCTTATGAACCCGTTCAGACCTTGCGACGGCTCGCCAACCTTCCAAGAGGAGTGCCGCAGCGACTACAAGCCGAGATTCGTCGATGCCTGGCACGGTCCCCAAATTGTAGCGCCCGATACTCCATACCGTCGCGGCGGCTGGCAAAGACAAGTTATACTTTATCGATACCCGTTTCGACCCTGCCACCGCAAAGCAACATCAAGGAACAGGTCGAGTGGGCGACCACTGCGGGAGGGCCTGACCAAGTAATCTCCATCGACGAGCTTTCGGCCACGGCCGAAGTCAAAAACACCATCACCGGCGAGACGCTGTTCGTCTTCGACCCCCCCTACGCCCGAGTGCTGTTTGCGAGGGGGTATCAACAGGCGCAACCAGGCGCAACCAGGCGCTCCGACTGCCCGAACATGAGCCCGCCGGCGGCTGGTTGGTGACCTACGACCACAGCAGCACAAGCTTGGTTGCGAGAGACTCATGCTACGACTCTCTGGCCGCAACAACAGGCACTAGAAGTAGAAGAACTAAGGTATGTCGGGAGCAGCATTAGGCAGCTCTCAAAACAACCGGGACTTCCTTCATTGTCGCTCGCGGCTTCGGCTAATCGATGATTCCAAACCGAATGGGAGTACAGGAACGGATGACAAGGTATAAGGCCAGAAGCAACAGCTTCATTTACATCAATGCTGGCGGAAAAGTGTCATCTGACTCTCCCGAACTTTTCACTGCATCGTTGATTCAGTAGCATAGAGATCATGTCCCGGTAGGCTCTCTCAAGGTCATTTATAGAATATTGGATATCAGCACACATCTCATAAGCTTTGCAGCCGAATGGCTCAATGTCTTGGTGCCTAGATCTCGAGTCCTCGGAAGTGTCTTGATAGCAATAGCAGCAACAGTTTTTGGTTGTGTCTGCCATTGAGTCACAGCGCCTTTTGCTCTCATTGAGGGTACTACAATTATCGGCCGAATACTTACATCGACCGGAGCCAACCGGCGACGTTCTGAGCATCTGTCACTGTACCGGAAAGCACATTCATATTTCCGCCGCCGCTCTTGATTCGCTTTGCCAGATCCGCCCAAAAAGTTACGTTGCTCGCTCAAAACTCGAACACCCCTTACTGGGCAGGGCTTATGTACAATCTGCACCTAAATCCTTCAACCCTTTGTAATCCAACAAGACTCCGCGCGCATGCAGCAAGTCTCCCGCGGACTCCCTGCCACGCCGCTCCACGGAGCCGGCCTTTGTTCGCCCGACCCTTTGTGTCGAATGCATCTCCCCCACTTGATCTCTACCCCACAGGCACCGTCTGGACTCCAAGAATGCTAACATGCAAGTCTCATGCTGTTCTAGACTGCTCGACACCGCGTATTTTTTTCGTCCCATATCGAAACACCCGAAATCTCAATGCTGACCAATACGAATCCCGCCCAAGTGGGAACTATTGTGCTGAACGCCGTTGAAAACGCGCTGTCTTGATCTCGAAAACATCCGATCTCCTCCGCTGCCCCATCTGACCATGCTTTGCTGCCCGCCATGCATACTTGTTGTTGTTGTTGTTGTTGTTGTGTGAATGTACGCCTTTGAATCTGCGCCGATCGTCTAAATGGCCCAACTACCTCGCCTCTCACGAACACCCCATGCCAGAGGGTCCAGGCTGTCCAAATCAGGATGCTGTCGTGCCCACTCAAAGATGTAAGCCTTCAGCGCCTTCCATCTTGGACATCTCTTTTCCTCGGCCATCTCAGCCTCGGCCGGTTCCATCAAGTGGCCGGACGCCATCTGCTTGGCATCGTCGGCCTCTAAATCTTCGATGCTCATGTGAGAAATCTTGGCGAGCTCTTCGTCGAAAGCGCGTGCCATGGCCGGATAGCCCAGAGACAAATAGTTGTACACCTGCGTAACGAATGTGTCATCGAACTCGGCTGCAATCTTCTCCTCCAGAGCTTTTTCTCGCTTCAGACGTTCCTCCAGGCCATGCAGCATGTGAAGGCCCTTGAACTCGCCTGATCGAACACGGTGTTCGGCGGTGCTCGGTGTGAGAGTGGCGGACGGATGTTGGGAGCCAGGCTCGTCCGTGAGGGAGCTCTTGCCAAAGGCTGCGGCGAATGGATCTCCGGGCGTGGAAGGCGGCAACGGTGTATGCAGCATTCTGGGTCCCTGCAGAGACGAAGGCACTATGGCCTGATCGCTCTCGCTCTTTCGGAAACAGTAACCTCTCCACAAGCCGGCTTCTCCCGTTGTATCCCTGTTCCTCTCTTCAGCAGTCGGGACTTCAGAGAAGGGGTGGTCTGGCTCCAGCTTTGTCTGCTTTGGCGAGGGGCACTTCCGGAAGACGAGGTCCTTGCCCAGCATTGGGGGCGAGGCGGCCTTCCGCATTCTGCGGAATTCACTGGTCTCTGCAGGCAGCCCAAAGTTTCCAAAGGGTCTGCCAAATCCGCCGCCGCCGGCGTTGCGGAAGCCAGTTTCCGGAACAACCTGGGCGGGTTTGGCAACAGGCGCATTCGCCGGCTTGGTGGTCGAGGTGGGAGCGATGTGAGAGACCGCCGCCTGACCGATCGGCTTGCTAACTGGTTCGGGTGCGGGGAGCGCTGTCTGCGGTGCATCTCTCGCGACAACGGGAGCGGGGGAAATCAGCGGCATCAACGTCTCGCCGATCGGGCCCTTGGGGCCAGCATCAGCCGTGTGGTTCCTGGTGTTGGTCAACCACAAAGGATCCGGGGGCGAGTCGAGCTCCATCTTGTCAATGGCCGAGTCATCTTGTTCATCCTCGTCGTCCTCGTCAAAGACGGGAGCGTGGTCACCCCTCTCGACCGCCAATTTCTCTGCATGCTCTTGCATGTGCTTGTGCCAGTATCCCAGATCTGAAGATTTTCTTCGGGGCGCATTGGCATGACGAGCGCGGGCCTTGGATGTCCCCGCGGGCCCAGGCGACGTGCTCTCAGGAGGGCTCTCGTCTCCGGAACTGTCTCTGAAGTAGAAATGGGCAGCACCACCCTCACGCGGACGACTATTGGGGAAAGCAGCCAGGGCATCCTCCTGCATCTGCCTTTCGGCCTCCATGGCGGCCCACTCCAGCATGTAGGTGCCTGCATTCTCATCTTCTGACTCTCTCCTCGCGCCCTTGGGTTGACGCTGGACAGTTTGGGAGGCTGGAGAGGAGGTTCCGTCGGCGATTTTCCTTCGTGACTTGTTTCGCTGGAGGTAGATGTGGTTTGTGTAGGGGGTAATGTCGGTCTTGTCGGTAGGCTTCGTAGCAGGGCCGGTGTCTCCTACTCTCCGAGCGCGTCTCGAAGTCTCGATAAGCTGGGGAGCGAAACGGCGTCTCGGTTTCTCCTGAGAATCCTGGTGCACCGGTGGCTGTCGCAGCAGCTGCTCGAAAGGATTTGGGGAGGGGGTTCGCGGGGTGTGTTCGGGGGTAGGCTCAGGCGCTGGGCCTGGCTGGTGATTCTGTTGCTGTTGTTGTTGTTGTTGTTGCTGCTGCTGCTGGGGGCCCTTTCGGACGGACTCGAAAGTGGTTTCGATCGGAACGGGAGCGAACCGCCTCCGCGGCTCGCTGGGTTGAGCCATGGCGGAGGACGGCAGAAAGATTGTTGGTTATGGAACGGAAAGGTGCCTCGTTGCGATCCGAACAAAATCGTAGGGATCGGGAACAGGTGGGAGAGTCGAAGACAAGATCCAACAGTTGAGACCCAGAAATGGTGCGCTGAAAGACCCTTTGTACTGAAGTAGTGCAAGGAGGGGTAATGATGGGACGAAGATGGCGCTCGTCCTTTTGTGTCGAAAGTTTGTAGTCGGTTGTCGCGTGAGATAGGTTGGTCTGTGGTTGGGGGCGGTTCGTCAGAATCGAAGTCGGTGTCGCTGGTGCTGTCGCTGCCCGTGCGGACGCGCAGTAGGAGAGAGGAGAAAGAGGAAGGAGGACGGGCAGATCGTGAGTTTTGTTTTGAGGAGTCACTGTGAGAAAAATACGTCTTCCACGCCTCCCGATTATGGCGCGAAGCAAGAGGAGAAAGCTGCGGCGCCCGAGGAGGAAGAATGCTGAGGAAAACGGCGGTCACAAGGAGCCCTGGAAGCAGCAAAGTAAGGTGTGAGTAACAGCAGCAGCGAGAACGGCAGGAGTCGCAGTTGCCCTCAGTCCGGTCCATTTACAATAGCAGCAGGTACTTACCTTAAAGGCAGTGAGTACGAGTAAGACCGTGAGGTAGGTCGGTAATAATAACACAGTGAGCGCACTAGCTTCGGTACGTATCCGAGTACATGGGCTACGAAGTAGAGCTACAACTGGCCGCCCTACCTTATGCGGCACTTCTGGCGCCCGGAATTGAGTGCATCAGGTACGGATACGTTTCCAGGAACTCGCCTCTGGCTGAAATGGAGTATTTCTAGCACCCTTGACGGCGACCACTGGTGACCGACCGCACTTCAGGCTGGCACTTCGACTGACCATGAGATGAGTGCCAGAGCTGGCGGGCCGTGGGCGTGCAGGGCCAGCACCTCATGAGGGTGTAGTGGGGTGGGTTCCTACCTTTTTCAGACTTGGGTGGGATGACAGCCGACCGAAGTACACACACCGTGTCGAGAGTCAATGATACTGTCCTGCTCGCGGGGCAGGAATGCTGCAGTAGAATTAAATGAATGATGCCATTGGGTGACAACCTGGACTGCAGCTTCCCTCGACAATGTGAATGCCTTGTTGTTACTCGGGCGGAACGTTGGGGAAGCCACCTTCCTCTCGGTGAGCACATCCCTTAATTGCCTACCTTACCTTCCCGTTTTTGCCTCATGATATCATCAGAGACATCAGGTAAGAAATAGGAATAAAAAACAAAAGTTCAGAATAGACCGAAAAAAAATCGAGGCGGCACCAATTGCTTGTCCACGTCTCCCCCCGATGTCGCACAGCGATTGCCCCGCCCTCCGCGCCCTCCGCTTGTCCCTCCCTACCTAGGTACTCTCCTTCACCTCCAGCCCAGCAGCAGCAAATGTTCTCTGCAGACTGCCCCCAAAAAGAAGCTCGCCTACCTAAGCCGAAAAAACACAGTCGCATTTCAGAGGGTCACACCTTGCAGGGACATTGCCCCTCCGGCTCCCACCCTCTCCGATTGACCAATTCCGCGCTTCTGATCTTCCAATTGCTACCAAATACCCACGATGCCATGTATACTACCTGGACCGTCTCGGCGGCTCCCAGAGAACCACAACAGACACCGTCTCCTCCTCTCTCTCTGTCTCTCTCTCTCCCCAGTCAACCCATTCAACCCAGCTAACCCTCTCTTTCTCCAGTCACCCATTTTTCGTCGCCCCAAAATCCATTCTTTGTTTCGCTCGAACCCGCATTTCTCGTGCAATCCAGAGCTCTATCCCCCACGGGCTTGCTACACTACACCAGAATACCACCATTGCAACCGTGGGTACCGGAACCTTCCCAGCAGGTCAGATGGTCCATCGCAACATGAGCATGAGCATGAGCATGAGCAGCCAGGGAAGAAACAGGCGGGACCAGGACAGGGCTTCTATCAAATTGCCCATCTGACTTCGTGGCTTCCGGGGGGCTATCAGTCCCCAAGATGTCAATAATTCTGGCCCTCCCCGTTTAAGCCATTTCCGATGCCACAATCTGCCCTTTGACATCATCCGACTTTTTCTGGCCCCGCCCAAGGGTCGTGGTACGAGAGCCAAGGGCCCGAACCCGACCCAGAACCACACTTCAGCGATCTGGACTCGACTGGTCAGAGTACCTTCGCCGCATTCTGTGTAGAAGTACCCGACTCCAGCGGCTGCCCCTCCGTACAGTACAGTACGGCTTCTGGGCATCCCGTGCCGTTTGACACTCTACTCTACTGCACGCTTCTCGCAAGTGAGACCGGCACCAGACCACTCCAGACGAGACGGATGAGGAATGCCTATGCCTGGCCTACGTTGAGAAAGAAACACAACATCACCGACGACAATAGACGTTGCTAACTAGCGTCCGCCGCCTCCAACTTTCGCCTCCGTCTCACGGCCTCGACCTCAACTTGGACCTCGACCATGGCTACGGCTTATGCACCAACGTGGAGAGAAGAGGAGCCTCTAGAGACAAAACTCCGCCAACACCTGACGGAAATGGCGCCTGTTCGCCCCGGGACCGTCTCCATATCATGTCGTCCACACAACCCGCACCTCATTCACCGTGCTGTCAAGCACTAATGCTCTGCCACGGTACCCAAACTTCGCTGGCCAGCCTCTCGCGCCGCCACGGATGGATTCAAGCCCTCTGTCACAAGGCCTGTCAGCTACGCTCAGCTGCCCTTTTTGGCTGCGTTGCTTCTGTGTGTTTCGATTTTGAGAAAGTCTTCTCACCGGTCCCTCATCGCCGCCTCAACGCTAAGCCTTCCGCCATGCCCGCCAAAAATCCCCCCAAAAAAAAGGATGAGAGAAGGTACACGCGCATTCCACGGCATCCATAGCTCGTCCCCAGGTTGCTGCACTCGGCAAGAATTTTGCTTCCCCAGAGTTTGGCATGCCAGAATCAAGAGTTATTTTGGCGACCCCCAGCAAGGCCGTATTGCTTAGATGAGCAATGAGGCGCTGGCGTGGCTGAGCCGTCATTAACTGTTTACGAGTCAAGGCCCGAGATTATTTGACAAGCCCTGGCCGGAAGTTGATCTGAAAAGACCTTGTTCGAAATGTCCAATTCAAGGTCAAGTTCACGGTCTGTTTTGTACCGGATTGGATGTTGCCCGGGCCAGCTCCGCTCGGGGGAGTCTTCGGCAACTCATCGTTCGAACGTTCCTGCACTGCGCTACCTAACGCTATCCAACACCTCAACTGACACAGTTGTTTTAGCCAGCTGGGCCACGCAACCGATATTCCAACACGGAAGACGAATTGCTCAAGCTTGTCAGTCTTGCCAGCACATCGACCCAAGACCAGAAGCATTTCACGTTCCACGCCATGCGAAGACAATTGGCATTTCTTCAAATGCTGCCCGAGGGAGCCGGGCAACCACTGGATCGCACGTCTTCGCAGCATGTTTCGCTACTCCGTTTCCCGCACGGCGCATGGGGGCCACTTCTCCTCGTCTCCCTTTCTCGGCCGGCATCGTATGAACGGCCACCATCTGAATCAATCGCCAATGATTGAATTATGATCAGATCCAGGATCAAGCTCACCGACGATCATCAATCCTCAACTGGACCCCCACACCGCTTCACTCAGCGTCTCCTCACGGCCAACCAACTACAACATGCCGCACGTTCGCCTCAAAAGCTCGGAGACCGTCTTCTAACGCCTCATCCCTTGCTTCGACACCACTTGGTAACCTTTATGTCCGAAAAGAGCGGGGTCTTTTCCACGCCGAATCGACACCACATTGCGTTAAGATGAGTGAGACTGGAACGTGTCACCAACCCGTCTTGAAATTCGACCGCGCTGCAGTCTCACCGATACCGGCATCAAGCTACTGCCCTGCATCGCAATGCAACACTTCTGTATTGACCTGCTCTGTCGGTAACAGACAGACAGTGAAGTCGACTACATCCACCTACGCCCCATCATCATGCAGGATACCATGAACCCGGGAACCGCCCAAGTCTCCAACCTAGTCCAGCTTCACCTGAATCGAGCATTAACCCCAGCCGGCTCGGTCGGTGAGGCTTCACAATAACCTCACCGTGTTCCACCTGTTCAAACTTCAGGCCGCCAGCTCTTGCAGTGTTCGAGTCGGAGCACCCACGACATGACAGTTAGCACACGTGCCCATTTGCTGCTTTTCCCTGCTACGCGCGCTCGCAGCGATGCTACCCCTCGTCTGCAAGCCATCTATAGAACGAGGAATTCTCGTGATAATCAGTACCTCCAAGCTATTGTCATTGGCCGGCTTTTCGTTGGTCTGCGGCCGCTAAGGGGCCCTAGATGCATCTGACACACACCGCTCAGCAGGGCCTTTTGTTGAGGCCACTTGAGAATGGCATTCACCGATAGGCTGAGTGCCGCTGACCGTCTCGGTACCTGTCTTGCTTTCCCGTCGCATATTTAGCATCAAACTGCTGGGGAACTGGTCGCACCGTCCGGGGACATCGCTCCCTTTGGCCCCGGATACCACAATTCGAGTCCCGCGAAAATTCAATAAGATGCTCTGCCGGGCACACCCGCTGTCGGCCGGCGGAGCAGGGATGGAATGAATGCCCTTCCCCGCGTTTCAAGCTCCACTTTTGACCGTGACTCGCCGGCCTTAGACGGGTTACTCGCGTTGCTTACGGGAGTCCGCGCCCGTCACTTGACGAAAATCCTCGAGTGGCAGCGGGGATCTTGGTTGCCAGATCTGGGCCGTGATGGAAACCGCGCTCCAAGGAAATCGCTGTTCTCTCAAAAGAAGACCCAACGTAGAGGCAAGCGGCGGACACTGTGTCGCCGATCTCGTGTGTGAGATCTTTGGCGATCATCTTCTGACAGTAAAGACTGACTCCCGAGATTTCTTTCGGAAGCCGCGTAAGCGGCTTAGGAGACTTCAGATGATGCGCGAAATCCGATATCTGACCCGAAGAACCGACTTCGTACCGCGCTTGTCTCACAGAAAACCGGCGTTTATCCGCGGAGTTCCAGTTAGGTGCCTTCGCCAATCACGTTTCTGCTGTCGGGATTGCTCGCGTGCCCATTGGCGATGCCTGGCGCTCGCCTTTAGGGCTGGAGGACTCATCGATTGGAAACACTCCGAGTTCTGTTTCTCGGCGCAATCTTTTGAAGAGAAGTGCATTAAGATTCGCAGATGAGATCGAGTTGGACCAAACAAACTTCGTTGGCCCGTTGAAAACGACGACATTCATCCGAACTCAACCTTGTGAGATCTGACTTTGCGGCATGAATCTAATGAAGCAGATCGACAGAATTTGGTGTCACGCCGATGGAAGAGCAAAGTTATGGGTACTAGAACAGACGACAAGCATATCCCGTCCAAGCAAGTAAAAAGTCCTGTATGCGGTACCCTCCTTTCGGCGGGGTAACCACTGCAGTCACGAAGATCTGGCTGAACTAATTTCAAAGTATATCGTTTTCATGGCCCTTCGTGCGCTTCATGGCCCCGGTCACGACCCCGATCACTAGGGGATTTCATTTACAGCTTGTTGACGAAGGACACATCAAAGTGATGCCATGTAGACAAATTGCAGCATCCAGCCCGTACGACGCGCAATCAGCTAATCATCTGTTCAACCACCAACCCTCAAGTCGATGTCTGGCTTGACATTGAAGACACCTCATTGGACTGGCTTAGACGCTGCGTTGACAGGAACACGGCGTCTTCCCCGCGAGGTAATGATACGAAGCACAAGTTAAGTTCACAAGTTGTGCAACGTGTCATCATTCCACCATGCTTGACCTGGCCAGACGGGCGGCAAGACAGATGGTGAGATGAATACGACCTGTGCCACGGCAGATATCCCCGCTCGATCACGAATGACCACAGGGTAAACACTATCCAGCATGCCTTTCTCCTTCGGCGAAGTTTTCCATGTTCTCGGAAATGATCGCTGTTCTGGCGATCACAAAACCGACGAAGCATTGAATGCTACAACAAAGGAAGACCAACGCTGGGTATGGCCAAACTCAAGGGACATGCCATAGTAAGGGCTTTAGCCCCGGCCAGGTCTACTGCTGTTGAGCATCAAAAGCTACATCCAAACCAAACCAGATTTAATCAGTCAGGGGCAAACGCCGGATGCCACGTCAAGTCTCGTAGCACAAGGCTGCGGTGTGAAAGGTGCCACTCGGAAACAAAGTGACGTTGACGGGTTGTTACGGCAGGGTTTCAAGGGGAGATGCTGTCCAGCGACACCATGATCAGCCATTCTTGGACTACGAGTGTTGACACCGACTGTCAAGTTAGTGACGGCTTGTCAACCCTGGACAGGATGGGCAGTATAGGTCTGAAAAGAACGCAACTCACGACTGGAGTGACAGGAACATTCCCTGAGGCGTCGAGAGTGTCACCTTCGGTTGAGACAACATGAGCAGCATGCAGAACCGTTAAGCTTGCGTCTGCAGTGCTCGGCGGTTGATGACGACCGACAGGCGCATGAGGTGTGGGATCCTATGAATTCCGAGTCGCGCTTATCGTCGAAATGATCGCACGCATCACATTTTACTTCAGCGATGTGTGCATCATGCCGCAGTGGCACACCGAGAGATTGTCGAGTGCGACCATACCAAGCGCATAGGAAATGAGAGTCATCACAACAAAGGAGAATATGAGGTCCTATGCTGCGACGTTATCAGCGCCGAAATTAACAAACGCCAAGATGGCCCCACGGCGTTATCACAGGCCCGTGGTCCGGGTGTGGCTGATCTCGTCGATTATGCAGGCTCGCCCGAATTCGTCTGCAATCTGGACGGCCCAGATCAATGTCGCTTATCTCAAGGAGGCTTTGGTTCGCACGGGCGTCAAGATGTGGCTGTCGGCGCTGTCACAGCTGTCTTGTCTAATCCTCCGCATGCCTGCGTTGCTGACACCGTGGGAGAAGAACAATGAAGGGGTCGGCAAGAGGCCAGAAAATGCGGGTAGTGATCTTCTCGACCGCTGTATCGGCTGGACTATCACTTCTGTCTAGCGAGTCAAGCACCAAAGACACGAACACATGGAGAGGAACTCCAAAAGCTTCAAATCCCGCAGTCCCAACGGCTGGAGAGGCCTGGCTCGGTCAAGACACGACTGGGTTCGGGATATCTGCGATCCACACGGACCGGGGCTAGTGTACTAGATAAGAGGACGAACACAGTTTAGGACAACGACGAGCATCGCTCCAAGAGAGGCGCCGAGAGCACAGACTGGAGGGACACTGGACTGGAGCGACACTGGCACAGACTGCCAGCGCTGGTGTTTGACTGCCACGAATCCACGATGCTCCTTTTTTTTTTTTTTTTTCCGGCGACGCGAGGTTGGCGATTGCGCTTGACCGGCTCACCGGCCCTGAAAGCAACTCCAGGAGCGAAGATCATTCTCGAGCGGCGCGTGTCGTCATTCTGCCTTGACATCAAAACGCGCAGGCCCAATTGGGACATACGAACCCCATAGGAGGATTGAAAGGAGCAAGTGAAATGTTCCGAGACGGTTTGACAGGCGGTGCCAATGCTGGGAGAGCGTGCCGTGTCCGAACGGATGCGCAAGTGAAGCAGCTTGGCCTGGCGAATCGAGATGTTGGTGATTGGGGCCCCCCGCGGGGGGGGGGGGACCCGGGGGGGTAACTGTGTAAGAAAAGGGCCGCCGACAGTGATCAATGGGTCCATGGGCTGGGGGCTAGAACGGGCACTGGGGAACGGCTTGATTGCTAAAAACTTGTTTTTGGAGGCTTTGTGGCCCAGCTGGGTTGTCACGGATTGTGGCTCCTCTTGGGAGGTGTGTTTGTGGCTCTCGGTCTCTCGGATCTCTCCTCATTGGATTTGTTTCTTGGGAGCTAGGCGCTTGTGGTGGTGGTGTCTATCTTGGAGGCGTGTTTCTTTGTGGAGTTTAGCAGGGCGCAAAGCCACGCGGCGGTTGGTTTCTTGGGGTTGGACTGACACTGCGAGGTTGGATTCCGAGGTGGTATTTTCTGACGAACAGCTGTGAAGGCCTGGTCTGGGGACATGGGTCACGAGTCCGGGTGTTGGGAAACCAAGATAAGGAAATCGGCCGAGAAACAGGGAGATTGAACGGGATCGAGATTCATCGTCAGTCTTGATTTCCCAAAGCATTGTTTGCAGTTGCGGTGAGTCGGGATATATTTTGGATTTTCCTTCGCGGCAGAGGAAATGCGGACTAACTTCACGGGTTCCTGAGAGAACGGCCCGGCCAGGCTGGAGTTGAATGGAGTCTGGTGGGGAAAGGAGGGACAGGAACAGCTGGAGGAGTCGCGGCGCTGCAACAAGACGATGGTGGGATGGGGTTCTTGACCGTTGTATTGGAGTTTGTATTGAAGTTTGTCAATCCACAGCTTTTTGTGGCGTTGTCCCCAGTGCTTCAGCTGGAGACAAGCGCCTGCGCAACTCGACGAAAGGTGATTTACACCTCCCTAGGACGGAGAAAAAAGCAACCTGGTCTGATGGTCGCGTGAGGCTGGGTTGCGTCTCTAGGTAGGTACTTTAGGCTTTCACAGATCAAGGTAAGCCAAGATGGGAAAGTTAGACGGACGGGCGAACCGACTTGGCTGGAGGATTGCCTACCTATCGCGCTTGAGTAGAACTAATAACCCGGTTACTTCAACGGACGTGGAGGGAGGGGCTGGTCGGTGACGGGAGCTTTTCAAGACGGTGCTGTCCTGTCCAATGCGATGGTGATGGGTAAATGGAGCTGGAGCTGGTGGTTTGTGTGTGTATCTCTGTGTCTAGTTTCTGACTGGAGGAGCAGGTCGATGGGCTGGCTGGAGTAAGGTAGCGCAGGATTCGGACGTGGTGATGGTGCGAAGTGAGCAGAAGAAGCCCGTGTGTGCTCGCGCGTGTGTGTGCGCGTGTGTGTCTTGTGATTTGGCATTTTGGTAAGAGAGGCGTTGGATGATGATGTGAGTCTAGCCGCCATTCATCCCATATGGACCTCTCTTGCGTCGTTGGTTTTCTATAAGGCTACTACAGTCCGTCCGATGAATCAATCTCTCTATCCCGTCATCCCGTCGGTAAACACCACTACATGGCAGCCCCTCCCTCAGTCATCATCTGTCACGATAATTACTACTACGGAGGCATACTCATCTCAATAACCTTTCAGTCGTCCCCTCAACCTGACTCTTACAGAACTCAGTCATCACGATTCACGACAAAAACTCTCTTTCTCTACATTGATCAAATCTCCGCCTCACCTCCGCCGGCACCAAAACCACGACCCCCCCCCGGGCAAAGGAAAACGGGAAACACCATCAGTCACTGAGTGTCTCCATTTGTCGCACGCAACCATACGGATCCCGGCCGTCCGCGATAACCCCTGAATTCATTTCTGGCTCCAAACGACATCATCCTTACGGTGCCTTACGGGGCCACTCCCTAGGTACGCAAGTAAAACCCGGTTTTTCGGGGCGTTGAATCCTTTCTTCCCGCTACGGGAACCGAACCCCTGGTGCTCGTACCTGGAATTTCCAGCGATTCTTTTCTTCTTTTGCGACGAGTAGGCCTTTTCTTCTTCTTTTGTCATATTCTGGACGAGAGAGTGACGAACTTTCCATCCCAGCTCTGCAGGCTTTTTTTTCTCCAGTTTTGAATACCTCGAATTCCCGGTCCCGAGGAAATGGAGTCTGCAGCAGCACGGCAGGAGAAAAGATATTAGACGCTATTAGTGAAGGGTAGAAGGAGATTTCTCGGACGAAAAAAAAAAGGTGGAGAATTCCCATTACGCTCTTTCGTGTATGAGGAAAGGAAGACCACGGAGAGGCTTATTGATTATCATTACTCAGTTGCTCGGGTTCGCGATTCTCATCCCGCCGAACATCATCGTCATCTCCTTATATTTGCTGTCTCGGGGTTTCCCCCCTTCCCAGTTAATCTACCTATATCCTCGCAATCCTCGTCCCTCCCACCACCCCACGAGAGCTTCCAGGGGACGGCCTTGCTGCCGCACACCTGTCAACGTCTCGTGTTCCGTTTTAATCTTTTCACATCCATCTCGTCTTGTCCAATTTTTTGATTGTTTTTTTTTCTCTCCCCCCTCCCTCTTTCATCATCTTTTCTGGATATCTTTGGGAAATTATTCCACTCCTCCCCTTCCCATCCCCAGACGACGCGGATATACTACCGACTAGCAGCGCCGCGCCCACATCTCTGGTCGAGCGAAGAAGCTGAATCAAGTCCGCTTATATACTAGTCGGCCGCTACTCGTTCGCGAACAGACAAGGACGAACGGGAAGGGATTGACTAGTAAGTTAGGGGGCCCAGTAAAGAGCCCAGAAGACGACGACGACGAAGAAGAAGAAGAAGGTTGAAATTCTGCTTGCCTCGTATTTGAAGACGGGCCATTCCTTTCCTCGACAGTACGTACTGTACAGTCAGGTCAGTCTACCTACCTACCGTAGCCGCAGAGCTGGGAAGACTCGTTGTTGTTATTCTGCGGGTGGCATCGACAACGTTTCTTTATCAGTGCGTATCTCTTTTTCCTTTCTTCGTGTCAGTCCCCCTTGTGTGTTTTTGGGGTGGGATCTTCTCCTTTGAACGTCGACTGGTATCGATATTTTTCCATGTTTCCTTTTTGAAAAACCCCCAGCATCTTCAACCTTGTCCTTCTTCTACTACAATTTCACTCCATCTCATCTCTTGCGGACAACCCTGGTCGTCTGCGAGTAAGATGATGGCAAGACGTGGTATCTTGTGATTCCGCAAAAAGACTCGAGAGAGACAGAGAGAGAGAGTGTGTGTGTGTCACCCACGACCTGCGTCCGACCTGACACCGGCCTGGCCCAGACCGCAGCGCTCCCGCTATCACAGTCCCGTACCTTGTTCCCACCCATCCCATCCCGCTGTCCACATCACCATAATATCTGCACACCCACCCGCGCGAATTGCCACCTGATGCTTCTGTTTGTCTTGTAAAGACTGATACTCACCTTCTTTTTTTCTCTTTTTTTTTCTAGGTTCAGATGCCGCAGAGATATCCCGACTGAATTCGTCTCTCTTGTCTACTCGAGAAACACACTGTTTGTTTTATTCTGGGGGTTGTTTTTTTCATCTCTTCTTCGGTGCTCCAGAGAAAAACGGAACGCCTCCGAGCTCGAAACACACACACACGAGCCGCAGCTTACACCGCGCGGATGCTACCACGAGGCCCTCGTCGGCAATCCTCCACGTTTCGCGCCCTACGTCACAGCTCCCGACCCTGCAGCTTAAGAGGGCCGAAGAGAAGCTACGAGACAGGGGGAAAGGAAGAAAAAAGAAAAAGAACCAGAAGAAGTGCCCACCGCCTATCTTTTTTTTCTCGGGACACGAGGGCATCGAATAGTGAATCACCAAACAGAACAGGAGCGACTTAGCAACGGAAAAAGCAAAGACGAGCAAACGGGCAACACGAGATAGAGAGAGAGAGAGGAATCGAAGACAGCAAACCGAGCTTTGAAGCTTGTCAGAATCGGCGCATTGCAACACCATCAGATCAGACGAGACCTACACTTGCACCAGCCCACCACGCTGGGGCCGCATCTCGGAAACGCCGTCCCAAGGATCAGCACCTCCAAACCATCTGCGAAACTTTTGGCAGCAAACCCACCTCGAAATCTCTCCCTTGCCGCAATTGTTTTCGGGGGGTGGTACCGGCCTCTCTAATAGGCCCCCCCATTGAGGCTTTTGCGACAAAGCTTCCTTTACCCGCGCGAATACAACACCGACCGAAGCACAAATGGCGGCCGCGGCGTATACATCCGTCCGCAGGTTCTCGGGCTCATCGACGGGGTCGGACTACTACTGCGACGACGATGCAGCAGCAGCAGCAGCACACACGGCCGCAGGATCAGGGGTGGCAGCTGTCATTGCAAGCACGGGAAACAACAATAACACAACAAACATGGCCGAGTCCTCGTCGCAGCCGTCTATATCCGCCACCGCGACCCCAAGTCCGTTGAATTTCTTCTCACTCGCCGACCCGACATTTACGCCTCTATCCATGGACAGCGACCTGTTTCCCGATCGAGACTTGAAGAGCGACGAAAGCAGGAATTGGAAAAGTGACGACAGTCCGAGCCCCGATAAGCAGCAGACCGGACAAGAAGCAGAAGAAGCATCGCCACCCGCTGCTGGAAAGGGGGCGTACGCTGCTGTGTCGTCCAACACAAACTCTGATTCAAGTCTAATTTTGAACGACGACGGCGGCGCAGAGGCTGCGACGGAAGCCATGCGAGTACCACATGTGTCTGCAACATCATCATCGTCGTCGCCATCGTCGGGGGCGTTGTTGTCGTCGAGGGGGTTGCAAGAGAAGGAACCAAATGTCTCGGGTGCACGCGACGTGGATGTAACGACGCCAAATATGGAAAACCGTCAACCCTACCGGGATCGCGACAGGAATGCAGGAGCTGCCGCTGCCGCTGCCGCTGCCGCTGCAGAGGGAGACGGGGACGGAGACGGGAAGGAGGAGATGGACGAGAACGAGGACCCAATCTCGCGTATGAACCCTCGCCAGCGCTATGCCGGGTCGACGCCGCTGTCCCTCGATCCGCTGCAGGTGGCCAGGGGCAGCAGTGCCGCTACAGACACTACAGCCGCTACAACCAACACCACCGGCACCGCCAGCACGACGAATAGCGCCAACGACAGCGCCGACGCCTCTCCAAAATTCGTACCCCTCCAGGTAACCCAGTCCCAATCTGGATCCCAGCTGGACGCTGCCCAACACCACCATCAATACCACCCGGCCTCTGCGTCTGCCTCTGCCATTGCCATCCAGCCCGTCGCCCCCCTGGCCCTGCGGACGAAAAATATCATCGACAATAATAAAAACGCCCACGCCGCCCCGAATACGAGTTCCATCACGAGCCCGCTCTCAGCTGCATCCTACCCTTCGCCATCCACCGTTCTCTCCGCCCCAGCTGCCTTCACCCGCCAAATCTCCACCTCGTCCCTTCGATCCACCAGCAGCCTCATCTCCCAGATCCAGGACAGCTTGCAGCAGCAGCAACAGCAGCAACCAAGCAGTCGTTATCGTCACAGACACTCCTCATCGGGCTCCAGCATCGTCCAACCCGTCCCCAAACCCATCGTGCGTACGACATCCGACTCGAATACCTTCACCCTCAACCATCCCATCCCCGATCTCAACTGTCGCTCCGGCGCCTACAGGGGCAACGTTGCCGCCCTCGAGAAGACGGCCGAGCGCCTGTCCATGACCAGCTCCATCGAGGACGCCATCCGCGACCTGCATGGGGAACTAAAACGCTCCGACTCCCGCCGCTCCTCCATCCTCGCCGCGAGCGTCGCCGCGTCTCAATCCCCGATCGAGGAGCCCTGGGCCCAGCCCGGTCCCCTTCGCGTCAACCCTCCCGTAGCCTCCATCGTCGAGCTCAACAACGCCGCCCGCCACGGCGGCTACTCTCCCAGCGGCTACGTTATGTCGCCCAACCACTCTCTGACCGGCCGGCTGCGCTCCGGGTCCAAAAACTCGGCCAGCGGGAGGCCCGAGATCGATGTCGATGCCATCATGTCGCGCCACGGCCCCGGCAAGGGGTCTACGAGGAGCGCGAGGTCCGGCAAGCCCTCCCTCGCTGAGATCGCCGAGTCGGAGCCTGTCGCCCTGACGCAACGTGCGCTTGACGACGCCGATCAGGCGCCGCTCGCCGACGACGATGCCACCATTCGCCGACCTAATACCCACTACGAAGAGAACGGCGGCGGCACTTTGTACAATATCGGCGGCCATCTGGGCCAGGACGAGTCGGGCCAGGGACTGGACTTTGGGGGTGGTGACAGACGACACTCTGAGGACAGACCAGCGACGCCGAGATCGACGGCCACCTTCGACCACAAAAATGCCTTTGACGATTTCGACGGTGTGCACTGCCAGCCAGACCAGTATTCGGAGCGCGGCGGCTATGGCTACGACTCCCGCGAGCACAGCGACGGTGAATTTAATGATATGCCTCCGCCCATGCCCAAGACCATGCCAATGCCCGGCATTCCTGAGCCGCCATTCGAGCCAGAGCCTCGGCCGATGCCCCGCCAACCGAGAGCAACACAGGTCCGGCCGCAGTCGTACTTTGACGAGCTTACCGGCCAGGAGATGCTTTACTACCCTGCTCGCGTGCCCGCAATGCTCAACCTACCGCCCAAGCTGTCGCGGAAGCCCAAGGCCAACGTGCGGAATGCGAGACACTCCAAGGTCCTGCAAGCCATGGGACACCCGGGCTTTGGCAAAGCAGAGTATCTCCCTCAAGACCCCGAGGCTCAGCCCGTGAGGGAGTCCAAGATGTGGCTGCCCGACCCGCTCGAAGGTCATGGGATGACTACGTTCGGCGACGAGATTGAAGGACAACGATCCGGTGGTGCATCGATCAGAGAGCCTGCTGCGGCTATCGACTCCCAGGTGCCTGCTGAACAGAAGGACGGTTTGCTGGCTCACGAGGAAGATGAGATGCCGCAGCCACCTCCGCCTACCCAACAGCGCCGCAAGTCGAAGATGCCCAAGGCCGCAGATCTCCCGCCGCAGCTGCGTGCGAGCGCATTCTTTGACTTGCCATCTACCATGCCGAAGATCGAGATGAAGGATGGGTCTGCCATGGCTACGCTGGATAGCATTCTTGATGCCTCAGCCAACGCTCCCGTCAGCGCGTTCACCGACCATGCTTTGGCTGGCAAGCTCGGTTCTGAGGTGTACGGCCCCGAGAGCAAGAAGAAGCGCAAGTCAGTTGCTGCTGGCGCCGTCCTCCTGCCCGAAGAGCACAGGGCCGCCTCGCAGAAGAAAAAGAAGGGCGGTCTGTTGCCGTTTGGCAAGAAGTCGGCCGACACATCGAGGGCCAACTCGATGACTCAGAATGAGGAGACCAAGGCGCTGTCTGACAATGTCGACGGTGGGTCGAGAAAGTCCGGCGATCAGTCTGGCGACGAAGAGGAAGAGGAGGAGGAAGATGAGTTCGCCCACGTTCTCGACGGACCACCCACGACGCTGCTTGCCGAGCTTCAACTGCGCAAGTACCAGCAGAAGATGCGCACGCAAATGCCCAACAGCACCATCCCCGGCGGCATGCACTCAACGCTGCTGGAGCTGGACGCTGTCGCCGAAGCGCAGAAGAGGCATCGCGAGAGGAAGAAGATTGCTCTCGCCTGGGAAGACGGCGCCAACGACGAGAGAGAGAGCTCGGATGACGAAGAGGTGCCCTTGGGAGTCTTGTATGCCAACCAAGGCGCCGTTGCCGACCGAAACCGTCCTCTTGGTCTCATGGAACAGCGAGAGATGGAGGAAAACGAGCCTCTCAGCTCTCGCCGTGCTCGTCTGACAGGACAAGAAGCGCCGCCCAGGACTTTGAGGCCCCAGAAGAGCGCACTCACACTCAACGCAGGATTGAGCCAGCTTCATCTCCACCGCATGGCGTCTGCGGAGCGTGTCATGCCTCAGGAGGAATCAGATGAGGAGGAAGCTGGTGAAACGCTTGGCGAGCGAATGCGGCGCCTCAGGGCGAAGGATGAAGCCGAGCACAACAACCTCCCCAAGGCTCGTCCCGTCAGCCGGGCTTTCTCCGCCGAGATTCTTACCCAGTTCGGCGATCCGGAGGAGAAGAAGGACGAAGACAAGGGTAAAGAGAAGGAGGTTCCGCCCGAAGAGGAGACCCTCGGCCAGCGCAGGAAGAGGCTCCAAGCCGAGCGCGAAGCACGCGAGCGGGAGATGATGTTCGGCGGCGGAATCCAGCCTGCCGAGATACCGCCACTGCGCAAGCAACACAGTCTGGCTGATGTCCTTGGCAACCACATGGTTATCGAGAACCCGGCGGCGAAAGACCAGGCAAGACTCCAGGAGGAGGAGCGCAAGGTCAAGGCCCAAGAGGCGAAGATGGCTGCTGTTCGCTCCCAGATGCCGACCAGCCTCGACAAGCCCAACACGGTGCGGACCGGTGGCTACAGGAACGGACAATTCAACGACGGCACCGGAGGTACGGGAGGCATGGGCACCGGAGGACTCATCGACACCGTGAAGTCCAGTAATGCCGGCCTCGGCGTGAACATGGCGCCTGGCTGGAACCGGTCCAGCATGGCTTTCAGCAACTACGGTGCGCCGCTGCAGATGCCGCAGCAACAGCAGCGGCAATCGGTTTACGGAGGACTCGTCGGCCAGGCCGGTGTCACTCAGATGGCCAACAAGCCGACGATGACGTCCGGCTACGGCGGGTACGCTGCTAGCGGCATGGGCGGTATGGGCGGCATGGGCGGAATGAACGGCATGAACAACATGAACATGAACCCGTACGGCGGCGGCATGGGCATGCCGATGCAGATGCAGCCTATGGGGATGAACATGGGCATGCAACAGCAGATGACGCCGATGCAGATGCAACAAATGCAGATGCAGATGCAGCCCGGTCAGGCGCAATCTATTGAGCGCTGGCGGCAGAGCATCATGTACTAGCCGCTATAGTGCGGTCCATGACCAAACCAGACTGCAACAACTTAACCCGTAGAATAATAATACGGGCGGTCCTGGGATGGTCTGTACATAAATATACACAACGGCATTGCGAGGGGCGTTGGAAATATTCTCATTTGTCTTAAAGGAGGGGGATTAGAGAGCACAGCTAGCATTGGAGATGACTAGGAAAGGGGGGTGGTCTTGGGTACCAATTGCATATATAGATACTTGCTGTATGGATAATTGCGAGAGAGCCAGCGAGCGATGGTTTGGTACCGTCTTGACAGGAGGTCATACAGACGTTGTATAGATATACACGAGATCCCTTGAGAGGGATCGGAGTTTGGTTCAAAAATCTATCTCTAGTAGATCTTGGCACGTGAAGCCATATTGCGATCATCACGAGCTATTGCTGCAGCCGACGGCTTCGCGACCCGAGATGGGCCCCCTGAACGGCCCGCAGCGATGGGTACCTTAAGTGTAATTATAGCAACGCGTGGACCTTGGCGGAAATGCGTCTCACGTGTCTAACGTTGTGAGGTTTCCCTTGAGGATAACACAGAGCGTGTGAGCAATTAGGGATACCCGGCATTCTGTTGCTCATTTCCCGTCAGCCCTACATTCCTCTCGAGTGACTTGGGGTCGGGAGTTTATGATGCGCCCGTGCATGAAACGGATCATGGATGATTCTGGTGCTGGACAAGTGTCCCGAACTTTTACTTTCTGGAGGCAGCCCAGCATCAGCTGCTGGGTTGGGTGTTTAGGGGCATGTGCACAGCCGTACAGTAAGGTAGAGATGGTAATTATTACAGTGAAGCGCACCGTAGAGTGGTCGGCATGAACTGTTTGTGTTCTCAAGAGACACTGTGCAGACACCCCTGAGCTAGACTGGGGGGTCCTTTTATCTCTTTTTCTTTTTGTCGGACAGCGTATCGCAGGCCATCTATGTAGGTTGTTGCGCGTCCGGACCGAACTAATTGGTCGTACTCCTGTTCACAGCTTCAAGTCGACCTTTGTACGGACACGAGACCTCACTATATCCTTTTTCTTCATCGGAGTCCTCGGAACAGGAGATATTGGAAGGGGTGAAGGGTATGGAGGCATCACCACTTACGAGACAACCTCCGCCCGAGGTGTTCAAGCCCAAGATCGTACAGCTCTACGAGAGTCTGTTCAAGGTTGGTAGAGCTTCCCCTATGTACGAACAATTCCTCTCGCAAATGGGATCGTCGGCGCATTCGGACTCGAAGGATGTTCGCTGACTGATATGATGTCTAGGTGCGTAATGTGTCTTTTCTCGACGGTTGATAGCGAAGGGAATCTTGCGCCGGCGCGAGCTTGGAAGCTGCGATTCCACCATCCACGACGACCGTATCGATTGCGATGCCCATATTCAAACTCTACAACCGTCGTCGTATGCTTTTGTACTTACACGAAATCGACGTCGCCTCGACCGGTCAATGACACCGTGCTAACACCATGAAAGGACGTCGACGAAGATGAACGTTCCGAGGGCTTCTGGCGCGAGTTCTTCCTCCTCCGCCCCGATCGCGCGGCGCTGAGGAAAATTTTGGACGGCTTGGGGCCGGCGGATATGCTCGCGCTCGAGGAACACACAAGGGAGCTATTCTCCAGAGCTGTGACTGCCGTCAAAAGCGGGCAGGGCGTTGCGGATGCACATGCGCTGGATGTAAGTCGGGTTTCCCGTCACGCGAAGAGAGGACATCGGAAGAGGGTCGGTGGTTGATCACAGCTGCAGTAACTGACGGATGGACAAAAAAAAATGACAGACGCTCAGCATATTCCTCTGCTCCGCCCTCTCGAAAAAGTACGCCCACCCCAGCTCCGACGTCATCAACGTTCTCGCGGGAATCGACCACGTCGACACCATCTTCACAGACTTCGTCGGCGCGCTGGACCAGATCATACGCGGAAGCAAGAGCTTGGAACTCCGACAAAAGGCGATCGAGGTCGTGCTGGCAGTCACTGCTGGCGCCCATCAGACGAGTCTGTTGACGTATTTCATCCAGCGCGACCTCTTTCCTGCTGTGATGAAGGTGCGCTCCCGTCCCCGTGCTGCGGAAAAACGACGTTGGACTAACGAAGAAGCAGTTCATCCAAGACGCCGACACGACGACCCGCATCCTCAACCCCTTTACCCTCCTCGGTCTGCTGGCCAACTACAACAAATTCGAGTTCCAGAACCCGTATCAGATGCGGCTGAACGATTTCGTGAACGAGGCAACAATACGCAAGATCATACGGTGCGTCGGTGAGACGTGTCAGAGGTTAAGGACGCAGTACCTCGACGTGCAGGAGGATCTGCCGGAGGGCTGGACGCTGAACGGGGCGTTGCGGATGATTGGGCTGGGCGCCGTGGCGAGAGGCCCGAAACCGGAGAAGAAGCCCGTCTACGACGCGGAGGCGATGAAGACCATGTTCACGAACTTGTAAGTGTGCACCAGTGGGACGGATCAACGCGCGGCCGTTGCTGACGGTGATGACAGGCCTGGCGAGGAAGCTGCCGTGTTGCTCGCCACATACGACTTCACCCACGCAAACAAGCTCTTCTGCTTCAACCTCGCGACGCTGCCCGCCGAGAAGGGCGAAGAGCAGCCCCTCGCGGCGTTTACGTCACTCACGTCCTACCTGCTCCAGCACGCCCACCTCTCGGAGAGGACTACACACTACTCACATCTCAACCTGATGGTTTTCCGGCTATTGATCGAGGATCCCGTACTCTGCAAGCGGATATGCAGCGACGAGAGCAAGACGAGCGTACGGTTGTGTCGGCAGCGCCAGCCCTACTTGCCGCTGGTGAGGGGTGAGAGGATACTCGCCACGGCGGTATTGGACACCATGGTCGACGGGATCACGCACAACCTCCGTCGGAGGCTGGACGTGGGGCTGTACACGCTCTGCGTGGGGATCATGTTGCGGATTATCTCGTATCTGTCGAGGAGTCGGACACGGGTGACGTATCACTGGGCCGACCTCTTCCGCGCGCTGTTGAACCTCGTCAAGTTCCTGACGACGTACGTCTCCGACCTCAAGGACCTCGCGCAGATCCATCTACTGGTGGACAACTTGGTCAACCTGCTCGCGCTGTCGCTATCGGCGGGCGAGGCGTTTCTGCCGGGTCCGGCGGCGTATGACGATCTCTTTTACAAGGTCGTCGAGACCGGAGACACGCTGAACAAGTTCAAGGACAGTTACCAGCTGGGGAAGCGGCACAGTAACTCGATTGATACGCTGATCAGCGTGAGCACGCACTACAAGGAGTTGTTGGAAGGGGGCCGGAAGAAGGGCAACTTGACGAGTGCGGAGGTCACGCAAGTCATTAAGCAGGGCTACGAGACGTTGAGCATTCAGGCCAAGGAGGGGCTGGATACGTGGGAAAGGTATCGCGAGGCAGATGAGAGGACGCTGTTGAAGAAGATGGCGAGGGCGGCTGTTGGGGATGTTAAGGGGTTAGTCGAGAGGGGAGGAGGGTGAGTTTGTAGGATGCGGAAGGTAGATTGTATGATATTAATGATATTGTGATGGTTTTAATGAGCTGGCGTAAGCGTCTGGAATCGAGGCTCAGTACGTGGTTGAACAATGGACTGACTGGCGGGAATAGAATACCAGCGCCGGTCTGGGTTCATCAAAACAGCCTCGCTGCATATGAAAAGATTTCTTAATTGGGAAAACACATCACCCGTCATCGCAGTGCATGTTTGGTGTTTCCTTAGATCTCTCTATCTCCTCTTTGCCTCTCAGGTAGGTCGGGTCTTCAACCAGCTCAGTTAGGTAGGGGGCCGAAAGCTGCTGCCGCAGGGACTTTTGACTTTTCTGATCAAACCTTATGTCAACCGTCCTGACGTAAGAATCAGTCGGCGTGAAATCCGCATAGACAAAGACAGTAGAGTAACTGAGTAATGCTCTTCAGTCCCTCAAGTCAAGTGTCAAGTAGTCTTGAGGTCCAGAAAGCAAAGAGTCATTTTTGAAACCACAAAGGTTGCTTTGTCATCCCTACCAACCGTTGACAAATTACCGCCCTCTCATTGGTCAAAGTCCATCAGCTTACCGGGACGCAGTGGCCATGTCATAGCCGCGCCACGGGGACGTCAAATGACCCCCTTCTTCCAGGGCCCCAGCTTCTGCCATCGTCCGAGGTGACAGCCACATCCATTCGATTCTACATTGGCAATCCCCAACCCGACCAAAAACCGAGTAATTAGGGCCTCGCCTTTCGTCACCGTCGAACGATCTACCTCTCTCCAACCTCCACCACTTTTATTGATTCTGCAACACCCGATTTTGTGCAATTTTGAGCTCGCATTGGGGTTCGATTAGAAAAAGAACGACGGGAAAAAACACCAACAGCGCCATTTTGCTGAGGCACCCTTAACCACGACAAACCAAAGATGAATGCTCCAAGGATACTCAGCCGATTGGCGATCCGCCGCTCATGCACCGCGATGCATTGCGCCCCGTCCTCGGCACCCTCAGTCGCCGCCCGTCGCGCATACGGCAGCCCGTCCTTCCAGTCTTACCCTCTCTACCCAAACAACGCGCCCCCGCCACCCCGAACCGACGGCACCGAGGGCTCCTCCATCGCGCAGCCGAATCCCCTTCCGAAGGTCAACGAGACGAGACCGCCCAAGATCTCCCAGCTGTCCACACACCAGCCGAGTTCCTCTCCCTCCGCGACCGCCTCAACGACCAACAACACCGCTGCGGCAGCTACTACCGCTACCACAACAACAGCTGCGACAGCTGCGAAAGCTGCCGCCCCATCCACATCAACGATAACGACGACAACGACGACGTCGTCATCGCCCGCACCAGCCAAGCCCACCCGCCCACGCTCCAAGCTCCGCGCGCGCAAGGCGGCGATGAAGCTCACGCCCGCTGCCGTGGAGCAACTGCGCGCCCTGCTGGACCAGCCGGAACCGAAGCTGATCAAGGTCGGCGTGCGCAACCGCGGGTGCTCGGGCTTGGCGTACCACCTCGAGTTCGTGGAGAAGCCGGGCAGCTTCGACGAGGAGGTGTTGCAGGACGGCGTCAAGGTCCTCATCGACAGCAAGGCGCTGTTCAGCATCATCGGGAGTGAGATGGATTGGATTGAGGACAAGCTGAGTCAGAGGTTTGTCTTCAAGAACCCGAATATCAGTGAGTACTTCCTTCCGAGCAGTAATCCCCAAGGGTGCGCACCAAAAGCCGTTGGGGATGCGCAATAGAGCACCGGCTAACCTCGACCAGAGGAGCAATGCGGCTGTGGAGAGTCGTTCATGGTATGAAAAGCGGCTTAATGGTTCAGGTTGCGTACGGCAGTCGGCTATGTAAACTGGCCGCGTGGGATGCATACAACTCTTCATCACCATGGTCTTGACTATAGATTAAAAAGACTACTTGGTGGACAGCATTGGCATCGTAAATATGCGAGGGCATCGTGTACATCACGCTCTATTCCGAGCAGTAAATTGGGACGGACGTTGGAAACGGCATTGGGAGGCGTTTTATCAGGTGTAATGATACCTACGAGAAGACCTGGGCCACATGGCTGGGCGCCAATTATAAATTTACACGAATATATTACTCAAAACTAGGGACAAGATATCATCTTGAATCCTTCTCTATGCCCTTCAATGAGACCATGGGTGTCGTTCATCCCGACGGTGGCGGAAGCGCGAACGGATGGCACAGTGTCTCTTCGAAACCGAGTACCGGATGTCCCACATTTCAACTCCCGCAACCACAGGCGGCGCCTCCATGGCAGCAGGCACCCCGGGGCCCAGCCAGGGTCTTCGGGTGATGCGGAGCGAGGCGTGCCGGCCCCACTAGAATTTACGAGAGCTGCCAACTCAATTCAGTCGCGTCATCGCTGGGAAAATCCCCCTAAACCGCGTCTCAGTCGTGACTTCTCTCACTTCCTTCCCAAAAAGCTCACACGCGCTTACGACCATAACCAACAATCGCTTCTCCCTTGACCACCCGTCATATCTCGACAAAAAAAATTTAAAACCACACGGTCGCATGCGTCGAGACGTGCCTTCGACAAAATGGCAGCGGTAGACTGCCCCATCTGCAACAAGCCAGTCAAAGAGACCTTGATCAACTCGCACATCGACTCCGGCTGCGCCTCCCACATCTTCAACCCCGAACGAACATCCTCCCCGCCGACAGCAACACAACCGAACGGCACGCAGAACGGCACGCAGACGACACTCTCCTCGACACAAACGAAACGTCCCGCGTCCTCATTCTTCTCCACGCCCGCCCCAAAACGTCATGCGCCCCCGACGAAAGTCCTCACCACACCGGCCGCCAACGGCGCCAAGCCGACGGCAGGCGTGAAACGCAGCTTTGACGACGGCCCGGGAGCCATGTCTTCGCCCTTCGGAAGCACCGCTGCCGCTACCGCCGCCGTGGAGGAAGAGGCACCGCCGCCTGAGACGGGGCCTGTCGCGAAGCGCACCAAGACGGCGAGGGCGGCGCCGCTGGCGGAGCGCATGCGGCCCAAGACGCTCGACGAGGTCTGCGGCCAGGACCTCGTTGGAACGCACGGCGTGCTGCGCTCGCTGATCGAGTCGGACCGCGTGCCGAGCATGATTCTCTGGGGCGGTTCGGGTACCGGCAAGACGACGATTGCGCGCTGCATAGCCTCGACGGTCGGCTCGCGCTTCATCGAGCTCAACGCCACGTCGACGGGCGTCGCCGAGTGCAAGAAGTTCTTCGCCGAGGCGGCCAACGAGCAGGCCCTCACGGGGCGCAAGACCATCATCTTCTGCGACGAGATCCACCGCTTCTCCAAGGCGCAGCAGGACGTGTTTCTGAAGCCGGTCGAGGCGGGGACGATCACGCTCATCGGGGCCACGACGGAAAATCCCAGCTTCCGGGTGCAGGCCGCGCTGCTCTCGAGGTGTCGGACGTTTACGCTCAGCAAGCTTTCGAACGAGGACGTCGCGAGGATCTTGTTGCGGGCCATCGAGGACGAGAATGTCAAGGGCGGAGGGGTGGGCAGTCCGTTGATCGATGCTGAGCTGGTGACGTACCTCGCCGCCTTCTCGGACGGAGACGCGCGGACGGCGTTGAACCTGCTGGAGCTCGCGCTGTCGATTTGCACGAGGCCGGGGATCACCAAGGAGGATATCAAGGCTTCGCTGACGAAGACGCTGGTGTACGACCGCGCCGGGGACCAGCACTACGACACCATCTCGGCATTTCACAAGGCCGTGCGAGGCAACGACGCGGACGCGGCGCTGTATTACCTCGCGCGCATGTTGCAGTCGGGCGAGGACCCGTTGTTCGTGGCGAGGAGGATGGTGGTTATTGCGTCGGAGGACGTTGGGTTGGCGGATAACACGCTTCTGCCGTTGGCGACGGCCGCGTATACGGCCGCGCAGCAGATTGGCATGCCCGAGGCCAGGATCCCGCTGGCGCACTGTGCGGTGGCGCTCTGTCTGGCGCCGAAGAGCACGAGGGCGTATCGAGGGTTGAACAACGCGTACGCGGCGCTGAGGGAACCCGGTGTCGCGGCGTTGCCCGTTCCGCTGCACTTGAGGAACGCGCCGACGAGGCTGATGAGGGAGATGGGCTACGGGACCGAGTACAAGTATCCCCCTAATTATCGCGAGGGGAGGGTCAAGCAGGAGTATCTGCCGGAGGAGCTGCTGGGGAGGAGGTTTCTTGAGGAGAGGGATCTGGGTACGGAAGTTGATCCGGACTTGGAGATGAAGATGGAGGAATCGTGAGGCGGCGGCGAAGTTGGACGTCGGGCTTGGGAAAACGGAGAACAGATGTAGGCGTTTGGACGGTATCGCCCTGGACCGACGGTTGACCCTGAGGGTCGTGTTGCATAGCGCCGGGGATTCAAAAGGCGGTCTATCCTTGGACATGATAATGAATGCAACAGCATTAATATGCATAACAAAGCCGGATGCAATTGCGATAGTCTCCAAAACAGCTCTTCGCCGAGCATGAACATGATCGTGTGTCCACCCAACGCTGAGCAACTATAAGCAATCGACGAGACTTTACGTAATGTCCTCCGCTCAATCTCAAGGCGATGATGTCCGAGCTGAGAAAAGCATCTCAAAAGCAGCCCCTTTCTCGTCAGTTTCGTCAGTTGTCGTCCTCCCCCGCCATCTCCATTCCCTCGGATAGGTCAATCCAGTCGTCCAGTGCCTCCTTGATGAGATAATCCAAGTTCCGTGGTTTGTCCGAAACCGCATTCTTATCGCCATTCCACATGTAGATCAATGCTTCGACGACCTTCTCGGGCCCATCCGTGGAGTGTCTTGATGGTAACTCATGGAGAAATGAACGCATCTGGGCCAATTGAAGTAGAGCAGTAAGACAAGGGGGTTGTGGATTACGGACAATCAGAGTTTACGATGAGCCTACCTAGCCTCTGGGTATCGGACTTGCTCTCCGGTTGGCTGCCTAATAATTATCCTCGACCCTGAGAGACATTTTCACACATCTTTGATTTGGAGGTATGCCGCCGAGCTCTTCTTCAACGACGCGAGTTACGCAGCCATGAACCGCGATCACGATGGTACGTCCGAGACTTTGGTAAACAGACTCTCTGCAAGGGCCAATGTTCCCGAGTCGGAATTGCTGGAGCTGCCAGACGACTGGCGAGCGGATGAGATCAAGGATCCGGAGCGTTGCTGCGACACATGCCATTGGGACAGTCACTGGAACCAAATCATCGATTTGCACGGTCCCGCGTCCAACGGGTCTCACCAGAAGGCCCCTCGTCCGCTTGCTCTCCAGCGATCCGCTTCCGCCGGTAACCTTTGTTGCGCTATTTTGCTTGCTCTGCCACGCAAGTTCAACACGTATGAGAAGGAGAGCAGTTGGGAGATTTTGGGGTCGGTCTGCTTTAGCGACCGGTTGCCGAGGGAGCTGACAGCCGGAAACGAACGCTGTCATGTGAAGGACGTGTACATCTCCTGCCGCAGTGCACCTTCCCAGGCTCCGCCGGGGGCAATACTGTACGGAAATGGAGGACATCCGTCGATTGATACGAGATCGGACGCGTCTTTGTCTTGGGCCAAGAGTCATCTTGAGGAGTGTATCAACAATCACCATTGCAACGCCTTCCAGTCGAAGGAGGCACAGCTCCTGTCATCTACTAAAACAGTAAAGCGTAAGTTACTCAAACGCCATCCAGTGTTTAACAGAGGTGTTTCATGGTCACAGGTGGCTTCACAGATGCTCATTGCGAACTTGTTGCTTCAGAAGCATAAATTCTCTACGCTGTATTACTGTGTAGAGAATTGTTTGTAAGGACATTAACAAAGCAGGGAATACACGCAGGTTAAGAAATAGGTTACGTCCCGGGAAGACTTAAACAATCTAGTGATGCCTATAGAAAATCCTGTACCTCAAAAGATGTAGAACTAGTAGACTGGTTACGTCTTTCCTGCTCGTTTCAGTGTATTTGCATTATGATCTCCGTTGCTGAGACAAATGTCAATCTCCACTCCAATGTGGGTTGATCACGGCGTTGTGGCAGAGTGGTCTAATGCGCAAGACTAGAAATCTTGTTCCTTCGGGAGCGTCTGTTCGAATCAGGCCAACGTCGATATCGTCTTTTTGCTGTGCTTGGCGCGGATTATTGCTTCATAAGAAAGCTCAAAACAGACGCCAGGAGACAAGACAGCGCTAGTAACAAAAACAAAAACAATTGAACCGATGCCAGGAACAAGCGTAGGATGAAACTTAATGTCATGGTTTTATCATCTATAATGTTCCTGACTGGCAATGAAGCTAAACCAACGTCTCAAGAGCACAAGCTTGAGCGAACCTCTGAACAGCACTTGGACACATTCAAAACCCATAATGATGCGCAACTATCCCCCAAGAGCCTGGAAAGAGAAACCCCTACCAACGTCGTCCCCTTTCTCTGCCACAAACGTGCTTGAACCGATGTAGTACGCCCGCCCACTCACCTCAACTTTAATACCCTCCATTTTGCCACAGTCCACCCTCTCTACGGGTTTCCCGACAAAAGCGTTGTTATATCCGCCTTGCGCTCTCGAAACGAGACTGTGATAAGTCCAGCTTTCACCCAATTGCCTCTCTCCCTTCGCAACAGCCACTGCAACTCGAGCCTGAACCACCGATCCGGTTGGACTGCGGTCAATCTGTTGGTCCGAAAAGAAGTAAAGTCCTGTTTCAGCACCTTTGCATCCCGGCGCAGCGGGAACCACGTCGTCACCCCCCGTGTCTGTGACCATGATTCCATAGATAGACTGGAGACGCTTGTCATCAGGAAGAGTCAGGCGTGTCCTCAAACGAGGATTCGTGTTGAACGCGCGTTTAATCTTGTTCGCGGCATTGCTAAGCGCAGCTAAGTGTGGTTTTGCCAGCGAAGGCGAAAAGCCCAAAGCGGATGCAGGCACCATGATGTAGAAGGCACCGCCATAGCCCACATCGATAGTGACATTCTCTCGGCTCTCAAGCTCAGGCCAACGCAGTTCTTGAGGGATGGAGAAGGAGAGATTCGTGGCTGTAGCAAATGTTGGAATGGAAAGGAAAGTGACGGGCCGACTGTTGTCCGTCCTCCAGCCGCCGTCCGCCTTGACGGCAGGAACTCTAACGTGAACGACTCCGACCGGCGCGTGGAGTCTGACTTGGACCTCTTGCTTTTCCGCATCAAACTCGAGTTCTTTGCGTCGAGGGAAGATGGTTTCGTCAGTGCAATCGACGAGAAACCTGCCGAGCGCAATGGTGGCGTGGCCGCACATCATGCCGTAGCCCTCGTGGGTGAGAAAAAGCGCTCCCATATGAGCCTCGCCCGAGTCTACTAGCTCAGTGTGTGGCCTCAAGACGGCAGCGTACATGTCCTGATGCCCGCGGGGTTCGAAGACGATGCTCCGACGGATGTGGTCGTGCTCCGACTGAGCCAGGTTGCGTTGCTCGAGGAGCGTGCCGCTGCGAGGACGTTAGCAAGAAACTAACATACTCATAATGATGGATATTCTAGAGGCAACAGTGAACTCGACGTACGGAATATCGGGATAGCCGGCGTATACGATTCGCGCCGGCTCTCCCGACGTGTGCATCTCCATGGTACGGATCTCGGATCCGACGAACGAGCGGATAAAGGACGGCAGGCTCATTGTGACGGAGCCTCTTTGGTTTAATTACACGAATGAAAGCATGCGTTTGATGGAAGGGCGACTGTTGATGGCGATGTTCCTCAGACATTGATGGAAACTTGGCCAGTTCTGCCATGACTGTTGCGAATCCGAGCCGGGCTCCACGTCCCGTCCGCCGGTTGCCGATGTCGGGGCCAAATACCGTTCGTGGCCCGGGCCAAAACGGCAGGTTGTCGGTCAATGTAGAAATGGTCTCTCCTGACACCGCAGCAATCGCATAGGCCTTGATTATTATTATTATTATTATTCCTTTTCTACAAAGAGACACTGCACTGAGCAAACCGGCCACCTTCCTCAAGCAACATGTTCAGACAAGAGCCTGTGACAAGCTGCTGATGTCGTCCCTTGGTTTTCGAAGCAAAAACACTGAGAGAAACATGAGTTACATGACGGAAATTCTGGCAGCGTAGCACCCAGACCTCCAAAGTCTGAGGAATCGAAACCTCCAAGGTCTCCCCCCTCTCTACGCTGCATTCTCGATGTCGCTCGCTAGGTTTCCATGTGCTCACATCAGACAGGTAGCTATGACCTGCAGTTTGTCTCATATGTTCTGCCTACCATGACCAGATGGTCAACGCGCGTCGTCAGAACTCCCTCATAACGGTGGCACGGTCATCATGCTGATACATTCTGGAACAGTATCGTGGACTCAAGCGGTCGCCATGCAATGAGGTGTCACAGTCTCGCTTCGGGGAATGAGACCAACAGCTCTCAGATATGATGGGGTATGGTTGACATTTGAGTTGCTCGTCGACTTATCTTCCGCCGCTCATCAGACTGGAGGAATCTTCGACGCAAGTGCGACCAATAAACGTTACTCTTTGAGGGAATCAAAGGTAAACGACCAGACTTTTATATAAGAATCATGCTGCCCGGGCGAGGAGGGGCAAGTTTCGAGATTATCGAAAGCATCTGTTCCGGGTCTGCTTGCCTCTCACAAGGTGGAGCGCCATTGAGACAATGAACATGCACTGACAGGCTTCCACGGTGGACTCGTTCAGTATCATTGGATCTATATGTAGCATTCTTCAAAGTTGCTCCCGTATTTCAACTGACAAAACCTTAAAATGGCGAGGAGATTACTGAGCGGATACCTGCTTACGGGTATCTGACTTAGATCGGACGAGGAGACTAGGGTCGGTCGAAATTCGCCGATTCGGCTGCGACCCCAAAGCGCATCAATCTCAACCTCTACGGCTTAGATCTGGGACGCATCAACAACCATGTTTCCCGTGATCTCAAGACTAAGAGTGGAAGTCAAAGGACTCGACTAACCAAGACTCGTCAGCGCCGTGGCAGTGAGCCCTCGGAAAGCTATACGCGTTCCCGAATTTGCCCCAAAGTTAAACCCCATTCAACATCGGATTTTCGAGCGTTTGCGCAAGGACGTAGGAGGCAATCTGCAGCGAGCTCTGGCGGTTCTCGCCGCGGAAAACCACACTACCACTTCAACACCGTCTTTTCATTCGTGATGTGACACGAGGGCACGGGGATTGCTGATGACTCAAGTCAACGAACGCCAACACCGATTCCAACCAGATCGGTACTGTATTTCGTCTATATCAAGCAGGACCATTCGAAGCAGTCTGAATTTGCGGCTGAGATGGTGTCGTATTCAAGGCAACAGCTGGAGCAACAACGTCAACCCTAAAGACATCCAGCCAACACAAGCGCCCGTACTTCTAGATCTAGTAACGCAGCGTAACCCATCGCGGAAGACTAGCCTAATGAGTCCTAGCTGTCCTCGGAATCAAGACCGCCGTACTAAGCTCGTCGCCGTATCCCCTCAAGCTCACGGTCTTCCTCAAGTCTCAGCTTCTAGCACTATGCTATCAAACGGATGCTTTCCCAACCGGTCTGAACATCAACATGCGCGTTCCTCAAGCTAACTCCTCCCAACACCCTGCAAAGGCAAGAGGTCATCCCACCACTTGGCTGGCTGTTCGCAGTTTCGTACCCTCAACCCCTCCCGACGATCCGAACATGAAGACTCCCATCCTCCTTGGATGCAGGAACACAAAGCAATCAAAAGGCGTAAGCATCCTACTGGCCCGCCCCGGACATCAAAACCTCCAACATCTCTTTTCTCACTCTTCCCTATTTCCATCTGAGCTCTAACCTCCATCTCCGCCCGTGCCATCCAGCCATCCCAATGAGGCCATAACGGCTCCTTGTGCTCACGATGCACATCCCGCCCGCCTTGCTCCATCTCCATCTCTTTCTCGCCAGCCTGGTAGCCTGCACCGGCATTCATGACCAAACACCGAATCAGGCATACTTGGCTCCGTTCTCCCTGACGACCCCGGCCCCCGATCCGAATCTGGTGTCTCACCGCCTTCTAAAAGCCCGCCAAGGGTCCCCGAGGTCGTCCGATGGCCGGACCAACTTCATCGGGTGGTACACCGCCTCCGACGCCTGGGTCTCGGCTACGTGCCCGTCGGACGATTACTTCGCGGCCGACGAGACGTACGGGGTATGCTGTCACCGGAACAACCCCTACTGTGACCTGGCTACCGTGTGCGGCGGCGCGAACAACAACTTTGCCGTAGGGCCCAGTGGGCAGGCCGATTGGTACGCACGTCTCGGTTCCCATGGCGAAATCGAGTGCTGATGAAAAGTCTAGCGGTCCAAGCAATACCTGCGACACAGTGACCGTGATACAGACGAGAGACAGCGACGATGCGAGGAGAATCATCTTTTGCATCGCAAAGTCTTCGCAGTACGTCTTACCAATGACGTGGTACCGGGTCACGTATCCACGTAAGTTGCCCGAGCTTTGGCATTCCATGTAGGTAGGCATTGAAGCGGCTTCAAGCGTTAACATGGGTAAACAGTCCAACAGACCGCAACAATCACCGTCACCCGTGACATGACAGTTACGGCAACAGGGCAGGCTGGAAGCTCGACCGGGCCACGATCCGGAACCTCGTCTGTATCGCCGCCCATCAGCTCGGCCGTGTGGATAGCAGTCACCAGTTTCTTGCTATCTATGCTGTTAGTGTAAAATAAAGAGATGTTAATGAGGAGGTCGCGAATGGAACCTGATAACCCGTATGCTTGATTAATATGCAGAGCCGTTGCTTGCCGCAACGGAAAACAGGACAGATGAGAAGAACCGCGTTGTTGTCACCCATAACAAAGCCTGAAGCGGAGAGAGAGTACACATGTTTGTGATCCCAAGACGTGAATCTTCTCTTCGAATAATTGGACGTACCCAAAGTGTCCCCTTCGTTAAAAGACCAGACCTGACCAAGCCCCGCCCCAGCCTGCCCTCACGGTCCGTCGGAACTCCACCCGGCCCGACAGCCCGCCGGAGCCAATAGCCCGGGCCCCTTCCCAGTGCTGCGCGCACCACTGGTTGCCCTCAAGCGCGCCCACAGGCACAGGCGAAAACGCCTGGAAACAATTGCGCACGAGTTGCTGAAGCGATACATCAACAGGCACTTCAGGCTGCCATTGTTCACTGCAAAGTCCACTCCCACATTCCAAAGCAGAAGGGGGGAAAAGAAAAACCGACTTTCGACACCACCAGAATTCTGACAACGGCGATACGTGTTGAAAATCGACAACCAACCCTCATCCGAGAGAATCAAAGCGCTAGTCCACACGACTCGACTTGCATGATTCTCCTACCTAACCAGGTAGCATCGCCATGCGTCCGTCAGTCTACCGGCCATCGCCTACAGATCGGCTTCCTGATTCTGGCACTCACCCTCCATGACTCGAACATACGCTAAGTGAAGATCTAGGGAACCCTGGCGATTCCACAGAATGTCTGCGCAGACGCTGATTCACACACAGGATTTGGCCTTCAGCCCACAAGCCAACTACCACAGCCACCCGTTTGGCATATTGGTCTCAAGGTCAATCTTGCGACAAGACAGAATCCGCCATTGCTTTGAGGGAGCTCACGGACAATCCTACAATCACGTCACACATTACGCGGCACGGTATGAAGAGTATTATACATCATATTTCTACAACTCGAATGGTGGTGCTAGCACAAAATGGATGCTCTCATAACGCGGCATCTACGAAATCCGTGAATCAGCTCCGCGCGTATCTCGTCTCGGCAGCCGCTCGCCTCGTGCAGACGTTCACCGCAGGCGTAGCGACACTTATTGACCGAGATTATGCCCGAAACCCATGAGCCGCCGGCCTTGTTCGCCGCTTCCCAACCGACGTCGAGGTGAGCAGGGCGCCAAGTCCGTTCAGGTACGCTTCATTGGCGCATAATCTTCCGCTCTCCCAATCTTCACGTAATCGCTCTACGATTACTCCTCTTCCGAATCCGAAGACTCGCTGTCCCCGTGGATCGGAGCCTCATCCGCACGACCAGAGCTGCCAGGACGTTCATTGCCGTCATCGGACCCCTTGTTTCCATACATGTTACGCAGTCTTTCGAGCTCTGCAATGCGAGCCTCCTGTTCTTGCGCGTTCATGGGCTTGTTCTTTTTCGGCTTGCTTGACTTGGAACTGCCCTTTGTAGGAGCATTGTTCGCAGGTGAGGGCTCCCGAGGAATCGGCGCTGGAACCAGTCCCTGGCCGAATGTTGGCAGGGCCTTCTTGCACAAGTCCCAGAGCCTGTGAAGGGCTTCGTTGGTGAGCTGATCAATTTCAAGCTCCAATTCACCGCTACTGTTCTCCTGCAAAAGATTGTTAGCATACGCGTCAAGCCATGGAGGTGAGTGTACATACGGACTGGCCCGTATCCTTCTTGATAATGTCAATAGCTCTCTCGATGTGCGGGCTCTCGAGATCATTAATAGCGTTCGCAATCGCATCCTTTTCGACTTGATTCATGTTCCGTTGCTTCGGCTTCTTCGGCGCGCCGCCGCCGCTTTTCTTCGGGGGAGCCGTCGGTGCCAATTTCTTACTGGGAGCACCGCTGGCCTTTGGTTTGCTTGGCTTCGGGGGTTTCGCCTTGTTACCCTTGGCGGGCTTCTGAGGCGGCAAATTTTGCTTTTCCTGCAGAAGGCGTGATCTGATCGTTGCGATGACAGACTGTTGAAGATCGATCATGGCGTCGCTAGACGCGTCTGCCGTCTTGTAAAGCTGGGTCAGCTGTTCAGTCTCCTCTTGCAGGCGCTTCTCCAGCATTTGAATTGTCTTGTTGGTTGCTGGGTCAGCGGCAGCAGCAGGCGCCTCCTCTTCCTCCTCCTCAGCCTCGTCTTCACTATCGCGGGCTGAACCGTCGGAAGCGGCCTTGGCAGGGGTGTGCTTTGCAATCCACTGATCCTTCTTCACCCACAGGTCTCCGAAAATCTTTTCCAACTGCTCGCCCTGCTCGTACACCGGCTGTCCGGGCCCATTGAACTTGTAGCAGTTCTTAAAAACTTGCTTAACGTCAACTCTGAACTCCTTCGCGCTCTGGTAGTCGTAATTTTTGAGTTTGCCCATGATTGTGCCCAGGTCCATGGGCCGCTTAATGATGGTGAAGTATGTAGGAATAGCCAGCGCAACGGGATCGACAGGGTACAGGAAGGGAATGTTGCAATGAGAGTTTTTGGCGTCCATTAATTCAGTCAACACCTCGTAGCAGAATTGGAGCTCAATGGGAAGTTTCTTCTTCTGGAAGTTCTTCGCAGAGTAGTCCGGGTCACGATTCTTGGTTGGCTGAATGGCGCGCTTCGGCCGGTCCAAGTCATTCTGTGTCGAGGCACGTCTAACCTGAGGCACGCCGCCAGGAGGAACCGCATATGCTTCCGCCTCGGCCTTCGCTGGGGGGCTCGCGGCATGAACACTAGGCTGCCTGCGGACCGGTGGGGCGGGGGCCGAGGGTCGAGACTCTGAATGACGGGACGGTTTTGGGACTGGCTTGGACTTCGCAGGTTCAGCCGTGGGGATGTCAACAACGCGAGTCCAAGCCAGCTTTACAACACTCAGTGCAGCCGATGTAATCTCGTTGTTAACGCCGTTGAACATGACTGAGTTCTTGTAGATCAACCCCAGGTCATCCTTAAAAGCGCGCAGCGAACTGTACTTGTTGTCCCTGAGGTTCCGCTCAAGCTCTCCGATATCCATAGGATTCTTAACCCGTAGCATATAACTGTCCGCAAGTGAAGGCCAGAGCTTAACAACGGGGTCCTTGAAGTGGGCGCCGTGCTTAGTCTTCTTCACCCCGGCCAAAACCTTGCGGTACTCGCGTATTTGATGCGACGTCAGAGGCTTCGGGTCACGCTCCGGGTCAATCCATAGCGGTAGATCGTCAAGTGCTGATTCGCCCTTGGCAACATCGCCCTGCGGCTTGACCTCGACGGTGGAATCCGGGGCGCGCGCCTCCTGGGAATCCGCGTTCGACTCCGTTTTCGCTCGTTTCGGTGCAGGCTCATCGGCGGCGTCTTCTTCCCGTACGCGCGACACCTTGACTGCGGTCGAAGGCGCATCGGCCATAGGGACGTCGCCGTCCTTGGGCGCAGAAGGCTTTTCCTCGGTCTTGTCAATTGCCAGTTGCGACATGCTTGCTGGGTGGAGATCTACCTCTTGGCCAGCCCCGGCAAACGGCGCGGGGGACACTTCTTCCTTCTTCGTCCCATTGACCTTGTCGACGTCGCCCATCTCAACATCCTCCTTTCCATCAGACGCGCTCTTGGCGGGTTCAGATGCCTCCGCAGCCTTCTCCTCTGTCTTAGACTCGACCTTTTCCTCGGATTTCTCGTCGGTGGAATCAGTCATCTCGACATCCTTGGACTGCTCCACCTCGTCCGGGGTGGCGGGCTTGCTGGACTCCTTGTCATCCTTTACGTCGTCTTTTGCGTCCTTCGCATCGTCCTTGGTTTCCTTCTTGGGGTCCTCCTCCTTGGGTTCGTCCTTTGAGTCTTTCTTCTCGTCGTCTTTCGATGCGTCGTCGGACTTTGCGGGCTTAGACTCCTCGGCTGACTCATCGGGCTTTGCGGAAGACTCCTTGGGCGACGCGTCAGCCTCTTTGGCTGCGCTCACTTCTGCGTCAGCGGATTCCTTCTTCTCGACATTGGGCTTGCCGTTGCCGTTGACAGTCGGCTTGTCAGACTCGACGGCTGCGTCGGATGGCGATGTGTGACTACAACGATATTAGCACTGCTAAGGACGCGTTCGCGCCAGCGCAGACGCGCCGAGTTCGCGCATCGCACCGCAAGCTAGACTCACCCATTAGTCTCGGGCTTGCTCTCCTCCTTGGCCTGCGTCGAATCGCCTACTTTCTGATCCGAAGTGGCGCGTTCTGATTGAGGTGACGCCATGACTGCCATTAAGCTATTTGCGATGAGAACAGGATCACTAAGCGCGACGCAACATCAATGGCGGCGCGCGCAAGTGATGACAGAAGCGATTTCGATGGACTGAAAGATGTAGATGGGGTCAAACTATGGTGAGGATTAATAGCTGTGAAGGCGATGCGGATTGGACGGTTGAGGCTATCTGGCAGGGAAGGCGCGACGATTCAGGCTCTCCAGGAAGGCGCAAATCGGGTGACAAGCGTGGGGCAGTCGGAAAGAAGCTGCCGTCGATGAAGATGGGAGCTTCGGAAGGTGCGTCACGATGCTGGATCGCGCATGCAAATGAAGCTGGATGGACTGGGATGCAAGTATCGTGAGTCGTGAAAACCTCGGGAGACGATTCGCGAATGCGCCGGGAATGATTGCAAAGGCGCAGTGGATTTTGCGCGATGCAGATCAACGATGACTGATTCGGGGGACGGAGTGGTGGTGGATTGGTTAATCCGGCTAGGTCGCCGCGCGAGATGCAGGTGGGAATGGAAGGTGCGGTTGGCGATGGCGATGCGGTTCGGGAGGGTGGAGGGACCTGGAGCGGAGGAAATCGCGTGCACGTCAGTGATTTTTGGCCGAGATGGCGGCGCGTGCTATTTATGAGAAAGTGACAATTAGGAGTGGTCCCCGGACAGCCGGTTATCTGGCCTTATCGGGGCAGCGGGCAATCACGACCTCGAACCGACTTGCTTCAGAAGGGGTGCGGCCTGAAAACAGCGGAAGGGGGAACAAATTAGTGGCGGAGAGTTGGGCAGGATGGTGCACCTCAGCGTGCAAGAAAGGCGGGAAGGGGTCAGAGAGGTGGTGAGGTGGTCAGTGCGTCAGGGTGATCGACGACTGGGGAGTAAAGGAAAGCAAAAGGTCCGAGGGAAAGAAAATAAAAAGAGGGAAGAAATGACGAAATTGAGAGGAAATGGTTGGAAGGTTGAGTTGAAGGAGAAGCGGCCGACCGGAGTGGAGGGGGCTAAAGGATGACACAAAATGCATATTTATGCAAGTGGCAGAGGCACTGGCCAATGAGAGTACAGTTTGCTTCCCGGATTGGGACTAAAGGCGCGAGGCTGGGAAATGTGCAGACGGGGGGATGGGGCCGTACTATGTAGAGCGTGGAACGGGATGGATATGAAGGTGTGAGGTGACTCGGGAAGCCGAAACGGAGGGGACGAAGAGAACGAGTGAGGATAAAACAGAAAGTAGCTCACCTCGAAGTGAATCGGGCAATTTCTTTTTCTTCGGTTGTTTGAGCGTATATAGATACTTTGCCAAACTTCTTGGAATCTGGTGAGCAAGCAATTGTTAGTACAAGCAGGTACAAGAGATTGTGGCTGATCCCAATGGTGTAAGTCCATCCGAGGCTGGTGCGATGCGGTGAGGTGAACAGGATGTGGACCTGGTCGAACGCAACAAATGCCAACGCGCCAGATTCCAGTCAAACAGCAACATCAATCATCCAGGATACAGGACACGAGGACTGGACTCGTAACAGCGTGTTTGTCATTTCTGATGAGTGTACATAATAGAGGACGCAGTGTAAGGTACAGGCTTAGTCTGGCCGTGAAGCCAACACCAACGCTGTCCGTCGCAGGAAAGACAGGACGCAATGCAAACGCAGCACCAACGGAGGTGTGTGAAGGGAAGGATGGAAGGATGAACAGATGGATGGCGACGCGACACGACTGAATCCAAATGCAAATGCGGGCGCGCTGTGCGGATGCGACGAGAAACAAAGTTCGGTACGTACCGGAAGAGTCGTGCTTGAGCAGTGAAGCAAGTCGACGGTGATTGGGAGAAAATCCAGGTCTCGTGACAGATCAGATGACTTAAGAGCTTCGTGGAATTCTTCCAGGACTTTTTCGCATTAAAAGGCGCGAAATTCAGGAATCGGGGCCACTTCTTATTTGTAGGAACCCGCCAAGTCGCGCTGACCCCAGCGCGCAGCTCGACAGTTAACCCCTGCCAGGGTATGCAGCAGGGATAAATTTGCCCCTTAAGGCCAATCAAGACGCATCAAAGCGGTAAAGCGGGGCACGATGAGACAAATACGGCATAGCACCCAGCGACAGCTCCAGGCCTGCCTGAGCAGCGCGTCGTCCAATAAATAGTGTCCATGATTTTTTGATCGGGGGTAGCAGCGCAGTTTTAACCAATCAGATTTCCGCTTGGCTGGTCTGTCTTGTGGCCCGCCGTGCTGCTCCGGCCTGAGGCTTCTGTGTTCTCGCGGATGGCTTCCACCAGAAATTTAGGCTCTGCGCACAGCCACCACGCCTTCGTTGGAAGCTCACGATGCGCCGTGTTTGTCAAGCAAAGACAAAAAAACAAAAGCGCAAACTTGAATTGTCTCATACTCAACAGGCAGTTCATCTGCAATGTAAGGATAATTCGAGGCAATTCAAAGACTGCCTATGCAGACAGAGACAGCACATGACAAACAGGAGTCCCGTCCGTGGTTGGCATGGAGCAGGAGCTTCGAGACGTGAAGAGAAAATTTGAGTGAAGGCAATGAATGACATGTGCAGCCCAGGTCCCGACTCAAGAGGTGCATGGACCACGATAAGATCGGAAGCACCTTGATCCATTCCGGCTGATTATGTAAACTTTATGAGCGACCGGACCCACCCACATGCCTTACATCAGCATCCCCGCGGGCGGTCGTGTGCGCCAAACGGAAAAAAATTGGCAACCGGCAGAAAAAAAAAGTTCTGGCTGGCCGTTCGTTGCTGGAGGTGTGAGGGTCCTCAATCGACAATTTTCCTACCTTCTACCACGCCCTCTCGAGATACCCCCCAAACACCATTTCACAATGTCTGCAAAGAGAAGGTCATCCGGCAAGTTCGCCCCGCCGGTCGTCAAGTCTGCGATCCGAGCCCCGAAGACGACAATTGACGAGAGCAATGCTGCCGTCTCCGCAACAGACGCACTCCAAGCCGCCGTCAAGGCCGACGCCGATGCCGAAGTAATCGAGATCTCCTCCGGCGAGGACAGCGACGAGGATGTTTCCGACGCGGAGATGGAGTCTCCTGATGCTAATGCAGGCGACCAAGTAAACGGAAAGGAAGACACTGCCGCCGCCGACACCCAAACACGACAAAAACCCGACGCTGAAGCAGGCGCCGCAGAGTCTGACGAGGAGGCCGGATCGCCCACCTTCGGCGAGCTGCTGCGCGGCACGATTGACGTCCCCGCCATCCTGTCGCAACAAGGAGACTCCAATAAGGCCGTCGCCCCAAGAAAGAACCTGAACGTTCCGACCTCTCTTTCCTCACTCAGCACCGTCCTTACCCAGGCCCTCCGGACCGACGACGCCGACCTCCTCGAGTCGTGCCTGCAAAACCCAAACACAGAGACCATCCGCCTTACGATCGAGCGCCTCGACAGCAGCCTCGCCGGCATCCTGCTCACCAAGCTCGCCGAACGCTTCCACAGGCGGCCCGGCCGCGCAGGCACCCTCATGGTCTGGGTGAAGTGGACCCTCGTCGCGCACGGCGGCGCCCTGGCCGTCCAGCCAAAGGTCCTCCAACGATTAGTCGCGCTGCAGAAGGTACTCAACGAGCGCTCGCGGGGTCTGCCGAGTCTGTTGGCGCTGAAGGGAAAGCTCGATATGCTCGAGGCTCAGATGTACATGCGCAAGGCGAGACCGCGCAGGCGCAACCAGATCGAAGACGCCGATGAGGATGACGAGGATGACGGCGAGGATGAGGACGCCATCTACGTTGAGGGCGATGAGGGCGCGGACGGTGGTTTGGTTAACGGTGCTGGCCCTGGAAAGATGGGAGACGAAGACGACGATGAGGTCCCCACAACGAACGGATTCATTGGCGACTCTGATGACGACGATGACGATGAGGATGTTAATGTGGAGGATGATATGAGCGTGGCCGAGGAGGTGGATGACGACGAGGAAGTCGACTACGACGACGTTGAGGATTCGGAGGACGATGATGACAGCGACGCGGAGGCCGCGCCGCCGAGCAAGGTTCAGAAAACTGCTTCTTCCTTTGCGAAGAGAAAATAAGAGGGCTTGTCGCAACTTATAGAGGCAGGGTTAGAACGGCACATAGAGTTGGCTCGGTCGACAATTGACATAATATTGTGCAATAGGGCAAAATAAGTTGTAGGAGTTTCGGGAAATCAATTGGGTATCTGGTGATTGCGTAAGAGTGTTATTTGTGATGTCCTCTATGCTCAAGTGAGGCTTCGAAAGAAGACGAGGTCTTTGGAACCATGAACATGCTTACTCGTCTCTCTGAGAGCTAATCGACCTGATCTCTTCACAAAACTCCAAACTCATCGTCACATAAGTCAGGTCCGGTGCGTTTCCGGACCTCCCACACCGGCGACCCGGCTCACCGGATCCTAAAGACTCCACCTTCCGTTTTGGGATACGGAGGCACGAACCTCCATGGTCCAGATCCACCCGCGATCCCCTCTACAACGCGTTCCCGCCAAATGCAACATCACCTCGACTCAAATGACCGCTTAACCGTTACAATTCAAGTCAAAATGAATAGCGTGCTCCTCAAGGGACCCCGCCCGCGGCTGAGCTGCGGAGACATAAAAAGGGCATTCACATCTCTCCAAGTTACGACTGATGCCCTGTGCTCTCACCGACGTTAACATTCAACGTCTCGAAATCTCCGTCCAAAATGCGTTCTCTTATGGCCTTGACCGCTGCCCTCCCTCTGGCAACAGCAGCAGCTCTCCAACGAATTACATCGTTTGGTCCCAATCCCACAAACGTCTCATTCTACCTCTACGTGCCAGATTCTCTTATTCCCGATGCCCCCCTCCTCGTTTTCCCGCACTGGTGCCACGGCACAGCCCTAGATGCGTTTAACAACAAGCCATGGCGTTCCCTCGCCGACCAACTCGGCTTCATCACAATCTACCCCTCCACGCCATGGACGGCAGACTATTGCTGGGACGTCTCCTCACCACAGACACTTTCTCACGACGGTGGAGGCGATTCCTTGGGCATCGTGAGCATGGTCCGCTGGACACTCGAGAACTACGACGTAGACCCTGATAGGTTATTCGTCACTGGTGTCAGCTCAGGCGCCATGATGACGAACGTGCTGGTCGGGGCATATCCAGACGTATTCGCCGCCGGATCCGCGTTCGCCGGGGTGCCTTTTGGATGTTATGCTGCTGATGGTTTTGCGGTGTGGTCCGATGATTGCGCAAAGGGAATGATCACGCATTCCGGAGAGGAGTGGGCCGACATTGTGAGGGATGCGTATCCGGGATACGAGGGTCCGCGGCCCAAGTTGCAGGTCTTGCACGGGGATGTGGACAACGTGCTTAATGTGACCAATTTCTATGAAGAGATCAAGATGTGGACGACAGTGTTGGGAGTCAGTGAGACGCCGACACAGGTTGCAGAGAATACTCCTATTGAAGGGTGGACGAAGAGCGTGTATGGAAGCAGGGACTTGTTTGAGTCATTCCTGGCACATGGGATTGATCACAATATCCCGGACCAGGTTGGTGAGGTGGTGAGATTCTTTGAGCTGGATTGTGTTGGCGAAGGATGCTTTTCTAGAAAGTCACTGCCTGTTCCTGGGTCTTGCCAGAAAAGACGCGGTGTTCGGATCGCGATTCCCTGAGAGGTCGAGGACTTTAAGTCAAATAAAAGGATTACAAAGTTTCTTACGTTTAAATCGGCTCAGAATCACGGCTCAGAATCACGGCTCAGAATCACGGCTCAGAATCACGGCTCAGAATCACGGCTTGTAGAGCATGCTAATAAGTCTCCCACGTATCTCAAATTCCGGATGACACCTGGCCAAGACAGCGAGTACTTCTTTATAGTGTACTGTAAAAAGAGGTGTACTATGCCAACTACCTTGGATGGTTGAGCCCCGTGGCGTAGTTGGAGGCCACTTATCTCGGGCGAACTCTCAACCCGATTTACGCGAAGACGCCCAGCCTCTGGCTGCCAATCACGAACCAAGTATCAGAAGCCAACATCAGCAGCTGAAGTTTTTGAACGTACAATTAGAAAGCGATTCGACCAACATTTTTTGATCTGCTCTCATTTTCTTCTGACGGTGTTTCCAGCCCTGAGGCAAGACAACCCCATTTCACTTTCGTTATGGTATCAAAGTATCAAGATGAAAAAGACGTATACCTCTCAAGGGCATGCATTTCTGGTTATTTTTAATAGTCTGCTCTTTGGCCTGACAGCTTACTTATACACTGATTGTGATCCTAGGAAACCCCAAAACTCGTCGAAATTTGTACGTATTCAGGTATTCCTCAGAAGGGAAGAAGAGCCACTGACTCCTGTCTACCTTAGGTCGTTTTAATGGGGGTTATGTGGATGTTCATAGCGTTGTACTTTGTGAGACTGTGGAGACGGAAATGGGTCTTCTTCTTGATTCCCTACGGCAGTCCTATGTCATGTATTCCTGTGCTTGCTCGCCTTCTTCCGCGCATTTGTGTCCCATGCGCTTGTTCCTGTGCAACACAATTTATCGTTCATGGCATTCGGTTGGGTATCGGCTAATAGCTTCGTGGAAGTATCGTCTTCAACCTTGAAAGTGGAACACAAGATATATTATTTGAAGCTCGTGATGGAATACCGAGTATCATATTGAGATGGGCAGTATATTTCTGGTTCTTAGGTCAGGTGTAGCTTTTCTTGTAAGTTATGGATAGATAACCCTTAAGTTGTCGAATCGTTTACTAAATCTTCATTCTAAAAGTGTCATTGTGGCCAATCTTCCGGGTTTAATCCTGAAGGCCTTGTTGTGGCTGGTGTCTCTCAGAACACCTGGCTTGGGAAACATGGTTGATAGTGAGGTCTCGGATAGGGCTTATGACTAGGGTCTCCAGAATAATTGTGATTAGAGATAGGAACAATTTTGTCGGAACGGTATGTCAATGCATGATACAACGAGACGTAAGAATCAGGCTGTTGTCAGCGTCCTTGTTATATTAAGCACAACTCCAATGACGGCGCAGTAGACGATCGAAGCATACCTATTTGAATATCGATGAGTATAGGTATGTCTTCATTGCGAGTCCTGTGGCTTTCCTACATTATACTCAGGTGGCAGGACAAGAAGCTATTCGGTTGCCCGTGAAGCAAGTGGCGTTACAAACGTGGAGCACGTATCTCACAAATCATCTTTGCCGAATTTTCGCACACTGAGCGAGCCCTGCTTGCCAATCTTGTCACCGAGCGAACAAACAAGAATGCAAGATGGCGGAGCCCATCCACACTGTGACCAACACAGCTTCTTTTTGGACGGTAATCCCGATACGACAGCAGCACCCTGCACCAACGTGCATTCTTGTGTCCGAAAACCAAAAGAGGGGTAAACAAGGATGTTTCTTCATAAATAGCACATCTCCTACGAGCATGAAGAACCATCAACCAAGATCTCATTACAAAACGTTATCAGTAGCCCGGGATGTCTGCTCCTAGGCAGGATACAACGACGACGCATCATAGTGCAGCCTCTCTCGCACCTGATGCGTCACCCTCAACCACAGTGGCTGGTCCGCCCACAACTGAGACTGTGCAACACACCGACGAGGAACAAATCGCTGCCGACGAAGTGGTATAAAGGAAGCGCCAGACATAAATTGGTAACAATCTCTGACCACTTTGCAGGTAGAAAATGATGACGCAGCATCGGAACTCGGAAGCGTGAGTGGACTTCGTGAAGTCACGGCTGTTTGCTTTATATCTCACGCACTGAATTCAGAGCATTGCGTCTTCGAGAACGAGCCTTGCGGAGTCAATCTACAACTACCGCTTGGAGAACGGCCGCACCTATCACCGATACAAGGAAGGGAGTAAGACTTTTATCGAAATATTGAATCTTGTCCAGTTTGTTAACTACAAATTGTGACAGAATACCAGTACCCAAACGACGGCAGGGAGCTTGAAAGGCTAGGTATGCGCTACTTCCCACCATACCTCAGTTGCATGACTTCTTACTTTCATAGATCTGCAGCACCACATGTTCGATCTTTGTCTCGATGGGAAGCTTGGTGTTGCCCCTCCAAATGACGAAGGCTCTGGAGTTCGCCGAGTCCTCGACGTTGGCACTGGGACTGGATTGTGGGCTATCGAGTTTGGAGAGGCCCATCCAGAGGCCGAGGTGCGTCCAAAAGCCCGGGCAGTGTGTCAAGGTTGGCATGTTAAATGGAGGTCTAGGTTCTTGGAGTGGACCTCTCTCCGCCCCTCGCAGAGTAATACGTGAAATGCCTCTTCTTTTGGACGCACACTAACGACTCGTAGGGTTCCACCCAACGTAACATTCGAAGTCGACGACATCGAGGAGCCCTGGATATATAGCCGTCCTTTTGACTACATCCATTCCCGTATGATGAATTCCAGTATCTCCGACTGGAAGCAATTCATCCAGAAGTCCTTTGAGTGAGTTTTGCCTGCCCTCCCTGTCGCAGAATGTTTTAACTAAGCATTGTTCTTCAACAGTAATCTTATGCCCGGGGGTTATCTTGAACTGAAAGAGATAGACCTAATGCCACAGTCAGATGATGGAACCCTTCCACCAGACTCAGCTATGGTCAAAACCTACGCCCTCATTGGAGACGCCCTCAAGGCCTTCGGCCGGCCTTTTCAGGAAGTATTGCCTCTTGTTGATATGATGAAGCAAGTGGGGTTTGTGGAATCTACGTCAAGAAATTCAAATGGCCCACAAACACTTGGCCAAAAGATGACCACTATAAGACTGTTGGTGATTGGGCAAATCTCAACTACCTCTCTGGTATTGAAGGCTGGACGATGGCTCCCTTGACAAGAGCACTAGGCTGGAAGAAGGAAGAGGTCCAAGTCCTACTGATTGACGTTCGCAAGGAGTTCAACGATCGAAACATACACGCTTACTGGCCTTGGTAAGTCAAGTCCACTCCCGTTAAGTGACAAACCGGGTCTTACAATATGTCACACAGGTACGCAATCTACGGCAAAAAACCCGAAGCAAAGACAAAGTAGCATAAATCATGTATCGCAAGGGCTCTCATGCGTTCTGCTTGCGCATCTCCACAACCTGCCGTACCTACATAAACAACATCTCGACAAGCACAATCAACCCGCCCATGTTGCTCGTGTCTGCAATTAGAAAGATTTGAGAATAACGCGGACCTGAACATGACCGAGAATTACACTTGCTTTTGACTTCTTGCTGTTTTTTTGCACCCCACGGCGGCTCTCTAGCTTCCGGATGCAAACGAAACGTGGGAGTGACGAGAAGATGATGAGTCTAACCGCTCCTTTTTGTGCTATTGATCATTCCTGAAACGTGAGACCGCAGCGGATCAGAGCTTTTGGCCAAAAGCTTTTCGCTGCCTGAGCCTCTCCACTCGTTCAAAGGCGGCATCCAGAGCTTTGCGTGTGTTTTCGAAGTAAATGTGGCTGAAGTCACTGCTAGCCTGGCCTGTCATCGTTCGTGCTTGAATGCCGTGACTGATGGTGGCAGAGCGGGCATAATGGAAAATCGTGGCAACCTCCCAATCCCTTCCGCCGCCATCCTTACGCGGGTCAAATCCAACTATCTCTGCATAACGATCGAGCAGCTCTTCCGGCTCTGGAATGCCTGCTGACTTTCGGTTTTCCGGCCTCAATGCCGAGTCTGAAGAACTTGAGGTTGACCGACTGACTTTGACGTGGTCATCGAAAAATGGACTCATAAAGTAGACAAGGTCCATGAGCGGATGGCCTATAGTCGACAATTCCCAGTCGAGGATAGCGACAACTCTTGGTTCAGTGGGGTGAAGGATCTGGAAGAAAAATAAAGGGGTGTATTTAGCGGAGTTTTATCGCCAGAGCGATGAACAAGATCTCACCAAATTGTCAAATTTGAAATCTCCGTGCACTATGGCAGACCGTTCACTGGGGAGATTGTTCTTCACGTAGTCCATGATTTCGTCGTACTTCTCATGGGCCCGCCCAAGAGGCTTGCCCGTAGCCTTGTCTCTCACAGCGGCTTGTTGAGATTCGATGCGGCTCCAAGTATTGCAGTGACGAGCATAGAAGCCCGTCTTCTTCCCATAGCCTTGAAGGCCAATCGTGTCTGGGTTCAGAGAATGAAGCCAGGCAAGAGCCTCTACGGCGGAGAACCAGCTTTTTATTGGTTAATTGGGGCTGTATCAGGTGTTTCCAAGACCAATACTCACGCTTTTCGCCTGTCACACGGTGAAAGCTCTGCCAAATCCACGTCGGTGAGGATTCTTCCGGTTACAAACTCCATTACCTACAGGGCTCAGATAGTCAAACCAGAGCGCTCAGAAAAGTTGATTGGTCGGCATCATACGTAAAACGATGTCCCTAGCACCGAGTCATCTGTGCAGAGATCGAAGACTGTCGGCACGGGAAATTTGGGAACAGAGCCCAGTGCTTTCAGCACCCGGAATTCCCGGTCAACCTGGTGGGCTACCGGACTGATTGCTTGGCCTTGGGGCTTTTTGCGCAGTATAAATCTTTTTCCGCTGTTCAACGCAGCCGCCGATCTCAATTAGTCTCGGGCCATGGCGTAGGAGTGATTTGACTGCCAGAGGTCTTTACTAACGCTGCATCGTCGAGGAAGTACGTCGGATTGCTCTGACCATATCCAATTTTGGTGGTGGCAACCGGCAGCTTGAGGCCTGGGATTGTTCCTGACCGGGAAAGGTATTTGCCCAGGGCCTCGTTGTCAATATCATGGTTTGAAGGAGTAGCTGACATGATAATCGATAGACAGCGCGCGTTTGACTCAATAATTCGGCACGGAAGCAAGCAACTTTGTTGTTTGATTCACATTTGAGCTTCGGTCCGTGTTGACGGGATGTCGGGGTGGGGTGCGGGGATGTGGGGATTGGATGCCGAAATGCGGGGACGGCTGACAAGCCGAGGGCCCTCGGATGGCACGTCCAGTTCAGTTTGCGTAGAGACAAACCAAGCCAAGTTTCTCCATGTCGTACAGACACTGATTTCGACAGAGAATTGATTGAATCCTTTGGAACAAACCGAAATTTGTCGACCCTAGCACCTGCGACAGCACCATATCTCGCAACCCATCATGAACTTCGATCTTCCGGAAGAGATTCAAGAGTACCTGAAGCGCATTGAGAATTTCATTAATGACGTTATTCTTCCCTTGCAGCACCAGGGCGACAATAACCGCTTCTTCGACCATCGCCGTGAAGCTTCACGCACGCAATGGGAGAACCAGGGCTTGCCATCTGAGCCATGGGAGGAACTACTTGACAAAACCAAGAGAATCGCTGATGAGGCGGGCTTTTACCGCTTCGCTTGTCCGAAAGAGCACGGAGGTTCAGGCACAGAGTCATTGAATCTGTACATGTGCGCCATACGATACCACCTTGCCTCTCACCCGACGTACGGAGGAGGCGTGAGCCTGGCCAACGACCTCCAGAGTGAACACAGCATTATCGGCAACATGCCTGTCGTAATCATGGTTCATCATTACGGGACCCCCGCTCAGAAGAAGGAACTAATTCCTGCTATTATTCGGGGCGACGTCAGGGCGACCTTTGGACTCACGGAAATCCGCCACGGCTCTGATGCCACACATATGGATACAACAGCTCAGCCCATGACTCTTCCGGACGGCAAACCAGGATACATGATCAACGGAAACAAGAAGTGGCAAACTGGAATGCATACCGCCAATCACTGCCTCGTCTTTGCCCGAACCTCTGGCAAAGCTGGTAGTGCACAGGGCATCACAGCGTTCCTAGTTCCTCGCGACACTCCTGGAGTCACTGTCGAATCTTTTGAGTGGACACTCAACATGCCCACAGACCATGCGACAGTGACTTTCACGAACGTCGTGGTACCGGCTTCTTATATCCTTGGGCCGCTCGGCAACGGCCTCGCGATAGCCCAGACGTTCACTCACGAGAACAGAATCCGGCAGGCCGCGTCAAGCTGTGGTGCCGCGAGGTATTGCATTGATCGGAGCGTCGAGTACGCGAACAATCGGAAGGTTTTTGGAAAGCCCCTGGCGGTCAACCAGGCCATCCAGTGGCCTCTTGTAGAACTCTCGACCCAAGCTGAGATGTTGAGGCTTCTCATCCTGCGAACGGCGGTGGAGATGGACCGAGTCAGTGCCAAAGCCGCGGCTGCCAGCACGGAGCCGTGGGTAGCTATCGAAAATCAGTTGGGACACAAGATTGCCATGTGCAATTACGTCGCGAATCGCCTTGTCTGCGAGTCAGCCGATCGGGCGATTCAAATTCATGGCGGCGATGGCTACTCCCGACATTTACCTTTCGAACATATATGGAGACACTTCAGGCGCTACCGAATCACCGAAGGGAGCGAAGAAATTCAGATTAGGAAAGTTGCCGCTTACCTCTTTGGATATAAGAGCACAGAAAGGGGTGAGAAGAGCAGGGATAAGCACAAGTTGTAAAAGGTGTTTAGTGTTTGAAATTACGTTTGCCTACCTCGGTATCTTCAAGGGAAGAGAAAGCATCGCAGAGCGGCATCAATTGATACTTTAGGGCGATCAAGCATTCAGAGTTATCAAAATTCAATCACAGATGCTCGGAATATTTTCAAACTTCATTGTTGCAGCCGAAAGCAAGCGGAACAAACTATTAACCTCCCCGCCCCTAAGCCCTACAATAGCGATTGTTATTATGCATAAAAAGTTAAAAAGATATTTTCAGCCAGGTTTTCTGCCCGTGTCAAAGTTTGGTGCTTAATTTTATCTAGGGTATCTTGTTCAACAGAGTTGTTCAGGCACGCGAGCAGTCAGGTGCTCTTTGCACTCCTGCGGCGATGAAAATCGCCAGTTGCCTCCTTAGCAGCTACAAACCGAGGCTAAAACATCCAATCTCCTACATATAACCCTACAAACAAACATTTAGGCTATCATCGCTTACTCTGTCAAAGCATCGGAGGCACCGTTCCAATATTCTGGTCCTCGATGCTTTCCAGTCCCCATCGCTTTCGCTACTCGCGTTTAGGCAAAAGGTTCCGGCGGCTCAAGCGGACAATGACAAAACTCTAGACTACAACATCCGTGCATTGCCCGTATTTGGCGAGTCGCGATCTGTATCAGGTTAATATTGCCAGCTTTTGCGAAGATGGCTGTCGGGCTGCACTGCTGCAGCTTACCTGCGGATAGTTAGAATGGCATGGGGTTCGTATGCTTGGAAAAAGTGGTGCACCACTTGCTGGATTCCCGATTCCGCGTCACGCCGAAAGCGACATGGTGATCTGCGGGTAATGAGGACTCTGTTTCCGCCCGCATTAGCGCTTTCATAAATCAGATAGTCGCGGCAAGTTATCTTGCCGTTATTCTGAGACTCCAACGTCGTTGATAAGCTCCGGCTCATGCCGGCCGTAACCCTGGACTCGCGCTTAATCCAGACTAGGGACGTTGTAAAGGTCGACCTCCTCAGGACTCTGGGGGCAGTCACGGGGACATAATGAGCCAGATCATGCGTCGATAGAGAGCGCATTCATCACGTACGATGAAGGGTCATGTCTTCTGTGACTCTTTATGGAACCGACCGCTTGGCGAGTGATCGACGAGTTGTGCTGGAGCGTGGCAGCTCTTGGCGACTGGCGACTCGCGATAGACTTCTTGGCGAGGCTGTTTGGACGACGCAGATCCCGCCGGCGAGCACGATCTTCAGACGATGATCTGTACGTCACCTATGGGAGTCCCGGACTTTATTCGCGAGAAGCTCAACGTCGGACTTTTCCCTCGTGCCACCTGCTGAGCACTTCATGAGATTTCGCACGGGATAAGAATTCGAGAAACTTCTTCTAGTGCCTTTCGCCACCCACACGAGAAACTTCTTCCTCCAACATGGCTAAAACAATGATGAAAAGAAGCTAACGACTTGCAGCACTAGTCAGGGGTTTTGAAGGCATCGTGAATTGAGCTTAAACTCTCTAATTCGACGCTAACCAACGCGGGAAAGCGATGATGCGGGGACGATGAGGAGGCAGGTTCCGCGCCCTACAGGGCGAAGGAAGAAGGGGCGAGCAAGGTGTTTACAGGGTTTTAGACACTAGATGAGCTCACCATCCCACGGTGCTTCGGTTGAGCCTCCTCACTTCTGCGCCATGGAAAGCTCTAATCGTCATAGTACCTAGAGCACATGATATGGGTTAAATTTATGTGAGAAAGTGTACTTAACCCCTTGCGGCTGAACATGGTGGGTGGCAAAAGTCACTAGAAGAAAAAAAGCTCTAATCGTCTCGGGACGCGCGATGTAAGCCTCGTCTTTGGACTACAGTCTAGACCGGCAACCGATGAGGCAATGTTCGCCTAAATCCTGTTCAGCATTATTACAGGTAAAGTTCGTCCCAGTTGGGAACTCAGCCCACACAGGTGGACATGAGACACGAGAATCTCTGTACTTGGGTCATATCAGTTCTAGCCCCGTCCTTTCCTAAGCGTGATTTTCCAGGCCCATCAGTTTTGCCGAACCTGATCACGGTAGATGTTGTCGGGTTGGGCTGGTGTGGTGTGGTGTGGTGTTGTGATTCGGAGAGATGGTGTCGACGTGCGGGGACGAAGTATGGCGATTTCGGCAAGTCTGCTCTCACGTTGAGGATTAACATCACCCTATTGAATCTGTCTGAAAGCTAGGACCATGCTCCTTGTGTCCTGTATTTCTTGTTTGTTTGCCTCGTTTACGAGATGTTCCGCATCCGATGTATCTTGGCATCCAATGTGCAATTTGACCCCAGAGTATAAACAGGAAAAGAAAAGAAAAGGTCTTGGCATCAGAGTTCAGCCCCAAAACACACATGCGGCTAAACTTTCTTCGTCTAGACTCCACCCAAAAGTCAACGAAATTCCCGACTTCAGATGGAGACGCGGGCGCCCCTCGAGTGGGAGGCATGTGCCCGGCGATCTGAGATGATTCCTCTCAAGTGGCCATCACCGGACTTCAATTCGAGAGTTGTGTGTATAAATCACCTTGGAATTCCCTCCTCCCACTCGTCATGGAAACTGTTCAGTATCACTGGTTTGAATACATAACATTTCCGCTAAAATTAATTCTCTCATACAATCGGAGCTTCTAGTTCCTAACAAATCTTAGAAAATGCGTTTCTCTCAGCTCCTTGTCTCCTTTTTTCTCTTCTTCGCTTTCGCGAGTGCTCTGCCTTTGCCGGTGCCTGTGGAATCCGACGCCCTTGATGGGTACGATGTCCTAGAAACGCGCGCTAGCAGCAAGAAGGGAGGTAACCCCAACAAGGGGGGCGGTAACTCGAATGCGGCGAAGAAGACAGCCAACGGCATCGACAAGAACATCAACATCCAAAACAAGGAGTCGAAGGACGCCAGCAGGTTGAAGAAGGCCGAAGGTACCAAGAACTTTGGCAAGGATAAAGCCCAGCTTCAATCCGATATCAAGGCTGGGCAGAGGCAGCGAGAGAAGAACCAAAAGACCGCTCCCAAGGGCAACAAGCCACTGAATGACGGCCTCAAAAAAGTAGATAATCGTCAGAACGGCCGATTTAAAAAAAAGTCGGTATGCTAACTGTTTCTTTCCAGGTCCAAGGTGCGCAGGCCAAGGAGTCGAAGCAAGCCGCCAGTCTGAAAGGCAACAACTCCAAGCAAGACAAGGCAACCCTGAACAAGTTGTCCAGCGAGTTCAATGATGGCAGGAAGCAGAATGGGAAGAACAAACAGGCTGTAAGTGCCCAGCAACTACTGATCTCAACACAAGCCACTAACACGCGATTGCAGGCGCTCAAGGGAGGTAACAAGCCCAAGAAGGGAGGCAATTAATCGCAGGCAAACCAGCGTTAGACTCAAACCAGCGTTAGACTTCGAGGACCCTCGCAGAAAGAGCTTCATGTATTATGCAATGCCAGGAGTTATGTAGGCAGAAGATAAACGGTTCAATTATGAAGAGACAAACGTGTCCACGTAATGAGGGACGGTGATAAAAGAAACAAGCGTGACCTGTTGTTAGAATCTTATGACCTTCATGTGAAAGAGCGAAGAGCCCAGAGTTGGATACTGCCAGCAGGTGGATTGGTAGCGTTGTCCCGCCCCCCTCCATCGTCTTTCCTCCAATATACGACTGATTTGCTTCTGCGTGCCCTGGACTCTGCCGAGGTCATTTTCTCAGTATGAGGTGCATGTATTCCAGCAGCCATGTATGGGTGGAGGGCTCTCTACGAGAGAGCTTCCAAGACGAAATCATTGAACTATCTGAGTAGACTACCAGCTGCAATCTTCAATAAGGTCTAGATGAATCAGCTTAAGCGACGAGGCCTGCCACATCCATCCCTTAAACCCAATTTTTTTGATTTGTTCTTTCTCTCGGAGACCCAGATGCTGTCGAGAAAGCTCCAAGACCTCCTCTTGGGTCTGCTTAAGTTCTCTGATCAGGCGATTCATTCTCTCAATAGCTACAAGCCCATTCTGGAACTTCTCGTCCGAAGCCTGAATTTTGCTGTCGATGAAAGCTTTCTCGGCCACCAGCTGGCGTAGCTCTTCCTTAATCTCTCCGAAGCTCTTTGTAGGGGCGTTAACATTCGAAACGGCTTCCCACGAGAGATCCATTTCAGTCTTCAGTGCTGAAATGCCCATCTCGACCACCGCCTTCTGTTGCTTCGACGCCTCGGTTCGATGGGTATACGCAGAAGCTAGATCTTCGAAATCGGGTACCCTCATTTCGAGGTTCTGGGAAGAGAGGCCAAGCGTGGCGGGCGATGTCATGAAATCCACGTGGCTGAGGTTGACAGCCATTCCTAGCACAAGCTGACGAAGAAGCTCGTTCTCTATCGCCCTCCATGTAACAATACCGGAATCGATTCCACCGGTGCGATGGGTGTGCAAGGAGTCAGCGTCACTGTGTGCACTGAGTTCACCCATCGCCCCATCGAGGCGCGTTGGTGCCACCACGAGGCAAAGGCTTACTTGCTAGTTTGCCGACATTGTCAGGGGAGCTGCTGAGGTCGCCTCTGAGCGAAGAGTGTGCGTCTTCAGCTGTATTATATGCGTCAACCTCGCGCTCGGAAAGGGTCGTCGAGTTCTCGAGTGGATGAGCAACCTTTGATCCAGTGTGAGAGCACGAATCCATGGTATGAGCTTGAGGTTGTAAGGCCGGTGTGTCAGGGCTTAGTCCAGTGGGATCGAAGAGCCGTTGGTCGAGGGGCAGGAACGGACTATGGAAACGCCCATCGTTAGTGACCGAGAATGAGTCCTTGGCAGTGAACCGACCCTCGAGCAACACTGATAGAAGTTTGCGCAATCGCGACTTGGTTGCCAGGCTTTATGGTGCCTATCCCTCGCCGAGGACGGCCTCGGTTTCTCGACTCCATCGAGATCTGCTGTGAAGTCCGTCGCGCGATCCCGTCGTTTGAAGAATCACAAAATGTGGGAAACTGTAGCTCAGAAAGTTTATATGAACCTAGGAATCCGTCGGTTCCAATAAAATGAAAATCGATCAGCGGGCCAGATTGGTAGCAGTTGCTCGAAGGAGAAGCTCTGGGAAAAAGAAGAGAAAGGGAGAGGGAGAGAGACAGATAACCGTAGGTGGGAAATGCTGGTGGGGGAAAAGAACAACTACGAAAGATTAAATTGTCGAAATACCTTAGAAGCAAGGAAGGAGTTTTCACCAAAACAAGGATCACAATCCTGACGTTATTGCTTAGGTATTCTGTCAAAGGTTTTCATTACAAAGTTCTAATCAAGAATATACAGAAGGAAAGGGAATAGAAAGATAGAAGAACAGACCAGAGAGCACTCTGGGGAGATATCCTGCGAACCCCAAGACAGAGACACAGCTCCTGACGGTTGGCACGTTCGTGTGGATGATGCAATCGGTTCATCGCCGTTAAGATCAAAGAGATAAGGGGGCTTCCTGAGCTTGAACTTCTCCAGCAGTAGGAGAAGCCTGGTAAACAGCCCGTCGTGTCCGACGACACCCCAGCTGTCTGATGATTGCCGAGTTTCTCGAAGCATGCGGGTGATGCATCTCTTTCCTTCTGGTCTACCATACTTCGGGTGGTAACAATCGCCCAGATGCCTCGTCTACGTGGCTAGCCTCAGCCAGGACGTTGCAAAACTCTCCGAATAAGCCTTGGACCCCAACATGGCTCAAGGCCTGCTTTTCAAGAGGCTAGGCGCAGAGCGAGCGGACCTGATTCCAAGAGCCACGCTACCCTATAAGGACCGGGTGGAGGTAGCAACTCTCATCCTGGGACCGTATCTGTCTCCTGCTATCGGCCTGCCAGTGCCGAGCTCACCATTGATGGTGAATGAATCTGTGGCGGTACTTCATGAGTTGAAGTCTTGCTGGTCTAGATGACTTGGCCACTCGCAGCTGATATATTTCATGCGTTTCCTCTCAGTAAGTATTTCATGAAGCCAGTCCGAAATAGGCTGGTGGCTGCAGATTCCCGTACAAATCAGGCCGGCTACGGGAGAGGTTTCGCTGAAGCGCCGAAAGTAGCGGCCAGAGAGGTGCCAGACCGATCCTTGGCGCGGACACTGGAGGAACTTGTATGAGCTGGAGAGATGGAGCGATGAGAGGTAGTGACTGCAGTTGAGGGTTGAAACCCATGAAGCCATGCTGGAGATGTGTTGCAGCTAATTGCTGCGACAAAAGCTGCGGCTGCATGTTTGAAAACACGGGGCTCGGCAAGTTGGTACCCTTTCCGAACTTGAGTGGTGATTCTGGTACTGCAGGAGCCAAATTGATAGGCTGATAAGTCATGCGTTGGCCATACACGACGTCGTCATCGTTGCTCCAGTCGTAGCCAGATCCCCAGCTCTCATCCTGCGAGGTCGGCAGGCGGGCTGAAGAGTGACACATCTCTTCGTCGGAAAGGGAAAGTACCGACGAGAATGGTGAGCTCAATCCTTCGGAGGCACTGGAAGAGACTGCTGTCGGGCTCCAAATGTCGCGGCATGAAATTGGCGTCGAGGTTGTTGTGGGCGGAGACGGCATGAAAATATCGTCGAACTCGTCGTTTTCGTCGATGGGGGAGTAAGGCGAGCTTGGGGATTGAAACACAGCTTTGAGAAGCGATTCGCCCAACAGCGAGATGGCAACTTGACTTGTCTCGGAGGTTGACAATTCGGAGCCGGGCAGATCGGCGTCAAGGGCTAGGTCGAGGTCGGAATCGAATTCAAGGTCGAGTTCGGACGTGACTCCGACAGGTACCGAGGTGGAGATGAAGGGAGAAGCGAGACGGGGGATCGACACAGGCGGGCTGAAAGCCGGCGCTGTGGGGTTGAGAATCGGAGACATTTTTTTTTTCTTCGATTCTCTTGATACGTGAGTGACGTGAATGGTGGTGAGTGACGAGGCTTCGTGCGATGATGAGTGAGCTTTTTGGAGGGGGGTTTCACAGCTAGATAAGTGGAATCGGATTCGCAGAGGACAGCAACAGCCGCAGCGGGGACTTTTTTACGAACGTTAATGCATCGCGGGACGAGCTGGCGCCCCCTTTATGCCATGTTGAGCTCGGCAGGTTAAATGTCGAGATAACGCCAGGTAGGGCGGTCTTGTTGGTCGGACGCGCTGGCTGATGCATGATCCCTGAAGCCTGCAGAAGGTTATTTTCCTCATTCCTCTGCGAGTCTGCAGTGAGCGGGAAATTGGGATGGCCGTCCATTGGATCGAAGCGGTGCCGGTCCTCTGGTTTTAGCCGCCGACGTAGCCAATAAATGACACCCAACGGGCCAACCTCTGGATCCTTCACAACTGACCTGCCCCGATCTGGTCAGGTTTCGTCCCTTTTCGGTCGGCTCGCGACACTGGTGGACGGGGATAGGTTGCCTTCTGTCGCGGAGAGGCGACGGCAAAGCCGCTACTCGCTGAGCCTTTGAAGTTTGGCCCCACGAGCCCTGGTACTACGGACCTTTCAGTCTTGCTCGTTCACCAGCGGGATTTGTTGGCTAGAGGCCAACGACGATGCGGCCAGCCCAAGACGGCTTCGAAAGAATGCATCTGAAGCTGCAGCGCACATTCGCGCCAGCTGTCTCTGCAGATGGCTGGGCGTTCGCTGCTGGCATGTCCTGCCGCCATTTTCTTTCCGCGTTGGTTCGTGTCTGCATACAAACAGAAGCTCTCGGCGGCTACCAATGTTGGACCTTCACTGTGTCTGGTAGTTCCCTTTCTCGGGTTCGATTTGCCGCTTAGATGGCGTTCATCTCTTCTCTGAAATTCTTCGCGTCCTTTCGTTCGTAAGAAGATGGGATCATACTGGTTGCTTCGTCCGATTGAGTCAGACTCATCTTGACGATTGTCTGGGAGCCCCTGACGCTAATCCCGAGCTGGCTAGCTGGGGGACTGCCAGAAAACCTTAAGCGGACTGGCCGGCACAGAAGGATGGGTGCGGAGTGTAGGGTGCCAAAAATGAATGATATTTAGGAGGGATAATTGATGTTGTTTAGGTTAAAAGCAGCGAGTAGCACTTGAGCCAATATATCCGTGCCAAACCCTGGTACGTACCCGCACCTGCCCACAGGCACGAGACCGAAAATAGCGGGATGTCACGTGTAGCGGAAAACCCAATAATCCGTCCGTCGTCCGAGCGGCCGGGCACATGGTGTGGGTCCACGGAGTCCGCGCGGAGACTTCCCGAATTTTGCCATCCTTGTCAGCAGCATCACTTCACTATTGCTGAAACGCAATGGAATACCTGTGAACATCTGTCCTCACGTTACTGTTCGCTTGCGGAATTGCTATAGTACAAGGTCCCGTTCGAGGAACAGTGCAGAGCTTCTGGCTGTAGGCGATTGTAACGGGCGTGGAAAACTATAAGCGGGAAGCGTGCCGCGGCGCCGGAATTCGGTTCCGTCGCCGATCATCATGCAAGCCACCAGGTCGCCGTATCTTATCACTTAGGGTCGCAAGAATGGTCGTCGTCAAAGAGCCGCCCTCCCGAAATCGGCTCGGTTGCATCACCCGGAACGTTGATATCATCGTCGGGGTCAAAATAGCAGATAACAGCCAGTCATGATGGCAGACCCACCCGGCCGGGAGCGCCGTGCAGATGCCCCGCTCCACCGAACAAGTGGACTAAGATCGGTACCTAGAAGACTTCAGCAAGTTGCGTGTTGCTGTCCAAGACGCGGGGGCTTTCGGCGCTACTGCGCTTATCAGATGGAATCATCTCGTCCCATAGAAAGTGGGGTAATGAGCTAAGGTTGAGCGACCTTGGGTTTCTCAAAGCCGATGTTGAGACCACAAAAAGCGTTCATCAACCGAGCGGCATAACTCTTCGAAGCAATTTCTCACATACTTTCTTGTCGCGGCAAAACGCAACATTCTGTGGACTAGAAGCTTTTCTCTTCGTTGCAACACCTATGGCCCGTACAGCTTCTGCAACAAGGAAGTCCAGCATGTCTCCTACCATTCGCACGATCGACCTCCAGAACACATCGAAAGCCTACTTTGCGCCGGCAACAGTAGCATCGGCAAGCAAGCTCATCCATGTCGCTGGTCAACCCGGATCTACGTTGGATGGCCACGTGCCTGACGACTACGAGTCTCAAATTCACCTGGCCCTCTTCAACTTACGCAAGATTATCATCGTCGCAGGCGCATCCGTAAAAGACATTGCGAAAATCACTCTCTACATTGTCGATTATGGCAACACAGGTCGCAAGCACGTGCGTCATATCGAACGATTCCTCGCTGGTCATCGACCAGCCATCACCCTCGTACCAGTCCCCATGCTCGCGGTGCCGACATGGAAGTTCGAGATCGACGCCGTGATTGCAGTTCCCGAAGCTCCATCACCTGCGTCTAGCACTGTATTTCAGGATGCACATGAGTCAGTGGACGTCGTCGTTATTGGTGCTGGTCTGGCTGGTCTGACTTCAGCCCGCTCAGTCATCAACAGCGGCTTGTCCTGCGTCGTGCTCGAGGCGCGTGATCGGGTCGGTGGGAAGACTTGGAGTGAACCATTGCAGAAGGACCAGCCCGGCGTGGTAGACCTAGGTGCCGCATGGATTAACGACACAAATCAACACAAGATGTTCGCTTTGGCTAAAGAATACGGAGCCGAGTTGATCGAGCAAAACACGAGCGGAAATGTCGTGATGCAAGGTTTCGATGGAAAGTGTTCCCCGTTTCCGTACGGTGAACTTCCTGTTGTAAGTGCTTATCCCGTGGTTTTCCGGGCATGTACCCTTATCACACGTACCTTTCTAGTTCGATGAAACCACCCGTCATAGACTGGGCGCCGTGCGTGACATGGTTGAAGCCGACTGCCAAGTTGTCGATGCATGGAAACCAGCAAACACCGGCTTGGATAGTCTCACCTTTGACGCATACCTACGATCCAGAGGCGCCGACGCCACGGCTCTGGCTACTGCCAGCATATGGACACGAGCTATGCTGGGCCAAGAAGCGACCGACATCTCGACCTTATTCTTTCTCAACTACTGCAAGTCCGGTGGCGGGCTTTTACAGATGCGATCCGATCGGAAGGGTGGAGGCCAGCACCTTCGCGTTCGACAGGGTACACAGCTCTTTTCCAAGGGGTTGACTGCCTCTCTACCTGAAGGAACCGTTCGTCTCCGTCAACCTGTCCGGGCGGTTGTGTCCGAAAGCAACCAGAGCTTGAGAGTACAGACCCACCAAAATGTTTTTCTGGCGCGCAAAGTTATCACTACCGTCCCCGGCCCAGTCCTCAAGACCATTGCTTTCGAGCCGCCATTGCCACCCGCTAAACAGGCCTGGATCCAGTCCCTGACTTACGGCTATTACACCAAGGCAATGATGGAGTTCAAGTCCCCATTCTGGGTCGAAGGAGGTTTCTGCGGCCTTGCACAATCGTTTGTGGGGCCTGCGAGCGTCATTCGCGATACCAGCATCCCAGTCGACAGCAAATACGTACTCACTTGCTTCTTGGCTGGAGAAGCTGGCAAGGCTTGGTCCGCACTGAGCAAGAGCGACAGGGAAAGCAAGCTGCTTGATCAGGTGGCACAATTATTTGGGTGCGAGGATATCAACAGCCAGTTTGTTCGATTGTCTACGTACGAGTGGGTCAAAGACGAATGGTCCGGCTGGGGGTGCCCTTGCGCAGCTCTAGCCCCTGGGGTTCTCGATGCTCTTGGTGGCGATACCCTTCGACAGCCGTGTGGCAACTTGCACTTCGCCGGAACTGAGACTGCGGGGGAGTGGAAAGGATACATGGAGGGCGCGGTTCGGAGTGGCGAGCGTGCGGCAACGGAGGTCATCGAGGCACTGTCTCGTAAAGCTGGAGCATCTCGGCTCTAGTAGAGGGACGGCCATCTAACAGAGAATCCCGAGCCAGAATGTCTAACTGCTCCAAAGCTTCATATGGTCTCCTCTCCGAGTTGATAGCAGTAGATGTACGGGGTGTATACGCAGACCTTGATGTTATCTTTTTTGCGTTCAGGTCCTTGGGTTCTTGGCATCTGCAAATAAGGTTAAGTCGATAACAATGACTGCACACGGGATACTGCTAGAGAAGTTTCTTATTCCTGTGATGCCGATAACCAGGAGGGGTGCTTGGAGCTTTTATCTTCAAGGAATGTCTTTACGTCATCAGCACAATGGGCCAGCATATATCAATATCCAATTAAGAGTCTGCCGCAAATGTCGGATACGCACCAGGGCTCCGGCTAGTGGCAACCGATTCCGGCCCCACAGACAGCTTCGGGATTGCGCGGCTTCAACGCAATTGCGGCTGAAGCTATCACGCCCTCTCGTCAGACAGTTTTCGGCGGGTGACGCATGATCGAACACAACTAAGTTTACAAAGATTCGTGACTTCCTGGTGCCCCTACAGTAGTATTATCGTACAGTTTCCCTTGACAGAGGATCCAGCTACGCTGCGATCGCCCGAAAGCGAAATACCCGGCTTTTCGTGCAGCTGTTGTGGACCCAGCTCCCAGGAAACAACCAAAGATACACCTTACGCTCCTAATACGCTTCTTATGCGCGTCTAATAGACTCCCTCGTCGGTTGCTGCGAAAGAGTAAATCCTAGGCCGTTCACTCCACAATGCTGCCAACCACGCCAACTTGAAGCTCCTGTCGCATTGATACACCATCTGCTCTTAGATGGGCATCCTCAGTTCCACAAGTGGCACTGAGATCAGGATCACCCTTGCATGCCCTACCCAGCTTCACTTCCGCCAGCCAGCGTGTCATACTCGTCCTAGCTTTTCCTTCATCGCAGGTTGCCAGGTAATCCATCACTGTGAGCCCCATATTGTCCTCTTGTTCCACGTCTCTTTTCCTCAGCAGCCCGCTTGATACCAACCACTCTAATATCGAGGATTGCCCATTCGCGGCGATCATCATCAAAACCGTCACTCCGTGGCAGCCCTCGGTGAAAGAAGCCCAGTTAGCACCGCAGAGAATCAGAAGTTTTGCGACATCCAAATGACCATGAGCGAGAGCCAAGTGCAGTGGCGTGGAATCAGGACAGTCTTCTGCGTCGATGAGGCCATGTTTCTGCTGTAAAACCCGAAGATGACGAGAAGGACAAACACACGCATATGTTGCCGTAACTTCGAGCCCGAGGTTGCTGCGGGAGAGATGATCTTCGAGGAGCCAATACACGGCTGCAAAGTTGCCTGACGAAGCGGCGACGTGAAGGGCGGTGATACGACCGGAAGACAATGGCTCTTCATTTTCGCAGGCCCAGGGCCAGTGCGATTGGCAAGTGTTGCCGGGGAGGTGAAATGTCGCCCATAGGTGCAGAGGTCGCAGAGCAAGCACTCTTTCAAGCACAGGAAGACCAAAAGCTGGGTCGGCAGCAGCAGCCCACAGAATTATGGGTTTCACGTATGGCTCAATACCGTAATTCCGGATGCGTTCCTCGGTGTCGTAGTTTGTATGGATGTTGATGCTGCTCTGAACTTCGGTGTCATCTCTTTCGAGACCTCGTCGGTATAAAAGTGGCCTTGCTGCGTCGCAAAGATCCCGACACGTCAGAGACAGAGCGTTGAGGCTCGGTATGTCGTTGACGGCATCGACTATAGCAAGCACAATTTCAAAGGGCAAACCCGGTATGGGCGAACACATCTCCATATTGAACGTTGAGGCGTATTCGAATGCTCGTATTGGTCAAAGCTCATCCAGGATTCAAATGGGGATCCGCCGGGGTTGAGGAAATATGGCTGATGCGTCTGGACAAAGGTTCGGAAAAATCGAGTGAATGGGCAGAGAGATTCTGAGAAAAATGACGCTCGAAACGGGCTCAATGGTTCGTATTTGAAATTAGAAATCAGGTTACTCGATTCAAAAATGCGGATTCGAAACGAAGCGCCAGAATTTTCGACGGGGCGGCGTTGTCCACCGTTCGCAACGGCGCCAGCCGGGCGTTTGGGGCGCGGAAATTTGCAAGCCACTTCGCAGTGACGCGGACTCTGGTAAGCTTATGTGAGAGCCAGAGACTCAAGAGAAGAGACGTTTACCGCCAGATGTCGCTGAATGAAGGGGGCTGCGGACGCCGACGCTTGCTGTCTGTGGTTAGGCTAGCTGTTGGTTCGGCCATAAAGCCACCCACATCACGGGGAGGCGTTGATAATGCGCGGCGCCGAGGTGGAAGTGGCGGGATGATGCAATCTCCGAGAAAGACCAGAGTTCGAGCCTGTGCTGTGTGGAAACTACAGCCGCGAGACAATCTTGTGGTGATGACCCTGTATCGAAAATGGAATGGGAAGGAGAGTGAGTGTAGTGTTTCGCAACGAGACACAGTGGGGTTGGTGATCACTCCTGAATCCGGGTAATCTTCGGGTCTTGCCAACTTCAACAGAGGACAACATCAGCTTCAACTGCATGTGTACTGTGTAACCTAATCAAGTCTTAGTAAAGAATATTAGATTTCTTTTATATATAAGAAAATAGAATCTAGTAGAACAGCAGCAATATTTGCGAAATAGAACTCGCGAGCTTGAGCTTAACCACTTGGACGGCTTGGTATGCGTGGTAAATCCATATCCGAATTTGAATGTCGCATCACGAATTCAAAAATGTGGACACTTTGGGGATCGAACCCAAGACCTTCCCTTTGCGAAAGAGATGTCATACCCCTAGACCAAGCGCCCTGTTGTGGGAGTTGATCAGAAGGTGAGGTGATGAGCTCCTGCTGCTCGGCTTGCTCGTGCGAACGGCAGTCGTTCCTTCCTTCAGTGGTTTCCAATGTTGGAAGTGAGCCTCTTTCAAGAAGAGATCACGCTAAGACAGACTTCTTTGTCTGCTGATGGTGTAATTTGATTCCTGCTCAATCCATGGAGCTCTATGATGCGAACCTTCATCCTCCATCGCGCACCTCCCGAGAGCAATGAGGAAAGAGATGATTCCGAATGCTTTCCAACTGAGACTCGGCCTGGTTTTCCAATATCATTCCTCTTTAGCATCACTCATCGAAAAGCATTAGGAACCCCAGTCGCTACAATCGCTCAGTCGCAAGTCTTTGTTCGGTATCCCAAATGATGATTTGTAACTACCGGGGCCATGAGGAGCTTGACTCGACGGCATCCAGGAATCGAATCAATAATTCAATCAGTATGGACAATCAAGATATAGTAAGATTATACGTGGTATGAAAGATAAAAGTCTCACATTAATAGAGCTCTGAGTCCTGAGCAACGGTCTTAGAGGCCCCGTGTTAGGTGCGGGGGTGGGGGGGGGGCTACGGAGTAGCAGCGCCCCCGCAGTGATAGTGAAGCCCTAATCCAGGAGGGATGCATAACAGGAGCATAGTGGCAGAAAGGATAGGAGAAGGCAGGCTTTAGTATTATATATACTAAGACCCTATATTAAGGCTATAATTAATCCACCACTTTATTCTTTTATATATAACTTCTAATAGTCTAAAGCTTTTCCTTATTAGAATAAACTAGTAGAAAAAATAGCTATAAATATATACTGAGTATACTATAATAGTAATATGCTTTTATAGTACTAAGATACTTTAAAACTAGTAGATAAGGGTAATAACTAGCAGTGCTTACTAATAGCTACCTCTACTTATATAGAGTATATATATATAGCTGCTAAGCAGATAGAGATACTAGAACAAGAGAAGCATAAACTAGAGGAGGAACTTAAGGTTACTTGCTGTAAATAGGCTGTCTAGAGGAAGCAGGCTAAACTTACCTAGCTATAAATAGGTAATACTAACCTTTACCTGCCTATAACCTAGACTTCTACTATACTAAGAGGTGAGAATAAACCTTTTAAGCAGCTAGATAGCCTAGAAGAGGGAGATAGCTTCTAGCTATATTAGCCTTTTACTCTACCTATACTAATATATTTAGGTAAGTTTTATAAGGAGCTATAGATCTTTCTATTTAACTATAACTCTTATTTTATTTTATAGGGGAAGAAAATCTAAAAGGACTATAATAGAGTAGTATATAGGGTTAGCTGCTTCTAGAGCTATATAAAGATAAACTAGATATAATACCTTATAGAGGAGAACTAGAAGCTGGAATTTAATATGAGATATATCACCTAGCTGGAGTTTAAGATATTCTTATATAATTAGCTGTTAGACTCTGAGAGCTATACTATAGTAACTACTCTATAGCTTAACTAAATATACTAGAAACCTAACTAGCTCTTTAATTATTTTTTTACTAAGTATAATAGCTTAGAGATAGAGCTACTATATACTCTCTCTAAGAAATAATATATCTTATCCCTCCTTAGTAAGCTATATCTAAGCCTCTACTAAATAATTAGCTTATAGCTATAGCTTCTAAAAATATATATAGAGCTGATTTTGCTTATATAGCAGATTAAGCACTTACTAGGAGTTAGCAGAAACGCTGTTTGTGGATATTATAACTTATAAGTACTAGCAGAGCAGCTAATAAGCTGCCTAATCTTATATACCTCCTATTAGCTGCTAACCTGCTATAGGTGTGGAAAGGAGAGCTATATCTCTCTATAATATAAGGATAAAGCTTCTAACCTATAAGAACTAACTTTCCGGAAACCTATAAAGCAGCTAGAAAGCTACTAGAATACTATATCTGAGGCCTAATAATAAGGGCCTAAATGCTATAACTGTAGTGAGGAGGGCTATATATAATAGAACTATTTTAGAGCTTAAAATACTAGAGGTATATATTATATATATAGTAAAGAGAGCTATACTATAGTATAATGCTCTAATATAACCTGTTATAGTTATAGTAAGAAGGGACACCTCTAGTAAAATTACTTTAAATATACTGCTATTAAAATAGGCTGAGAACTTTAAGATAAAAATAATAAAACCACACACTCCCACACACTTATACAGGAATATTATAATATTATAGCTTTATATCTAGAGGCTCTAGAATATAGGAAAGGATCTCTCTAAGCATAATAATCTTATTATAGATATAATCTGTTAAGTAAAAGTAATAAAAGCTTCTAAATAATAAGATAAAACTATGATAATACTAACTGATAATATTCCTCTGTTCTCCTCTCTGCCCTTAATAAGGTAAAAAGTCCTATTATACTATGCTAACTAATATATCTATCTAGGTATCCTCTAAACTAGGCTATTTATACTGCTCTGTCTTAATTATCCCCTATAGTCTTATCTTAATACTCTATAAGGAAGACTATATATTAAAGAAAAATTATATAAATAAAAGCTACTATTTATAAAGGAAAAGGTACTTCTTATACTACTTAATTACTCCTTCTAGGTTATTATAAACCTGATTACTTCTTTCTATAGTTATACTATCCTAGTTTTCTTTATCTAGGCCTATCTTTTATAGGCTTATAAGCCTTATTCTAATCTAAATCTTACTTATATTATTCCTATCTATGCTAGCTAGGTAGCTATAAAAAGTAGTAACTATAGTTACTTTTAGGGATATTATTTTTAATCTATTACTAGTAGTTAACTTGCTCTATAATATAGTTCTTATAGCTATTATAGGTGGGCTAAAAAATATTAGATAAAGCTAGATATAGGGGGTGTTTCCTAGTAATAATAGTTTAGTGTGGTGCTAGAGTGGGAGGGTATAAAGGGGTTATATTTTATCTAGTATTAGGTAGTCTAGCTAGTAAAATAAAAGAGTTAGATAGGGTTAAATCTAGGTTTATGAGACTAGAGTTATTATTACTAAGAGGTGGTAGAGTGCTATAGAGACTAAAAGTTAGTAAGTCTAGGTTTATAATAGTATAGAAGCTAGCCCTGCTAGGGTAATAAGGAGTAGGTTTTCTACTATTAGGCTTACTAACCTAGCCTTTTATATAATATAAGGTAAAAGTTCTTATAGGAAGTCTTAGTATTTTAGGAGGTAGTAGAAAGGAGAGTGTTCTAGGTACTAGGAGCTATATCTTGCTAGTATTACTATATAATTTTGCTATAAGGAGGTCTATTTAGGATATTTATAAAAGTCTATTACTATAGAGTATAGGGTATTTTATAAACTTAGTAGTGATCTTTAAGATATACTAGGTAATAATTTAGGATTAATTTCTCTTTACTACCCCTTTTATAGCTACTACTAATACTATGCTATTAATAATACCCTTATAAATATAGGCTCTAACTTAATCTACTACTTTAAGGCTATATATTTATAAATTCTGCTATTAGGGCTAGGATCTAACTATAGCGTTCTTTTAAAGGAGGGTATAAATATTAATAGGAGCTTTAAGGAGCTTATAGTACTGAGAGAGGTTCTCTATAGCCTCTATAAATAGTCTATTAGAATTTCTACTTTAAATTAGATTAGTATAGTAAGTAGTCCCCCTTTTCTAGTTTACTATTATTATTATCTAGTAGTTACTACTATACTAAATATAAAAGATAGTAATATCTAACTAAGTAAGTAGGTTATAATAGGTATTTATAATTAATAATATTAAGATCTAGTATCTGCTAAGAGAGAGTGCTACTCTTATTTGCTAGGTAACTTATCTTTTTAGGGTTTATATATATTTACCTAACCTATATATATTAAACTTAGTAAGGTAATATATCTCTTTTACTTTAAGATAGGTTTCTGTTACTAGTTTCCCTTAAATATTATAGAGATAAGTGAGATAGTGTTAGGTAACTAATAGAGGCTACTTAGCCTATTCTCTAGTTATATTAAACTTATAGTGGAATTAGGTCTATAAAGATAGTATAGTGTTCTAACTTAACTTAATATACTAGTTAGATACTTTTTTTTCCTCTATTTTATTCTTTAGCAGTTCTAGATTACTAGCTAGACCTATAACTAGAAGTTCCAGGGTGCTATAAGGGTTATTAATATAGATAGGTTATTTAGAATTATTAGTATAGTAAGGGCTATAACCTGGGTAAAGGGAAGGCTTATTATTATAAAGGTTAAAGGCTCTCTTTTCTATCTATCTATTTTCTCAGTATATAGTAGTAATAATTCTATTCTAGTAGGTATAGTTTTATATAGTATTAACTATAGGGTAATTATTAATAATATCTCTCACCCTAGTATTATAGTTCTTAGGTAGACTTAGATTTAGATCTATAAGTAGCTTAATAAGTATATTAATAGGTATAAAAGCTCCTGCTACTTAAATATTAGATATAAACACTTTGGGGTTAAGATTAAGTATTTTAAGGTATCTAAGATAGAGCTATACTAGGGTTAATCCCTCTATAAATATAGAGTTAGAGATTATAGAGTTCTAAGTATAAATTATCTTCTAAATCTTCTTATTATATAGCAGAGAGATAATCTTTTTAATATATTTAGCCCTATTAGTGGTTCTTAATAGGGTTAGAAAGACTATACTATTTGCTTCTAGATCCCTATTATAGAACTTAGAAGTAATTTGATTTATCTATATATTAAAGATCCTTTTAAAGAAAAAACTAGTCTAATACTTAGCTAACTCCAGTTATATATAGTAGCAAAGCTACTTAAAGCAGAGCATATCTAATATCTATAGCTACCCTTCTTAGAGTTAGAGTATATAGATAACTTTAACTGAGCGCTTAAGGATAGATATTATACTATTAAGAGGCTTATAGATAGCTATTATAGACCTAATTAGTGTTTTAAGATATAATTCTATCTTCCTATTATACTAGAAGTTATTATAAAAGTAGGAAAAGCCTAAAAATTAGTTAATAAGTAAGATAGAGTAGAAGATTACTTTTTTACTAGTACTTTTTTTAGCTAGTAATTAGAGAATAAGTATAGTAAGCTAGCTTTTCTATATAGTAGCTCTACTATTTTTAATCCTAGTATTAGTAGAAGTATAGTATTATTTAATAAGACTAATTCTATTAGAGAGGTTATAAGTGAGAAGTTAAAAACTAGTCTCTATATTAGAAGCTAAAGGGAAAGTCTTAGTTTAAATAGTTTCTTATAGATTAAATAAGTTAACTATAATAGCTAGCCCTCTTTTATTCCCTTTAGTTTAGCCTAGTTATTAAGATCTAGCAAGTTAAGGCTATTAGAAATAAATATAAAGTTAAGCTATAGAGATACTAGAGTAAAGCTACTAGAGCTCTTTATATTTAAGGTTTTTATTTAGCTTAAGAGAAAATTAGGAGTGGGAAGAAAGCATCTATCTAGCTAAGTGCTACTTATTAATTCTTATAGCTAGGGCGTTTAAGGTTCTCTTAAAGAGAATAAAGTTAGTAGGTATAACTATAGTTTCTAAGAGTTTACTATCCTACTTATCTCTCTCCTGAGAAAACTTCTCTAAAGTAGTGATAAGAAATACTTCTTTAACCTAGATATTAGTGATTTTAGTAGAGAAACCCTTAGATAAAGATATTATTAAGAATAAGGTAAATAGAGGTAATTATAGACTTAATTAAGGCTTTTAGTAAGGGGAGAAGGTTATATAAGTAGTATAGGAGGGTAAAGGTCTATAATATTATAAAGAGAGGGTTATATATAGGTAAGTATAGGTTAGAGTAGAAATTTATACTTAAATATCTATAAAGAGAGCTTAGAGTATAAATTAAGTTAAGCTATAATACTAAATTAATTATTAATAGGTTAAATCTATTTATATTAAGAGGGATAAAGCAGTTATTTATATATAGGTTAAAGGGAGCAGACTACTAGTTACTAATTATTAACTATCTAGGATAAAGAGATAGAATAAGAATAGGTAGTAGAAGGAGATAGTTATAAGAGTTAACTCCTTTTCTTATCTAATTAATCTTAACTATAAGAAAGGCTTAACTCTTTAAGTAAATAATTTAGTAAGAAGTAGAGTAACTAGGTTATATAACTAGACCTCTTCTAGCTCTCTCTAGCTTTTTCTTCTTCCTTTATAATATAATAGAAATAGTAATCCCTCTTTTATATCTATAAAGTATAACTTTAAGCCTTCTTTAATACTTATTAGTTATAGCTTCTATTAGAAATCCTAATAATCCTTATATACTAACTTAGCTGAGAAAGCATATCTTCTAGCTTCTTATAAATAAACTAGTTTCTAATAAGAGAGACTATAACTCCTCTCTATATATTAAGCCCTCTATTAACTTCTTTATAGTAAGTAGACTTATTTCTTTAGCTCTTACTTTATATATTTACTAACCTTCTTATATAGGTTATAATATCTCTTATATAGTACTTATTTAAGCTTCTAGAGCCTTTCTAGCTATACTAGAAAGTAAACTTCTATATAAAAGTCTTACTTTTAGATAACTATAAGATTATTATTTATTAGTTCTGGGAGGCTTATACTAGTCCTTATTACTAGAGTATAATAGAGAAGAAACTACTATTTTATAGATATATCTTTATCACTTTAATAGTTATAGATACCTTTAGACTTTAGCTAGTAAAGATAATTAATTCTAATAGATCTAAGATTAGCTATAGCTTTTATATTTAAGCTAATAGAGGTTATAATACAGTCCCTTATAGCAGTTATAAGCAGTATGCTTACTCTTTCTATAATAAGGCTACTAAGGCTTAGATCTATAAGCTATACTTTAAGTATGTAAGTATACCTAGTAATACTTATACTAACTATCTTTACTATAAATAAGATTCTAAGTATTCCTTTAACTCTAAGAGAAACTATAAGGCTTTTAGCTATAATATAGATAATTTAGAGTAATAGAGCAGTAAATTTAAGAGAGTGGTTATTTAGTTCTAGATTAACTAGCAGACTATAGAGAGGTTTAGAGTAACTTATCTAAGATTTAAAACTATAATAGAGTGCTATAAGACTTAGCTAAAGGAGTATAAGTCTAGGTTACTATTTATTTTTACTAGTTACCCTCTAGCTGATTTAGATATCTTTATTTCTAATAAGAGGGAGCAGGTTAAAATCCTAACTAGGGTTTAAAGAAGAAGAGCAGGAAAAAGGAAGAACTAATATAATATTCTATATATATAGCAGTCTTTACAGACCTAAAAATATAAATTAATAAATAAAATCCTCTTTATTTAATCTTAAAATGCTTTAATATATATGCTTTATGCAAAGTGATATAGGAGAAATCAGGAAAATCTAGGAAAAAAAATCATATAAAGTCTCTATAAATTAGGTAAAATTAACTAGCTATAATAATACTTTTCTAATATAGTAGAGCACTTTAAAATATAGGTAGGAGGGTTTCTTTATCCCTAGTTTCTTTAGTAATATAACTGCTTGCAGCTAGGGAAACTTACTAACCTAACTACCTATATAAGACTATAGTTATATAAGAGGATAAGCAAAGAGTTAATTTAAAAGCAAAAATATTATTATAAATATAAAATAGATAAATAATTATTATAGGAGTGGAAACTAAAAAAGAGCAGATAGATAATATGAAATAATATAATATTATACAGAGATATACTTCTCTTAGAATATAGAGTATAGAAGTCTGATCTGGAGTAGTAGTATAAAAAATAACTAGCTAGGTGCTATAGATATAGCTAAACTATTAAAGTTAAACTATAACTTAAAAACTTTCTAAGTAATAGTAAGCTAGAATCTAGCACTTAAAGTGGGAGGCTATCTAGTTAAGGTGGGAGGCTATAAAGAGGGATCTTCTAGAATAAGGTATAGAATATCTAAGCAGTAATAGAGAGAAATAGAGCATACTAATTACTAGGAAGGTTATAGTATGCTCCTAATAGGTTCTATATAGTAGGACTTGCTATAAGTATAGTGGTAACCTTAGTAGTATAATTTCTAATATAACTATAGTGCTCAGACTTAATACTACTATTACTAGTAAGATTAGGACTATAAGGGTGTAAAAGCAGACTTATATAGTAAGTAGGATAATATAGGTATAAGCAGGCTAGCCTTAGTATTATCCCTAAAATCTATTTTAATATACTAAGCTAGGGGATTATAGTTAAGTAATTAAGGTGGGAAGTATAGCAAATCCCTCTAAGAGTATAAGCCTTACCTATTATAGATATAAAAGGGTCTAATCTTCTATAGTAGAGCTGATTCTAGTAGGTTATATAGTATTATTTCCTATCTTAGTATACTAACTATTTCTAACTAGATTAAATAGCTAAAGCTCTATATAAAGTTTCTATATTACTCTTATCTAGTTAAGAGCCTTCTTTAGGGCCTATAAATACGCTACTAAGTATGTAATCTGCTATAGGATATTGCTATCTAGATTGCTTATTAATAGAGAGTTAGTATTATTAGAGTTAGTAAAAGGTTTTTCTGCTTCTTCTTTATTACCTTTATTAGAGTAGAGGTAACTATAAGCGGGGTAAATCTTATTAAGTTAGTCTATAAGGTTAAGTCTATACTAGTTAATGTTTTCTAGTTCCTAAAAACCTTCTAGAGCTTTAATAAACTTCTTTAGGTAGTTTCTAGTATAAGTTAACCTATAAAGGGGTTTTCCTATAAGGGTTTTAAGCTGATATAAAGTGTTATTAGGGGCCTTTAAATAGATCCTAAAGGGGCCTTTCTAATAGTAGTTAAGCTTAGTATTTAAAGACTTATCTATATACTATTTAATATTAAATACTAGAATAAGGTTACCTACTTCTAATTTCTAACTATATAAGGTATAGTATTTCTAGTAATTAAACCTGTCTGTAATATGCTTATACTGGGCTGTAATTATCTTCTATATAGCAGTATAGTTCTTATTAAGCTATTTAAAAGCTCTTATCTATATAAGGAGCTTCTTCTCTAGTATTATTACCTAGTTCTATACTAGCACTCTCTAGGTTAGTATAAATATCTTAATTAGGGTTATAGCTTTATACCTATAGAGCAGGTAGAAGGGGCTATAGCTAGTTAAGGCTCTAATAGAAGTTCTGTTAGCAAATAGCATAGCTTAGAAGGATAGCTAGAAGTTCTTGCCTATATTCTTTATCTAAGTAGTAAGGGTATATATAATAGTCTGGTAGCTAACTTTAATAGTGCTATTAGTGTGCAGGTTATAGGTAGCAGTAACTTTTTGCTTAAGCTTATACTTATAGTTAAATTTAATAACCATACCCTTATTCTCAGAGCCTCTATTAATAATAAGCATATTATAGAGCCTATAGTAATAAATAATATCCTCCTATATAAATTTAGTAATAAGGTGAGAGTTAGCTTACTATATCTACTAAGCCTCTACCTATTCTATTAGGAGGTACTAGGCTTTAACTATATCCTATTTGCTAACCTTCTATATATCTAATACTATATAAGTAAATAGCAGCCCTGAGAGCACTGAGAAATAGTAAGGGTTATCTATATATCTAGGTCTATGCTTCTAATAATCTTTATAAGTTTAGACTTATTCACTAACTTATTAGTAGAGGCTATACTAGTAATACTGCTCTGCTAACTACTTAATAACTATATTATATTTCCTATACCTACTCTCTTAGTATGCTTTTATAATAAGCTTAGTTTAGGTCTATAAATTATCTATAACTTATTATAGGGTAAGCTTATATATACTAGAACATATAAATAATAACTTATCCTTTAAAAAGAATTTTCCAGCCTCCTCCTTAAACTTATAGTATAGACTAGACTTAATCCTATTTAGCTATCTTAAAGTACTAAGGTAGTAGGTAATTTAGTATAAATAGTAATTCTAGTATAAAAAGCTATCTAGTATAGTATTAGGAATATCTATAAGCCTCAGAGACTCTTATAGAATATTATTAACTTTAGTAGTAAGAATCTTAGCAGAGCAGACTCTATCTCTATCTATTTATACTTTATTAAAGAAAGAGATAATAATTAGGTTTATAAAGAAGATTTACTTATTAATCTAGTTATTAATTTCTCTTTTAGCGTTTTAGTTAAGCTTATCTAATAGTTTACTAGGTTTATAAGATAATCTATTAGCTATAGTATTTTAGCTTCTAGGTAGGTATTTAACTTTAAAGTTAAATATATAAATCTATAAGATCTATTAAATAATAAGAGCTCTAGGTAGGTTAGAGGCAGTACTATTAAGCTGAGTAATAAGGGTCTTAGTGTCTGTTTCTAGTATAAAGTAGTAACTATAGAGATAAAAGCAAACTTATTTAAGGGCTTTAAATATATCTCTTAACTCCTTCTTCCTAGTATTATAGTTTAGCTCTATGCTAGCCTATAAGCTACTCTTATATCTAGAGACTATATGCTTACTATTAATATATTAACTGAGAATAGTGCTCTAACTAAGGCTGCTAGTGTTAACTATAAGGTAGATTTCACCTATATTAGCACTATAGTTAAGCTTAATAAGAATAGGAGTAGAGGTAAGTTAGTTCTTAAAAGTATCTATAGCTAACTATTAAGGCTAGTCTTATTTAAATAGAGTATTCTTCTTTAAGAGTGCTATAAGCAGCCTAGCTATAACTAAAAAACCCTAAACCTAAACCTAATAGAATATTATAATACTAAGAAAGGATCTAAGATTAGTGAGGTTATTATAAACCCCCTATTTCCTAATTTTAATAATCTTTAATTCTTCTAGCTTTTAGCTATTAGTACTATAAATATATCCTATAATAGTAATAGATTACTAGGCCTACTATAATTTCTTAATAGTAATAGTATAGCTAGCTAACTTAATATTAATAAGGATCTTATTAATATTCTAGATATATTCTAGGATATATCTATATAGTTTAGAGTAACTAGGAACTTCTTTATTATTATACTTTGAGATAGAGCTCTTAATAGCTATATTATTAAGGAAAGCTTTATAGTAGGTTAGAATTAGGTTATATAGGATTTGCATTATAATCCTTATAAACTAAGTTATAGAGTTTATAGCTCCTTAAAGCAGAGTATATATCTAAAGGAGGCTGATTAGTGTTATAAAGGTTATAATATTATAGCTATATAGATCTAGTAAAACTTAGTTATACCTAGAAAAGAAATCTAATAGTAAGAGAAGCTAGTATATTATAAAATCTTCTAAGAACTTATTACTAAAAGGGAATAAAGCTATATTATATAGGGTAATAGTATTAACCTTTATTATAGAGTTAATAAGATATATCTTCCTATCCTTCTTTCTAACTAGAAAGAAGGGGTTCTAGTAAGCTATATAACTTTACTTAAAGATATCCTTTTTTAGCCTATTCTTTAAAATTATTATTATATTACCCTCTAAGACCTTTAGGATTAGTATGCTTTTTGCTTACTAGGCCTTATAAGGGATAACTTAGATTACTTATAGAGGAGCTATAGATAGATAAATAGATCTATAATACTTAAAACTCTATATAAGGGCCTTCTCTCTATTACTTAGAACTTTAGAGAGGAGCTTCTTTTCTTTTAGATTAAAGTGGTTTACTATTACTAGGATCTTATTAAGTTATTTTACTATAATTTACTCCCTCTTAGAAATAGTTAAAAACTTTAGTTAAATAAGATCTATAAAGGTGCTTTTTAATACTAGTCTAAGATTCTTTTTTACTTTTACTCAGGCCTTTAATTTCCACTCTAGGTCTTCTTTAGGTACTAAGCTATTAGAAGATAAGTTATTAACTAGCTAGACTTTCTTATCTTTTACCTTATATATTATATTAACCTCCCTATATATAAAGGATAGAGTATTATTATAGATATAATTAGTTCTTAGTTTATTTTAGATTCTTATTAGGACCTTTTCTAGGAGGTTTTCTCTCTAGTAGAACTAATAGTATATCTAGGTATTAGCTGTATTAAATCTAATCCCCTATTCTAAGTTAAATAGATTTGTAAAGAGTAAGGGGTATATTCTAGTAAAAAGGAGAAGTTATTAAAGCTTTTTATTAGTTATAAACTTTAATAAGTTAGTCTTATATACTACTTACTCTTTATAATACTTCTAGATAATAGAGTTAAATCTCTTAACTATATAGCTAAGAGTTCTAGTATATTTAGGTCCTCTTATATTAAGGATACTAATAGCAGTCTTCTAGTTTCTAAAAAGGGTAGCTTTACTATATATAAGGAGGTGCTTAGCTATTCTAAATAATATAAGCTTAGTGCTATTATATAACTTAGTAGGGATTAGCTCTTCCTTTTACTAATAGATTAGCAAGTTTCTATCTCTGCTTTATTTCTAGAAGAAGAGAGGTTTACTTAGAATATTAGTTAGAAGTATTAAAACCTCTTTTACCTTATAGCTAGATATATAGTTAGGATCTATATAATTAGCTTTCTTTCTCTTTTTCTAGTAGTAATATTTATAGAACTCCTTTAAAAAGGATTTATAATAGTTAGAGTGCTACTTATCTTTATAGGATTAGTATCTAGAAGTATATTCTTATAATTTTAAAATAGCCTAGATAATTGCTTTTATTCTTAGTATAATAGCCTGTTTAAGGGAGACTTTAAGTACTATATAGAAGATATTACTATCTTTATTAAATATTACTAGAACCTCCTTATTCTCCTCTAATTTCTCTTAGACTAGAAAGTTAAAGCTTTCTAGTAAATTAGCTTCTACTACTAGTATTACTTCCTTTAATATATATAGGCTAGGCTAGCCTTTTAGGTTATAAAGCTATAGCTATAGACTTTTACTTAGTTATCTATTAATTTCTATAATTACTAAGCTAGCTGCTATATTAGAATTAGTAGTAGCAGCCTCTATTTTCTCTCCTCTATAGAAATTAAATAGGCTTACTAAGTATAAGAGAAGCTAGTGGGGTTAGAGAGAATAGTAGTAAAGTAACTAGTAGAATTTAAAGTATAGAATATTAAAGGAGCATAGATCTTCTAATTACTAGCCTAAAAGATACTAATTATCTAAGTTAGTAAGTATTCTAGTATTATTCTAGTATATATAATAAATAGAGCTCTAAGAATTATATTTTTAGATATCTTACTATATAGGCTAATAAAGAAGGGTATATTAGGTATATAATAGCTGCTAATATAGATATCCTTAATTATAATACCCTTAAAAGTTACTATAGCTTAAGTATCTGTGAAGTCTTAGACTCTAAGATATATAGGGATAATACTCTCCTATATTCTATTATAGCTAATATATTTTTCAGAGATAATATTAATAGTAGTACTAGTATTAATAATCTTATACTACTCTAAGTGTGCAGACTAGCTAATTCTTATAGTAACCTAGAAGTATAGTATAATAAAGTCTTATATAGTAAGGACTCTATGCTAGTAGATAACTATAGCGTGGTGTGGGCGCTCTGCTAAATTATTAAGGAAAGTAACTAGTATATTAAGGTTCTCTTTAAGTTAAGTACTAGGTAGGATAATATCTATTATATTAACACCTACTATACTATAGAGAGGTAGTTAACTAAAAATAGAAAGTGCTAGGCTGCTTATAAAGGCTTAGAAACTATAAATTATATCTATAAAGGGAGAAAAGATACTAGTTAAAGGAAAAGAAGTTAGGCAGGATACTAGGTAAAATAGGATTATATTTAAACCCTGCTCTTAGTTTAGTATAGCAGCTCTATAAAGTATTTAAACTGCTATAGCCTCCTCTTTATAAACTTAGATCTAAATATAAGCCTTAATAGCGCTAATCTCTACCTATAAGAGTGCTTTATACTAGGATATAAGGGTTAGGTCTGCTTATATATTATTCTAATATCTAATTTCTTATATAAGCTAGCTGCTTAATCTAGAAGCTTTTATAATATAGCTAAGTAGGTCTCTCCCTATAAGTATAAATATATCTAGCTATTAATTGCTATTCTACTAGAGGTAGTTCTAGATAACTAGCTTTATATACTTATAGACTATATTATTATAGTTATACTAAATCTAGTAAAGGAAGGATTTAGAGATAGTAACCTTCCTATCTGCTTGCTTAGCTTATAGATCTTTAGTGAGAATTTAGCCCTTTAATATTATAATAAAAGACTTAGATTAAGGGGTCTTAGCAGCTTCTAAGAGGCTGTTATTAACTAGGGTGTTTTTATTCTTATCTATAACTTTCTTAATATAAGGTTCTAGGAGTAGAGTGGAAAAATAAGCTATATTTAGGTCTATAATATAGACCCTCTTTTTAGGTCTAGTAGTAGGGTAAGGAGTAATATAGTAGTTCTAAGTTTATAATCTAGTTATAGTGTTAATATCTATATCTATAGAGAGAACTATAGCTAGGATACTAGGGGCTAGCATATAGATATTAAGGATATTATAGGTAGTATCTAAGATTACTATACTAGTAGGAGAGGTCTTTATAGCTAAAGCAGGGATTAGAGGCCTTAGAGTTTTCTATATAGTATACTAGATATACTTATTAGACTGCTTATAGCTCTTAAGCTAGGACTTAACTCCTTAAAAACTTAGAAAGTATCTATAAAGGGTAAGCATACTAGCTTCTAGCTGCTTAGTTTTATCTATACTAGCTATAAGAATTAGAAAAAAAATAATTATTAAGTTATACTAGCCTTATTAGTAGCCTTTATTAATCTCTTTATCAGAAACTTAGATATAGAGAGGACCTTATAGGGTGCTAATTTACTAGCAGCCTCTATAAAATAAGTATAGTTTTATATTAGAAAAGGCTCTAGTAGCTTTATAATTTCTAGTAAGATATTCTTTCTTACTATAAGTATAGTAGGTATTAGAGTTAATAGTCTCTATAAATCTTAGAGGTTTTAGCTAGTAGTAAGATTTAAGGCTTATAGAGTCTATATAACTACCTCTTCTTAGATTAAAGAGTATATAGCTATATCCTCTATATATAGAGCTGCAGTTATAAGAGTTACTGCTATAATAGTTATACTATAAGAGCTTCTATATAGGCTAGGTGTTAGATATATTAGTAGCATATATACTAACTTTATTAATAGTGTAATTATATTAAGGGGTATTAGAGTAGTATCTAGTTCTAATCTGCTTAATCTTTATATCTTTAAGATAGGTAATAAGGTTATCTACTTAGGCCTTTTAGTTAGGAGTACTAGTTATTTTATCCTTTAGCTTAACTTTTATAGATAATACTCTTAATTGCTTATACTTAAGTATAGTAACTAGTATACTAGCTAGGATATCCTCTCTAATACCTTGCAGTTATATATATATCTGTTAAGACTAAACCTATCTAGTAATTATAATCTCTATCTAGATCTAAGAGACTAGAAGGAGACTCTAGTAGTTCTTATAGAGGATCTTTAAAATATACCTTATAGTTTGCTTAGAAAAATAGTAGAAGATAATATAGTTAATCTCTATATTAAATAGTATAAAAAGTCTCTTTTTAGCTACTCTATTTTAAAGATTACTAACCTTAGTAAGAAATTTAGAGATATATCTAGGATTACTAATTTCTAGGCTAGAAATAAAGCTTTAGAGCTTCTTATTAGAGTTTAGATAAGTATTTAGGTTTATAATACTATATATCTTATAGAGGTTATCTTTAAGAGAGAGCTAATTATTATATTAAGTGGAAATACTCTTAAAGGTTTACTAATAAGCCTTAATATAGTGCTAGCTAACTAGAGTAATTATCTTCTCCTTATCCTATCTATAGAGCTTAGTATAGGATAGGTAATCCTTAAAGAAGTTAGAAATATTATTACTAGTAAATTTAGAAGCTTCTAGGCTATAAGGGATAATTAGAGTAATAGTATATTGCTTCTAGATAGCTTTAGCTAATTCTTTAATTACTTTTATAGTACTAATAGTAAGCAGAGAGGCTAAGTCTCTTATAAAAGGTATAGCTATAGCTTTTATAGGTATAACCTTATCTAGCTGCTAGCCTAGGCCTGCTCTCTATAGCCTAAGAGAAGCTATGCCTCTATAATTCTTATACTTATTATAGATATTCTTACTAATATAGACCTAGTAACTAATCTTAGCGTTTTGGGACTATAAAGGTGAAGACTTCTTAGATCTATTATTATTTATAGTAGTAGAGCAAAGTACTTACTTCTAAATACTCTTAAATACAGCTTCCTTAAAGGGTTCTATACCTAAAATATAGTTCTTAGAGCTAGAAGAGTTTAAAGCAGATATACTAACTTTAAGAGCTCTCCTAGATTTCTTAGAGTATTACTTAGATATAGTATAGGAAGTAGTTAATATAATTTATTATAATTTAATATTAGTATTAATATTAAAGTTTATTAATATTTAAATTATCTGATAATAAAAGAGAAGAGTTATATAATAACTTAATCTATAATAATTAAGTAGATAGAGAGAAAGAGAGCTTTAACCTCTTTCTTTTTCTAGGTAGTAGTTATAAATTATAGGCTAGGGGTAGTTATAGTCTCTATTCCTCCTATAAGTATATAGGCTCTCCTTTTTAATATAGCTAGGAGTAGTTATAGCCTCTATCCTATCTATAAGTTTGCAGACTCTTTTCTATTCTTTTTTATAAGCAATATAATACTATAATTTCCTTAATTCTATAGATATTAACTATATAGTGACTAAAATAGGGCCTAAATCCTCTTAGTTAAGCTTATTAGCCTAACTAGTATTATTAATTTATTACTTTATTACTAATTATTAGGTTCTAGATTATAGAAAGCAGATACTAGCTCCACTTTTATAAGAACTAAGGAGAAAAGAGAAAACTTTTTAATCTAGTAAAGTCTGAAGCTATTATAGCTAGACTTTTAGGGTTTTAAGTATTCCTATTAAAAACTCTAACTATATAGCTATTATGCTTAGTGCTTTTTTAGATTAGGTCTATAAAGAGACTTCTAAATATTATTTTGTAAAGTCTATTATTATTACTACTAAGTTTACAAAGTTAATATTCTGTTAAGTAGTTAGGATAATATATTATAGTTTTATATTAAATATAAGCCTATTTATATAGCATAGAAGTATACCCCTTTTAAGTATTATAGAGGAAGTCTTAAGAGAGAAGAATCCACCTCTAAGTACTATTAAAACAGGCTGAGAACCTTAAAATAAAAATAATAAAACCACACACTTCCACACACTTATACAGGAATATTATAATATTATAGCTTTATATCTAGAGGCTCTAGAATATAGGAAAGGATCTCTCTGAGTATAATAACCTTATTATAGATATAATCTGTTAAGTAAAAGTAATAAAAGCTTCTAAATAATAAGATAAAACTATAATAATGCTAACTGATAATATTCCTCTATCCTCCTCTCTGCCCTTAATAAGGCAAAAAGTCCTGCTATACTATGCTGACTAATATACCTGTCTGGGCACCCTCTAAACTGGGCTGTCTGCACTGCTCTGTCTCACTATCTTAGTTAATAGTATTTCTATAAGTATAGTATAGAGAGGTAGTAGGAGCTAGAAGTGCTACTTAGAAATCCTATTATAAGTATAGCTAAATAGCTATTAGTAATCTAGTAAGATATTAATAGACTTAGAATTAGATATAAATATAATTAGTTATAGCTACTTTATAGTAAATCTAATAGGTATTTAGATCTATCTAAGCCTGCTATTAGTAACTATTAAGAGGGATAAGTTACTAATACTTAGCAGCTACTATATCTATCTTAGAATTATAGATAGTAATAATATTATAGAAACCTAACTATATTACTTTATTCTTATAGATATTAAAACCCTAATACTTATTTTAGATATATTATAGTTAAAGGATATAAACCTAGTAGTAAATTAGAAAGCTAAGGTCTAGTATTATCTCTTATTTAAATAATATCTGAGGCTTATAATAATAAAGAAGGACTTTAAGGGATATAACTTTGCTGCTTTTATGTATATTATACTCTATATTATAGCTATTATAGAAATAGCAGGAGATAGTATTAAGGGAAAAGATAGAGGATTATTACCCCTGCTATAGTAGGAGAGATATAGGGATATAGTAGATTTATTCTTAAAGGAGAAAGTAAAAGAGGTGCCTAAATAATTAGTATACTCCTATTATATTATCCTTAAAGGAGATATGCAGCTACCCTAAAAGCCTATATACTTACTATTAGAATATAAGCTTAAAGTTCTATATAACTACTTAATAAAGGTAGAGGTAAAGGGATAGATCTGACCCTTAATAAGCCTAGTAGGTGTCCCTATACTGTTTATATCTAAGAAGGGGGGGGAGCTATATCTTTGCATTAACTACTATATATTAAATAGGATTACCTATAAGGACTATATACTGCTACTCCTAATTAGCAAGATCCTGGACTGCCTGGGTAATATAAAGGTATTTATAAAGCTAGATATAATAAACGCTTACTATCAGATATATATTAGTAAGGGAGATAAGTAGAAGATAGCCTTTTATATATAATATAGTTACTTTAAGTATATAGTTATACTATTTAGGCTTGCTAATATATCTGCTATATTTCAGGCCTATATTAATAAGGCTCTAGCTAGTCTTATTAATATAATATATATTATCTACTTAGATAATATCTTAATATATAGCAGCAATAAAGAGACTTATAAGCAGGATATATACTAGGTTATAGAAAAGCTAAAGAAATAGAGTCTATATCTTAATAGTAATAAATATAAGTTTTATAAAATAATAATTTTATTTCTAGGATATATTATCTCCCTAAAGGGTATTTCTATAAAATAGGACTGCATTGCAGCTATTATAACGTAGCTGCTACTATATAGTATTAAGAATATTTAAGTATTTCTAGGATTTATAGGGTTCTACTAATAGTTTATTAAGGGCTATTCTAAGATTATAGTACTCCTTATAAATAAACTGAGAGGTAATTATATAGGTAAAGTATAGCTTAGTAGCAAAACTTAAACAGCTTTCTATTAGCTAGTTTAGATATTTATAGAGGCTTTAATACTATAACACTTTAACCTATCCCTCTCTATAATAATCTATATAAACACCTCTAACTTTATAATAGGGGTAGTACTATATTAGCTTTTTAAAGGTTACTAGCACCTAGTTACCTTTTACTTAAAGAAGCTAATAGGCTTAGAAACTCACTTTAATATAGGTAATTATAAGCTACTTACTATTATTAATAGCTTATAGAACTAGTAGTAGTATATAGTATATATACTAGAAACTATTATAGTTTAAACTAACTACTTTAACTTATAGTTTCTAGATACTAAGACTAAATCTAATACTAGGTAGCTATACTAGCTTAATAACCTTATAGTGTTTAATATTAATATTAAGTTTAAGCTAGGAAGAAAAAACCTAGCTAATAGCCTATTATAGAGGCCTAACTATAGCTAAAGTAATAGTAAAGGGGAGACTAATATTCTAGTAGAAGAGATATAAACTTACTTAGAAGAAGTAGTAAGGGATTAGAAACTACTATATATAGTAGCTCTAATAAGGGGCTAAGTAAAAAGAAAAGATAAGAAAGAGGAGATAGGCTCCTAACCCTGTTCTAAGAAGGGGCTATAATAGGAGGTGTTAGGGGGAACTCTATATTAAGGAGGTGATAGAGCAGCTTACTAGCTGCTTAAGCCTATTACTAGAGCTGCAGATTATAAGCTGCACGTTTTATAGAGAGAGACTAGAAAGTTAGACTCTAAAATAGTAAGCATAGTATCTAAGTTAATAATTAGTTATATACTCTAATTATAATAGAGAGATACTTTTATAGTAAATAAGTAATAGGTGAGGAGATAATAGTATAGTGCTAAAGCTAGGAGTAAGTAGGGGAAGAGCAAAGCCTAGAAGTAGAAAGTAGATTTATATAGGTTATTAAGATATAAGGAAAAGATATATATATCTAGATAGGAGGATATCTAAGAGAAACTAATTAAAGTATACTATAATACTTCTATTATGGGATATCTTAGTATTACCTAGATATATAAGCTGCTAAAGTGGAACTATTTCTAGGATAGGATAAAGGGGGATATAAAGAAATATATTAATATATATATAATATGCTAGAGGATAAAGGTTTACTGCTATAAACCCTATAGCTTACTAATAGTATTACTAATACTAATATAACCCTATAATAAGATCTTATTAGATTTTATTATAGGGCTATCTAAATCCCTAACTCTTATAAGCAAAAAGCCCTATAATATAATACTTATTATTATAGATTATTATATAAAATATAGTATCTATATTATAATAATAAGCTAGCTTACTATAAGTAGCTTTGCTAATCTTCTATTTACTAAGATATTTATTGTTTTTAGAGTACTAGATAGAATAGTATTAGATAGGAACTCCTTATTTATAAGTAAGTTCTAGATATATCTCTACTTCCTTTTTACTATTAAGTATTATCTAAGTACTACCTTCTACTTATAGATAGATAGCTAGATAGAGTAATAAAACTAGAATATTAAGTATTACCTCTATTACTTCTATGCTAGAAACTAAGTAGATTAGATATAGTAACTTTATTTTACCTAATTTATATATAATAATACTTAGTACTTATCTATTAAGATATTACTAAACTAAGCTCTTATAAGCTAAAACCTACTAATTCTAGGAAATATTCTATCTATAGGAGTATCTAAGTTATTAAATGTAGTAGTAGGGGAGAGAGTAGAGTAACTATAGGTATAATAAGTAGAGCTAGTACTGCTCCTAGACAGGGTTAAGGTTTAGTAAGCATACTATTATAATAAATATAGATAACTAAAGAGATTTATTATAGGGGATTAGGTTCTCCTCTCTAGTAAGAATATTAAAATAAAGTAGCTAAGTAGGAAACTTATAGATAAGTATCTTAGCCCTTTTTATATACTTAGTTTTAAAAGAGATTATAGGCTAGTATATAAGTTAGATATTTTATAGATATATAAGATATATAATATATTTCTGATCTCTCTACTAGAGCTATTTAATAATAGAGGTAACTTAGCAAATAAATAACTTCTAATTAGTAAGATAGAAGAAAAGTCCTTATATAAAGTAGAGAAAATCTTAGACTATAGGAGTTCTAGAAAGAAGAGATAGTATCTTATATATTAGAAGGGATATAATAGCAAGAAAGATACTTAGAAGCTATAGTATTATATTAAAGATAATATACTAGTAGAGCAGTATAAGGAAATAGTATAGGAAAAAGCAGCAAAGTTAAGAGCTATAGTCTAGGTATTTCTAGGCTTATAGGCTAGAAGGCAAAATAATAATAATATATACTAGGTATATATAAGCTAGGAACTCCCTGAGAAGAGGGGGCTAGGGAGCAGCTAGGTAGTAGCCTTATCCTCCTTACTACTACTCTTATTCTCCTCTTTTATCTTCTTCTCTTCTATCTTCTCCTCCTCCTCTTTAGAAATAGTAGGAGTAAAGTATTATAGGAGCAGTTAGTTAAGGGGGTAGTAGTAGAGAGAGAGTAGCTTATATATACTAAGATAATAGTAGTAGAAATAGCTTTAAAGGTAATAATAATATACTTAGCCTGCTTAGAAGTAAGCAGAGAAGGAGCAGGGGGTATATAGGAAGTATAAGATATAGGGGTAGCACTAATAGGTGGAAAGCTAATAGCAGGGATAATAGGGGTAAGTCTAGGAGGAGTATATATAGGGGATAGGTGAGGTATATCTATAGTGTTAGTGTAGGTAAAGTGATATAAGCTATATCTAGTATTACTAGCTATAGCTTAGAAGGCTTAAAGGAGCTAGAAGGAGTTAGTAAGTAAGCAAAGTATAAGCAGTAAGTATAGTACCTTAGTATAGTCCTTATTATTAGCCTTAATAGTATTAAGGGTATTAGTAGTATCCTTAAAGTTCTTATAGGTGGGGATAGTATTACTAAAAACCTAGAAAAGTATAAGTAATAAATAAGTAGTGAGGATATAGAGTAGAAGATACTTATAGAACTAGAGTAAGAATAGAAACTATTAGTATACTAGGTGCACTGCTTACTAAATCCTAATAATAAATAAGTAACTAGTAAGTAGTAAATAAGCAGAAAATAGAGTTATACTAAGCTAGTTAGTATAAAGCTTAGCTTTAGAATTAGTAATAAGGTAGTAGATATAGGGGGGGTAGGTATAGGGATATATAGCACTATAAGTATATCTATTTTTATTAGTCTTCTTTTTCTTTTAGATAGGCTTATAGACTTTACCCTAGATAGAAATAAATAATAAATAAGCAGTATATAAGCAGAAAGAAAATAGTATACTTATAACCTTAGAGACTAGAGCAGAATGCTTTCTAGAAGAACTACTATTAGGAGAATTACTACTAGAAGTACTAGTAATAGTAGTATTAGCTATCTATTAAATAATTAGTAAGGAAGTAGTACTAGAATAAGGGATACTAGATATATATAATAATTATTTTAGGGGGGGGGGAAAGCTAGAAAGTTATAGGAGTGGTTCTATAAAAAATCAGCAAAAATTTAGCAGAGCTATATATATAGTATAGGAGATAGATATAAGCAGAATATATAGAAAATAATAGTGAGAGAGAAGTATAGAGAGCACTTTAAGTGCTATATATAGTTAGTAGGAGTTTAGCATAATAGCATAAAGTTAGGAGTAGAGGGGGGTATACTAAGGTTATTATTAGCTAAGAAAGAGAAGAGTTAAAGAGAGTATTATAAGAAGTAATATAGGACCTAGCATAGTAGCAGCTTACTTAAACTAAGCTAATAGGAAGCTATATAGTAATAGGGGTTATATAGGTAATAGTATATAGATTTATTTTTAGGATTTATTATTTAAGTAGTTAAAAGGAAGAAATAATTTAAGATAGAAGGAGCAATATTATTATAAAAAAGGAATAAAGGGGAGCTTTGAGCTTTATAGCTGCAGCTTATAAGTTATAAGGGCTCTACCTTACTTATAGAAATATAAGCTTTTAGGAGGGAGCCTTATATTAGGTATGGGGGTGGGGGGGGGGCTATAGAGTAGCAGTGCCCCTATAGTAGTAGCAAAGCTCTAATCTAGGAGGGATATATAATAGGAGCATAGTAGCAGAAAGGATAGGAGAAGGCAGGCTTTAGCATCACACACACTAAGACCCTATATTAAGGCTATAATCAATCCACTACTTCGTTCTTCTATATATGACCCCTAATAGTCTGCTTGAAGCTCATGAAGACCTCCGATAAACCGTAGAATAACCTTTAAAAAGGAGATATGAACCAGGTCTTCTTGCTGTCTCCAGCCAACTTATTCCAGTGAAAACTTACTGATTCTACTTAGGCTGCGCTGACGAACTTGCCAAGGAGGAAAATGTAATTGCCTACGATCGGATCGCAGTATGCGGCCATGAAAGAGCTCATCGGTTTCAACGTCATCTACACCCATTGGACATAGCATGCTGAAAATCGACCTGATTTGGCTCGAGAAAAATACCGGTAAGCTAGCCCACATATCTTCGCGGCAGCCGAGCCAAGACATTCCCTTGCACTAAAGATTTGTTGTGGGTCCAGCTGCAACAAGAATATATACATCGAATGGTAGCTTGTCTCTTCTACGAAGGGCCATTGAGAGGAGAGGATGAAAGCTTGCAGGTATCTAGCTAGGGTTATGATGAACAAAGAGAATCAACGGCGAGTGTTTTCATTGAGACTCAAATTGGTTGTGTTGAAATTTGGTGTAGGTGTGTCTATGAAGGGGAGAAGAATAGACCTCAGAGAAATCTTAGTGCCATCGGCAAAGCTGTTACTACTTTTGCCTATGCCGATGCTACATGTACAATGTGTGACGAAATGCATCATCGGAGAATCCAGTTCTTTTGTGGTTTCGAGGGCTCTATGCGTGTATTCCCATATCCAGAGCGCTACAAGCTTGGGAGGCCTCCAAGAGATACATCACTCCACGTCTGGCTGTGATTGGAAAACTTGAAAACGATTGATATTTGGTTGGCCCAGGATCTATGCTCACGTAGGAGTCCCCTACTGTTTTTGGTATCCGATTGTATCAACTTGATTTCGAGAAAAAAGTAAATCACTGACACCATATATGGCCAGAAGATGCACATACACATCTCAATTGGACCTGACGAATTCAAGCATCAGAGAAGCTCGGCGCTACTCACCCCAGTTCCAAAAGTACTCCGCATGGCGATCATCAGCGAAGGCCAGGAAATCATGCAAGTTGCACTGATACATCAGGAAGTTCTCCCGTACGTGGCAATGCACCTTCATGGGCCGCTACACCTTGCTTATTCCACATGCTCAACTGAACGGTGAAGGTAAGATAGGCACGAGCAAAGGAATAGTCACAGCAGCGGGATCATACCAAAGTTCCTGGTGGTTACTTAAATGGGTCAAATACGAGCGGGAACGTCGGGGTGGATCACCCAGGCCCAAGTCCCGGTATTACCGGGTAGTTGCCGAGACTTCATCAGATTGGTCTCACTGGGGAGAGATAGGCGGTGAATACGTAGGATCTAGACCTTTCCCCCGGTCAATTACCCTCATATATGGTAAATATGTTCTCGATGGTGCCACGGGATAGTGGTAAGCCGCAGTTCCGAGCTTCTTGAGACCTGCGAACAAATCTAAGATGTGTCCTATCAGCGTGTTCTCTCAGGTCAGGACTGATAAATCCCGGCATGACAGGATTGGGCCAGCAAATACAACTCGGCAGAGTCGCATTAGCATACCGGCAGCAGAGAGTCGTCGGCGATGACTTCGGATGCCGGATTCGCGCAAGCCCTGGTGTTTCTTGCAGGTGACAATGCGACGATCATTGCCTGTATAGTCGTACGACACTTGGGTCATGACATCGTGAGAGCTGAATCGCAGTAAGCACTAGCGGTTCCGGCAAGCAGAAGTGGATTCAATGAACCAAAGTCCTTTCAATGGTGGGTAAAACCATATCCATGCACTGCAAGTACAAGTCAAACGTATCAACCGAAGGAGAGTGCAGTGAAACTAAACTTTGAGGCGGGGAAATTTCGTCCACGTTGCGAGGACAATCATCAACTTCTTCAAGTACTCATCGACATGTGTGACCAACCAATATCACTGAAAGCTTGAAACTATCACCGCGGTCTATCAATGAATTGATGTTAAGCCTTAATAAGTCGGACGCTACCTTTGCACTTTAAGTCGCAACATGAGGAACTCGTATGGCAACACTCAAGTTTCTAATAGTTATATGTCCCGGTAACTCATGGCCGAACGTTGTGGATACTGCCGACTTAGTACTTCCGGACGCTACCCCACTGCGCCGTTGGTTCCATAGCTAATCGATCATTCCACTATTCAGTACGTGGGCACGTGGGGCTCCGTTAGAGTAAGACAGTTTGCCAGCACTGAGGAATTCGTTTCCTGGGACAGGGATCCAAATGTCCTCCGCAGTCATCGTGACATCGCGCGGTTCCTTCGTGTCCTGTACCGTTCCCGGGGAAGTATAGACGTCCCTTTGTGAGGTGCGAAGTCTTTGCATCAAAATCGGACCACGACTGACACGGCCGGGAACCAATCTTGAAGAAATCTAGGCAGCGCTGGAGATGTATGTAATCCAGACGCCAGCAGAAAAGTATAAGTATTGGCCCAAGACTCCCACCTTCTGGCGCTTCATTTGAAAGAGCATCACACCTCAATCAGTAACAGTTTCTACAAACAACACCCAATACCCCGAAAGAAATATGCAGCTCCTTCAATTCGTCTCCGTCATCGCCTCTTTGGCCGCTGTTACCTCAGCCACTGGCACCGTCGGTGCATCCTGCAGCGGCGCCGGCTACGACTGCAGCACCGACTTCAACTCCATCGTTGTGTGCAACGGCAACAGATGGGTCCTCGCCGCCCAGTGCGGTCGATCCTGCTGTGTCTGGCCCGGTGGCGACCCGTCCCCCTGGTGCAGGTGCTAAGCACTTTATGATGCTCCCTGGTAAGGCTCTCCGGGATCAGCGGAATTCCTTCTTTTCCAGAGCTAATATGTCTGATACAGCGGTGGAATCACTTGGCGTGGTGTTGGTCCGAAAATAACGTCACCAGCTACGGAACTGAATGGAAATGAGGCTTCATGCAGCTCCATGATAGTATGATAGTTGACTCGAGTTCTTCTTGAAAAGCAGTATGACCAATACATGAGAGACATTCATTACTTTTCCATACAAGACACAGACAAGGTCCATGTGAATTGGAATGCACTATATTTCACCGGGGCCGAAAGTGACATACGTGAGTTATCAAATTCTACATAATGAAGTCAGCCTCAACGTGGCGGCCTTGAGCTTGCGTGTCTCAAAAGTTTGAAGATGAAATGATAATGCATCAGAAGCCGGGAGCACAATGCCAGAGCTAATGGCTCCGCCTATGTAGATTCCAAAGGCGACTTACTAATATCGCTACTCAATCAAGTTCTTGAGAAGCGATTTCGATTCGGCACACGTTTTCAATCTGTCCAAGTAAAAGTGACCGATGATTTCAGGTCCAAGATGTTGTAGTGGCGAAGGTTGATAAAGCCTCACACACAAGATATTCATATGAAACTATTATACAAGAAACCAAGCAAGTACTGCACTGCACTGCAAGCGGCAGAATCTTCTATTCCAGCCCAGAATAGAACTCTTAGAGTCCTTAGTAATAACGACCAGCCTTGCCACCGTTGTAGGTGTAAAGCAAACACCCGACCTTCACGGTGCCCCCAACACCCCCGTTGTTGCCTGCAAGCTGAGGGTGAGTATGATGCTTCTCTATGAGTGATGAATTCTGAATAATATGACTCACAGTTCAGGTAGTTTGCCCTCATCAGATTATAGCAACCAGGGCCATCAGGACCGGTGGGCTCTTGGATGTCTTGGCTTCTCTCACTCGTCTCACAACCGGGTTCCCATTCAACTTTATAATCGTGGTTGATCTTCCACCTATCGACATGGCGGAAACGGATAGCGGGATAGGGTGGAACTCCGTTGATAGACTTGGTCAATGTTGCCTTTCCCTTTGCAGATTTACAGAACGCTGCCACACCGTCGTGTTGTTTTCCGCTCCGAATGTCCGCATGCCCTCGGAAGTCGGCCTCGTTGTGACACTTGCGTTCTTGCTCGGAAAAGGGTGAGACGAATCTGGGAACATTGCCCGGGGATGTGGGAACGCGAGGCGAAAGACGCAAGTTCCGACGTACAGCCATGGTGGTGGCATCGGTCGATGAAGTGCTGGTCAAGGTTTGAGTAGGAGAGCCTTGCAATGACACGGCAGGAAGATTGATTTCCTGGTGGATGACTTGGGCTACTTCTGGGGAAAGCTCTGCCATCTCCGTATTGTCTTGAGCATTGGATTCCCCAAGTTGTGGCATTGTAGCGACAAGGCTCAACAGCCCCGCGAGAACCCAAAACACGGCAAGAATCATGGCGGTGGCAGGAACAAGGCAGAGAAGGTCGATGGAAGCTACCGGGTGAAGAATCAATGACTTGATCGTTGTCAGACTGCAGCGGTCTTATAAACTTTGAAGGTGGGTGCAGAGTAACCCTCTTCCGACTTCAGCGTCTTTTGCTGATCGTGTTCGACTGCTGCTGTGGGACAATGCTACCAGACGCAAAAGGTAACGGCGTCGCGAGAGTGCCACGCGGGCGCATATTTGCGGGCAACAGGGAGAGATTCAACAATGAGGGCGAAAGTCGATGGAGTTCTAGACAATAAAGAGAAAATCTCAGTCATACAAGTTCGGTAGTCTCCGATGCGCTGGTCTTTGTTGGTGTTGCTTCGTTTGCGCTGGGCTTTTCTCTGCGCGACTGGAAGATGCATTGTTAGAACCCAGTCCGTGTTTTGGCAAACCATTCGATGCAGTCAACCAGTGTGACTTTAGCACCCATCTGGAAGCCTGTGGAACCTCGGGGACTCTTTGAGGAAAAGCAGCTGGACGGAAACGCACATGGCGATTGAAACCTAGACTGTTTGTTGGCAGGTGCCTGAAGCACACCAAACATACGTTTTTCAACGACTGCCATCACTGCTGGGTCTTCGCACCAAGCTGGTTCTGCTATCGAAGGTCTGCCAAACGCCATCTGAGCTATCTATTCGATGATTTTGCAAGTACTCAGATTACGCTAATCACTCTTGTGAGCCCCTGCGCCATCGTCTTGCCGTGAACTATAACTTCACTAAGGACTTCGTCAGCGGGATAGTTGACATGATGGTTAGCGAGTGCTCGTATGCTCCCAGTACAGACCGTTTTCCTTGCGGTTCAAATAGTCTGCTATAATCCACTTATAGATCTATTACTCTGAAACATCCCATCCGATTCTTGATGTCAGGTAAAACAATCTTTAGGACTAGAATTACCAGTATGTTAAGGTCTGCAACAGCATAAGCTTCAGAGCTGCAACCTCTTGTCACACACATATTACGAGCAGCTTGATAATATAGTGCAGCATAGAAGTGATCATTTATGTATACGTGGTCCGGTTCATTCATGCTTGAGATGCATGCTAATGCCTGGGTCAATGCAAGTTTAGCCAAGTAAACGAGACGCGCGTAATAGATGAGGCGGTTGGCGGACTTCATCTTATGATGTATCTGAGACATCGGCGCATCATAAACCCTGACTGTGTCATTTTCTGCAGCTGGTAGACTGCTTACTCCTTTGATTGAGAGTACGTATTGTGCGCTGTTGAAAGACAGCTGGGCTCTCAAAAACACGCGTTTTCTCCTCAGCCAGCTTTATCCTCAAAGGCTAACGAAAAGACTAATGCGTGTTTAAGACATAAAACAAACAGACAGCTTACCGGCAATCTTTAATGCATATCGGTAAACCGCCAACAACCGACAAAGACCAATGAGAATGCATAAATCATGGTGAATGGGGCCCCATATGATGCTTAGATACTTAAGTAGTTACTTTTGCTTTGAATCTCAATTATATACCGCTTTGAACTCTCAGGAGCAGCAGCAGCTGGTTTCTCGATCCCAATGGCAAGATTATACCAGCAAAATCAGCACACCATTGGCAGCCTCTTGGGGAGAAACGTCGAAAATGCATGGCTCAATGTCCAATACAAACCGCTCAGAGGTCACACTTGTTGATCAGCACGACAGTGAGCCTGGCGATGGCCAGTTTCAGTTCGAATCAGAGTCGAAGGTTTTGTTTCTCTGGCCAAAAGCTCAGAGGCGGAAAAAAAGGCAACTCCGAATGTGCGGCATCCCGGCACCGGGACTTTCAAGTGCCCATGATAAAAACAATCGGTCATCTTTCCGGCAACCATTCGAGGATGTCCAGCAATTGCGGCCACCGAGACGAGTGACGGAAAACATTTCGGAATTCGGATCAGAAGCGAGTATGGCCTCGTCCCACCCGAAAACCTGTTCCCGCTCGCCAACAACCAAACACGCAACGGTTGTCTCCTTTCGCTATCCTCATTATCATGTTCTTTGCAGCTGCAATCTACTGCGGCAGCGGAGGTCACACAACGCATCATCCATGGCATTAAACGATTGACGATAACGATGACTGGTGGGAGTCCCCAGCAGAAGCTGGGTCAAGAATGATTCGAAACGGCACACGAACGGAAAATATGGAATCACAGGAAGATCAATTTACTTGCTTGCCAGATAAGGCCAGCGCTGTAGAAATTGCGATACAACAAACTGAACTTCATGAAAAGTCACAAATGTGTATCTTACTCTGTAGAGTCTGGCATTCTCTTGTACCCACGGCAGTTGACGGCCAAAGAGGTTACATTGAGTACACCCTCCAAAGCTTTTATCTCGTCTTGGGCCACCTCCCAATCTTTGGTTTGTCGAAACGATGCCTGAAGTTCAGGCCCATACCACCCCACGGCTGCCGCAAGGACTGACCCAACCTGACCCTCTTCACCGCGGATAGGGAAGTCATTCTCTACACTCCACCCAGAGCTGATGGCTGCGACACCAGGATGTTTCCGAAAAGCTGCCTCTAAGACTTTTTCAAGCGCCCCCAGGAGATATGCCTTGCTTGCCTCTGTGATAGTGCCAGGAAAGTGAACAAGCATGATCTCAACGAGAGGGGATCGTAGGACATCAAAAGGAGACGGAGTGAAAGAAATGTGCTTCATGAACTCGCCATGAGTCAGGAGGTTCGGCAGGTCCTTCACGATTTCTGCGCCGTGACTAAAACCAGTTGTCTGGGTTCAGCTTCTCCACTTAACCAACGACAAGCTGCTTCTCAACTTACAGTCTCGCAAACTTTTGGTGCTGTTCCACGGAGTCGAATTCGAAAAACGCCCAAAGCATTGAAGGGTTGTCAATCTCGAGACCCCAAAACGCATTATAAGGGCCATGCTCGGTGGTTGTAACGGTTTTGTATGCCTTCGCCAAGAAAGCGCCCTCTGGTTTGGTTTGGTCCATGACCCTGAGGCCGGGCTTGACGCCCATGCACCCAACCTCTGTGACAGTCATGGTCATTAGGTAGGTATTCGAGTGAATGATATAGGATTCTTGACGTGAAAGTGCTCTGGCTGCTGTTATGTGAAACGACTTACGATGGTATGAACGAGAAGTGAGGAATTTATACTGGTGATTGAGCTCAAAACTGTCGCGCCAAAACTGTCGCGCCAAAACTGTTGCGCCAAAATTGTTGCGCCAAAATTGTCGTAATCATTGAGCAAGACCACCATCCAGTCCTTCAACAGATGCCTAAAATGAGGGTGAAAGATGATCATTCGCCAAACCGTCCTATGCTGACAGGCGCCCTTACCCGGCTGGATTTGTCAGACCAGGCAACATCATCGAGCATGACATCAAGCATCAGGCAGCGGAGTTTTCACTAGTTTTTGCAGTGAAACGATTCACCTTTCGTAGGTGATCGCTGCGACGAATCTGTGGAAAGCAGTGCATTTCTTGTGCGGATAACATTCTGCTGATATCACTAGCGATGCAGGTCAAGAGCATAGGAAATTGATCGCTCGGTTGCCCAAACACCGTCCTCAAAACCAGTGCTGCGAGAAGCTAAAAGAGTTGCAGTCGGAGAATTAGACCTAGAGGATGCTTTAGGGGCTCAAAAAACACATACTCTTTGTTCAGGAGGCGTCTGGATTTCTCTCACGACCCCACCGTATGCTGCTTCAAGTTGGACATCAAACAGGTTTCGGGAAACCACCTGGGCAGGCCGGCGAATAGGTAGGCTCTCCGGCAATCTCTCCGCAACAAGGGGAGGTCTGAGTGCGCGGTTGCGATTTCGCCGCCTGCATGGACTTTGGCACTTCGGTCTGGCGCTAGCGAAGAGCCGGCAGATTACCGGAAATCTCCAACCAAAAGACCCAATCTCCCGTGGTAGTAGCTTGAGTGGTGTAATCTAGTTCATTGGCCAAGAGTGAATACGGCATCGGCAGATCAAGACAGTCAAGGCAATCTTCATTAGCCTTCGGGCAGTGTCTTAGACGTGCATCAAATACATCGGCAGGTGAGAGCCTTGGCTGTTTGGCAACGTGAGAAGAAGGCGTCCGCCGCCATTACCCGCGACCTCTTTTCGTAGTAGGGATTTCACTACGATAGTTCAAGGAACACAAACGACGTTTTGGAAAGACGATTGGGATGGAAGTTCATTTAACGGGGCACCAGATGGGAGAAGCATTGCAACGTAGCGGAACGTAGCGAAACTTGGATGATATGACTGCATGTTGTTCTCACACTTTGTCTGCATGAGGAGGAGAAAAATCTCCCGGAGTGCAACGCCTGAAAACGAGTCTACGAGCGAGCAATGCCGGTCGAGATTGCGTCTGCATCAATCACAAACCGGATCACTTTGGGATGCTTACGAGAGACAAATGAGCTGAATAGCGAAAAGCGGAATATGCAGGGATGTGCTGCTTTTTTTCTCCTTCTGCCGCTTATGCGCCTCCTCAAGCCCAGTCTTCGTGTCCAGGCCCACCGGGAAGACATCTTCCACCTCGTACCGTTCCGGTCTCCATTGTACCCGGACGGTTGTGCACCCTCCCATGTATTTGTACAAATCCCAAGCTCGCCTGGAAGTATTTCTTTACTTTCAACGGCGGTGTACCGGTCCTTGGGGTACCTGATGCGAGACACAAGTCGCACCAGTGATACCGCCGGCAAGGTCAGGTTTTTTCGGTCATCCAAATGTGAGGCATAAGGCCGTAAAAGCTCGATACCAGGGAAAAAAAAAAGGTGAGCGACAACCCATTCATGGGCCATGATGACCTGCCGCAGCCTCCTCAAGCACTCACCCGGGGCGACTCCGATGCTGATGCTCACCAATTAGGCACGTTGCTACATTTCGCCGGTGGAAGAATTCCGCGACAGGTTCGTCCTGGTCTCAGGTTGCATGCATGGTCAGCTGAGATGCGATTCCGACCGGTTTCCCGATCGCCTCTTCAACAATTCTCCTGGTGCAAAAAGCTCACACCAGCAGCCTTGTGCATAACAACTCATTGACAAAATTCGCAACATTCTAAACTTCCTCGTCACACACAGCTCTTTGTCATTCTTTCCAAACTTTACTCGGCATACCCAGTTTTTTCCTTTCCAAGTCTAGATAGATCCTGGCTCGTTACCCCTCATCGCCTCTGTCACCTCAGCCCGCGATCCCCCGCGGGAAAGTGGAGCGGAGCTCGAATGGACTCCCCCAAGAGAGAGTTGAGAACTTTCCACCCTCTTGAGAGCACAATGAAGTACGACAGCTCTATTCGGTCGAAAGAGCCACCCCGTGGATCGTCGATTCATCACGCTGCACCGCTCGTGCCCGACTCCAAGTTGAGAGGCTACGAGGGCAGAGACCATGACGCGACGACCAGTCCGTCGGCAATACCGCATTTGCGCAGGGTCTCCGTAATACCCTCCCTGTCTACCGCACCGGATCCAATGTCACGGCCGTTCTTCGACCCCATCCGCGATGCCTTGAACAGCATGGCAATGAACGACCGAACCAACTCACAGCTTGCATCAGAAGACGTCGAAATGATTCCCTCGCCACCTCAGGCGGCTCAATTTCCTCGAGGCCCGGCTGAATTCACACACCCGTCGTTCAATACCGCCAGGTCAAAGCACAAGACGGATAAACCCGATCCTAAAGCCCCGAAGGTTTTCAAATTTCTTGATATATCTCACCCACAAGATAAGGATCGTCACCGAACAATAGTCAGATCGGTTGCAGCTTCCAATGCGTATACACGAAATGGAAATACCCAACGCTCCAACGTCGCAGTTTTTCCGCCGGGACAAAGAGGAATTGGTCGGCTCGTCCGTCGCGAAGACGCTGTTCGACTCCTACCGTGGCCAAGAGATCAAGATACTGGCCACATCTCTATACCTGGACAAGAGTCCGGTGTAGGGGTCGCTACTCAGGCAATGCCCAATAATGACCCCGACGCTCGAAGGGCATCTCACCCTCCTGTTCGACACGACAGAAGCTCGTTGGCAACAGCGGAACCTGACTTGGAAGAAAGAAGCATTCACTTCACAGCCTTGCGACCGCAGCCCAGCAATCTCTGCAGAGGCGTGGGTGAATCCAACACCAGCGGCGTCGCGAAGCGGTCTCCTCAGGAGACTGACCTCAGCTACTCAGCTGAAACGACAGGCCACAAAAGGAGACATGTGATTACAAGGCCGCCAAAATATAGATCTAGCTCCGAAGACTCGTCAACAAGCCAGGAAAAGCCTTTGCTATCGAGTTCAAGTGGCCAGTTTGGGGAGAGTCAAGAAAGCAACATCGGCAGGCCGGACAATGGCGAAATAGACCATGTCGGCAACAAAGTCGTCGTACGGATAAAGACTGAGCCTTGATTCGCGCTCAGAACCTTACATTGCCGGAGGTCGAGTATCCATCCGGACGGTTCCATGGGTTCACGAAAGGTCATTGGCTCCTGTATTTTGAAATTATCGGTTTTCGAGGGTATATGCGAGGCGCTCAGGAAAAATGCGGATGCAAAAAGGAACGACATGAACGATTGAGGACTTGGCGCAAACTTTTTCACATGCCAGCTTGGCTTTCTCTAACGAGGAGGTCGCGAATATTTGTATAAATGACTACAACATCAATACTCTCCCTCTTAATATTTGACTCCAAGTACATGTTGAAGAACAGCATGAGCGGGACATGAGAACTCATAGATGCCTGACAATACATGCACAATGTGAAGACAAAAGAATTAATGCATTCACTACCATTAGAGTATTTGCGTTGATATGCAAGTGTAAATTACTAACCGGGACCACAAAAAGCTTTGGGGGTAAGCTGTAGTCCAGTTTCACGTTGTGTCTGTTGACCGGAGGTTGAAGCTTCACAATTAAATACAAGAGCTACCAAAGACGAACGGAAATGAGAGATGAACTCAGCAAAGGAGACCCTTGGGGCAGTCTTGCCAAATAGAAACGTGCTATGCACATCACCCGATAAACGATTCTCACTCATCACCGCACACTGGTTCACGTTTCCCATGTCGTAACCGACGTGATGGACCGACAATTGATAGGAAGACTGCTTTTAAGACCATAGACGTACAGCCGGTGTAACTAGAATCGACGAGTTTCAATGTTGCCAATTTACCCTCGGACCCTTATCCTATCCAATTCCTTCCTCTCTTCCTTTTTCTTTGTGGCCCAGTACCAATGCCAAAGCCAGTGCCAGCTTCCCTGTAGAGCTTCATCGCAGCGTTCGTGCGGCCTGTGGTCAGATTCCGTCAACGATAAACGCCGGAAAAGGCTCAGGGGTAATAAGACGCTTACAAGCATGGGCTCCAAACGATTTCAGGGTCGGAACCTAGGATGCCGTACCAACCATCGCGGCATTTCTCGCAAAACGACAACGTCTGCACCCTCCATCTTGTCGAGTCCGTGCGACACACTTCGTTGATGTACTTGCCAATCATCTTTGCCTGCTCGTCTGATGGCCCCGGCTTGCCCGGTCCAGGAGCCTCGCGTACGACGAGCTTCAGTAAACCTTCGAGCTGGGTCGTGTTCGCATTTGCGGCTCCGACAGCAGCAGCAGCAGCAGCAGCGTTCCGTCGAGGCCCGAGGGCGCAAAGGGCGCAGTAGTCTTTGAGCTCCGGTTCTGGCCGCGGCGGCGATTCCGGTCGGAGAAGTCTCAGGGTGTCCGGCAAGTTCCAGCCCCGGATTTGGACGTGCGAAGGGGTGGGCGACCCGGGCGGGACACCGGGCGGCTCCTCTTCGCCGTTCATGAGCGCCGTTTTGCCAAATATCTCAACTTGGAAAGGAGGGAAAAAAGAAAAGAAAAAAGAATTGCCAGAGATTCGCGGGCGCGCAAGCAGGATATCGGGCTCGTCTTAAAGACTTGTCGCTCGATTCGCCAAGTCACTACGATGCGGTGTGCTGATGATGACCGACGGACTTTCGATGCCAAAAAAACAGGCTCTTCAGGGGCCTGCCTCACGGTCGGCGACGGGGAGGCACCCTGGCGTCCCCCCGTCAAATAGATTGTGGTTGTTGGTGCTTCTTCCGCCTCGCTTAAGCGTCTCTGCTGCACAAGAGCGCAGATATGAGAGAACCCTCGGCCGTAGGGAGTGGCTGGTGTCCCGGAGGCTCGAAGGATTGAGAAGCAATGTGTCGCAACATTGTCAGGACACTGCCAACGACTGAGTCGGTCATCTTTTCGAACAAGGGGCTTCCGGAGCGCTGGAACTGCAAAAGCCTAGGGGGGCTGCAAACTGCTGTTGGAAATGCGCCTTCGGGGAACTGATCTTTACCTTCCGATCGAGGTGGGCCAACGCCAAACCGGGAGGCTGGTTTGTGAGCATATCACGCCGAGGTGATTTCCAGTGAAATGATCTGCAATCACACTGTCACTACGCGCTAGTATCCTGACAAAGCCAATCATGAGAGCTCAGTTGCAAGGACCCATGTCGTTAGAAACGGTCCTGGATCATGTCCGGTCAACTCCGAGTCCTTGGCAGGCAGCCTGAGTAGGAACAGCATTTGCCCATCTTAGCATTAGAAACACATCTAGCGATCAGCTTCTGCGTGGCGCACCAACCATCGGCAAGTGAAAACTGTTTTAAGAAGGCTCTAGACGTGCTGAAAAACTTACTTGGATTGAAGACATGTAGGGAGGAAACCGAAGTTCTGTCAAGTGTCTCTAGTCGGGGGCTGCGCATGATACATCTTTAAAACCGCTTGGAATGGGCCTTGGCGTATGCATAGGAACTAATATATTACATCTATAATGGTCTTTTCATTAAAAGTGTGTTATATTACATAGACCCATCGTCGGTACATAACCTTAGTCGCCTCCCATCAGCATGTGCTTCATATTCCTTCACATATCCTCAGGCCTACTTAAAGCCTAGTCCAGACTTCATTCACTCTTTGCATTTATCTAACCTTTTCAAGGCATATCTTTACAAGATATCCTATAGGTAAAGGCCTGTTACTTCCCATGAACTCTAGTAGAGCCGTAGTCTGATTACAAGCCTGCTGGAGTGTTGCAGCAGCACCTCCTAATGAAATCAAGGTGTAAGAAGTTTAAAAACATAAGATCATGCGACCTGGGCAGGACTCAAACCTGCAATCTTCGGAGTACGGGGAACCGAAATCCAACGCGTTACCATATCGCCAGCAGGCCTTGTTCGTTGATAACGAAGTCTTTACACCAGATCAAAACAGCGTCGTTTCCTCGAATGGAAAGAGTAAATGGAAGAGCTGACGGGAAGCAGGAGCAGTGCACATTGTCAGCATCTCTGGTCCATCGATGAAGTCAGGTATCTGTAAGGAGACCAATTTCCAACTGCTGCTTAGTTCTCACAAGTTTAGTTTAGATTACCACGTTAGCTTTACTTATCAGTATTGTTCAGTTCTTCTTCGACGCCCTGTGCTGGTCTGTAGTCTTTTGGACACGGCGAACATAGCTCCGTCTTTGATACACAGGTACTTGAGCTTTCCCTTGCTTTCAGAAACAAGGTTGCTAGTAAAGAAAACGATGCCACCCGATGCATCACCACCTCTTTGGTCTCTTCGACTGTCAGCCGCTGTGAAAGGATATGTATCCGGACGAAGTCGAGGTTTGACGATTGAGAAATCGACTAGAGTGAGAATAAATCAAGAGTCCAATCAAGCCAAGACATGGTTCTAGTTGCTAAGCAGGAAAGAAACCTTGAATTCGCACTCATCTGTACCCAACTAGGCTTTCCACGGCTCGATTCCCATCGTGGGGCTCATTCTAGATAGTATCTGCCACCTACGGAACGCTTTGAAAACTAGTCTCCATCAAGAGATCGACCATGTTACTTCACCCGAGCACCGCGGCATCAAGTCGCACCTGAAAAAGAACCCAGTCACATGGAAACAACATCCTGTGGATCCTGACGGTAAGCTACGTACAGAGGACTAATTCGTTCGTCGTTGGTACGACGCGGGGAAGCTCGAGGGCTGCTCTGCGGCACTGGCGTGGTAGCAGGCTCCCCGGCGCAGTCTGTTAAGTCGTTGAATTACCCGTCGTAACAGGGTTATCTTGTGGAAGAACAACCTTTTGATGGGGGATCTGGATCCACGTTCGCCTGCCCGGGATGACCACCCAGCACGCCATAAAGCGCCTTGGCAACCATGGATGTCGCACAGGTACCAATACGCGAACAGCCAACACCGCCAGCGACCTATTAGAGGCATTGCTCTTGTCCATCTCTTCCTTGCCAGCATATTAGAACTTACCTTAATCAAAACTATGTCTGGGGCATTTGGGGGCAGAGTCCACGACGCAAGGCCCCCTTGGGGGTTGGTGGAGACTGCAAGCGTTGGCAAACAACAAGGGTTCAGCCAGAAACACATATGTGCGCCCCCATCCAGGGGACTGTTTGATAGTCCCGCTCGTCGTTTGCTCCAACGGCGAGCACAAACGTTGAGATTAATGCCCCGTCGTTTCGCTCGATAAAGCGTCATCTATCAGCACCATGCACAGATCCGCTTCTATCAATCTGGCTCTTCATTTGGACACTCTGATTCTTACACAACTGCCAAGCCTACGTGCCGCTGTTCTTTTTGAAGTTCAACCCAGCGATCCTTCGTCTGCCATTCGAGGTACCCGTTGTGGCACTTCCACTCCCCGCTCGCCGTTGGATATGAAAAAGATTTTGACTTCAACTCGCAGTACCTGAGTGTTCGCGAACCCGAAAGCACTCTTTGTCGCCATGGGTGGTTCAAACGCAAACTCGGATGACGCCTTGATGTCTGATATCACAAGGACTACCACGGCCATGGCCAAGATGGCGATGTCCAACACCCCGAAGAGCACCCCGAAGTGCCACACACCGGCACTCTCGCCTGGCGACCCCGCGGTATCGGAATCGTCCAGGCTTCGCAGCCTTGTCTCAAATAGCACGGTGACAACTGCGGCGTTGCTAGCAGCCGAAGAAGAAGACAAGTACCGGGGCATCTCATTAACCTGGGCAAAGAGCCACGTCCAGGTCTTGAAGGCCAGAAAGAAGAAAAGGAATGCGATACAGGAAAGACAGGCTGCACTTTTATTCCGGTATCTTGAAAGAGGCAAAGCTGGTTAAGAAGCCGGAAGCTATGACCTCGGACTGAGCTGAAGAGCAACTTATTGAAGAAGCAACGGCTCCATAGTTCGAATCTGCTTCCGATCCCTGTTGCTACTCAAGCTTTCTCTGCTATTTGTATTCCCTCTTATGCCACAATAGTGCCTCGTTGCCCTACGCCTTGACGGCGTCATCAATACCCGTCGGCAAACAATCCACCAGAAAAGAGTACCACGCCACGCAGGCATTCCATTGATCTTCGGTGCGGACCCATAGCCGTCTTTCTCATCCCAAAGAATGGCATCCGGCTCGGCTGCAGTCTGCGCACATTGCTTGAATCGACTTGTCCGGCTCCCAGTGAAATCGAGGGCACACGCCGATGGGTACGACGTTCGGTAACATAATGACGTCCCGGGGCTGATTGAGGAACCAGTCGTTGCAAAAGATGAAGGCTGGATCATATTGGACAGAAACGATGTGGCCGCCGGTGTACGCTTCGGCGTTTCCTCGAGGGCAGGTGGTTTTGTTGGCGACGAAGTTCGCGCATGGGCAGACCAGCACGGTACGGGTTCCGCTACACATATTGGATTGCTTGGAGACGGTTGGCGTTGGCGTTGGCGTGTTGATTGGATTTAGTCGAGAGTAGCGTGAATCGTGATCGAGCTGTAAGGCAGGAAAGTACTTCGATAAGCCCACGTTTTCGTTTCGAGTGGTAAAGGAGGCGAGACGGACGTAGAACGATGTGATGTTGTATGTAGAGAATCAAAAACTTTTCCATTGGGTATTGAGGTGCTGCAATATAACTTCCCGATTTCCATAATGTAGCCTGAGTTTCGCCTTCCGTGCCCGCTGAATAAGACGAAGCAAGTGCAAGTCACATCGACCTTCCCCCGATTGTAGAAAGCAGCGAACCAACCAGCCACAAACGTGTGCGATTTTCCCAGCCAAACTCCCAAAATGACAAATCAAAAACTTCGTGAGATGCCTGTTAACAATTCGCAAGCTTTTCTGATGACCATATATCCCATTCGTGAAAGCAAAGGCTTGCGCAAAAATCGCAAACGACAGCATGTTTCTTGCCTGTCAAGATAATTCACGATCATGAAAACTCGTCAGACCTCTTCCAGGCCACCCATCAGAAAACAGTTTTCGCGTCGGAATGGCTGATCATGCATCGGGTGAGGTGATGTAGCCAACCTGGAACACCTTTCTGCAAGTTGGACATTTGCGAAGACATGCATCTTTTGCGAGGCTGTCGAAGCAAGCGCGGCAAGTTCTGTGTCCTAGAAGGTCATTGTCAGCAAAAGCCCAGAAGTGTATGTAATTGGGGTCAAGCGCACCGCAGATGAGGATACACCAGTGGACAATGGCATCCTCGAGGCAAACAGAGCACGTCGACTCGCCTGCCTGGTAATTGAGCTGGACATTCTGCATCTTGCCGCAACATGTGCCCCGGTTGTCGAGGCAAGACTGGCAAGCCGACTGAGAAAGAGTCAGCATGCCATCCAAAGGAAGGTCCAGTATCCTTGAGGTGGGACATACATGACCGCACTTGGTGAAGATGTACGGCTTCTCGATGTTGGGCTTATCGCAACTGCAGTTTCTGGTGCTGAGATCCTTGACTGGGGACTGGGGAGGAAGGACCTGGGCGTCGGCAGGTTCGGGAACCTCGAGTTTCTTCTTGGGCGGGAACTTCGGGATTCGGACGATAGAGCGCGGCTCTTGTCTGGTGTTCGCCCGGGCGAAGTAGCGCTTGGGACTAAAGAGCAATTCGACATTGTATTGCGGTTGGACGCTAGGCCGACGCGGACTGCGCCTAGCTGGAGTCGGCTGCGGATGAGGGTTTGCCGGAACCGCGACAGGTTGAGGGTGGACTCGACGGGGGGTAACTGCGGTTCATTATTATCGAATGATCGAATTAATCGGTAGGAGGAGCGTACAACGGGGCATTGTAGAGAACGGAGATGATGTGTGAAGTTATCGAAGCAATCGGTTCGTTAGTCGAGGGGATCGGACTCCGGAGAATAGAGTGCAGGAGGATTCGGCGCGACCAGCAGAGCAGAGGCTGATAGGCGGTTGAGATTCGGCAAGTGGTCAGCGCCGGTAATCGTGGAATAACCAACGAGGAAGTCGAAATAGATGGCAGGAGGTTGAAGCCGGCAATGGCTGACTTTCTAAGGTAGGTTTGGCTAGCTGAGCGAGGGAAAACGAAGAAAGTTGACGGAAGGTGCGCAAAACGAATTGTGGTGTGGGAGAGAAATCTGATGGCAGCGAGCGTCCAAAGAAGTTGAGAACGGAGGGAAGGAAGGAAGGAGGGCAGGAAGGCGACCAGAAAAGAGAAACGTTCTCAGCTGGGCAATTCGAGGTGAAGCGAACAGAGGGAATTCGGCAACTGCGCTTCCCAAACAGAAAGTACGAAGCAAGTTGATAAAAAGGAAGGAACGAAGACTACTCAGAGAATGGCAACTTCCTATTGGCCTGGTGCAATGCTCGCTTTGGACTTGATATCAAGACAGAGAATCATAATCAAGTGTTTCAATCATATTGCAGATGCCAATAGCCCATATTTGCCTTGGTTTTTGACCATCTCGAAATACCTGCCCCGTGTCATGTGAATTTCGGCACGGCCGACGCCGCTGCAGCCAAGTCAGTACAAGAGAAGTGTTATCAGATGCTCGAGATAGCAAATATAGGCTAGGCGTCATAAATTCTGCGACTAAACTTGACGAAGGAAACGACCAGCCTTCGAAGCAAAAAGGTGTGAATTAAAGCATGAACTTGAGATGCCTGACTCTAGGAGTAGTTACCCATCGCAGGCTGTAGAGAAACGGGACAATACTGGTTGGTTACCAAACACGATTTCCAACCAATTTGTCTTTCTCTATGAAACGATTCGGTAATCGTAGAAAGATTCTTGTGCTTCTTTGAGATTCAACCACGTAATGGTTTGGACTCACTGAACTTCCGGGTTGAGGGTGGACAGCTCATAGCAGCTTGGACAAACAGTAAGAAGCCGATCATGCTTGAATGCATAAAGCTCATGGAATACAAAGCGTGATCGCGAGACTTGACACTGGCCGAAAAGCACATAATGTGTGGTGCAGCGGACTTGAGCCGGACCGACCCCGAGACCGTTCGGACATAATGAGACACCCTTCACTCGGACTTTCTTTGGTGGCAGTCGTGCGAGATGCTCGATCACCGGCTTTATTGTCTCTTCTCGGAAGGTCGCAATGGCCGGGCGGGGTACCGACAATCGCAAGTTGCATGCCCGAGGTAAGTTGCCCATGACGGCAACGCGATCGACCATCACGCTCGGCCGAGATGCCCCAATGAGCATGTTTTTCTCAGACCATTCTCTTGCTCTAGGAAGCGAGAACAAAGTCTAACTTGGACGCATCGCGAGGTACCTGGCAGTGGTCATCTGCCTCATTGGCCACGCCAAATACGCCAAAGAACCTTCATGGTACTGATGCAATCAGGCCATCTTGGCGAGCAATCGTCCCCACTAATCATCGTTCCAGGGTCTGGGCAGGGTAACGTAAACTGCTACGTTGCGCTCTGTGAAAAGGGACTGACTACCATGGATTCATCACGCACCTGTCTGCAGCTATAAGATAGTACAGGCTCCCCTGGGCGGAAACCACAAGGTCTTTCTGAATGTGTTGTCATCCGATTCCTGATTCGAAATGTTCGCCCTCAAGAATTTGGGACTAGATGCTGTCCTGCACGCACTTTTGTTCACGTCGTTGGTTTCAACAAAGGCGTTTGGGCAGACCGATGAGAATATCAAGTCAATTTTTCTTTTTAAAGATGTTCTCCAGTCAAACACTACGGCTCTGAAGACTTCGGGGTTCGACACCCTACTCATCTTCAGAATTGGCGTACTAGAGAACGGTGATCTCGTTTACTACTCGACAGGCGATGCGGGCGAAGCAGTTGATGCCCCAGTGGTGACGAGTGGACAGTACATCGGTGGAGCCGCCTTAGCTGAGCGGATTCAATCATTCAAAACTGGCATCACCGACGTCAACCGGGTGGAGGTGTCGCTGGTTTCCCACGACACGACCTTTCAAAACATCAGAACCCTCATCGACAATAACGGAACTGGTCCAGACTCGATTTTGTATCAAGGCTTTCAGGTTCTCAAGACGCAATGGAATCTTGACGCCTTCAACAATGATGACGAGAGCGTCTACGACGTAGCAAGCACCGTAAGCTTTGCGCGACTTCTCGGCACGATTGGATACCAATACTCCATTGCGCCGTACACGAATAGCGGGTTCTGGGCGACCGTGAGAAGTCAGGTAGAAGCTGCTTCACCTGGTCTCTTTGATCGTGTCTACTTGCAGGTTTACGATGGTGGAGCTGGAAACAACCCAGGGACCTGGCAAACAGCTTTAGGAATGAAGGTTATTCCTCTCCTATGGGTGGTCAATGATGCAAAGCCATCACAGGGAGTTACTCCCGATCAAGCTCAGACCCGATTCTCTAGTTGGAACACGCAGTACCAGATTGCGGGTGGTGGGTACTGGAATGACTATGATATTGAGAAGATGGGTTCCTCTTATGAAGAATATGCGGGTGTTCTCACGAGTGTCTTCGCATAGAGGACATAGTGAGCGGTAGACATATACAATTTAGTTACGGAACTCCTCAAAATGATGTGTCTTAACTTCCCGCTCTGCCTTTCTTGGCGGCAGCATCCTTGGGCAGCCTCCCCCGTGCCTAGTTTCGCCAGACCTGCTGTGTGCGGAAAGGACTGATATGAGCACCGAGATTGGAGTTTTTTCCGTTCAAGTGAGCATTATCTTCAATCGAGGTTTCCCTCAATGCGAGATCTTCGTCAGTGGAATGTCATCCACTTCCAGCTTTTTGAAACCTTGAGCGGTCACTTCCCCGTATCGACGAATCTGCGACTCTTTCTCGAAGAAATTCATGTTTTTGGTGCAAAGGCGATTCCTGTTTCTTGTTCCGTCACGGCTATGGACGTACAAGTCATCCGTTGATCCCCTGAAACTACTCCTATCCTCTAGCCGCTCGAACGAACCATTAAGATTGTCCTCATCCTAGGGTTGGCAATTACCCAGCCTGCAGGTACCTATAGGTACCCGCGAAATGGGTAGGTAGTTATAGGTAGTATCTATAGGTAGCAGGTAATACCTATAAATATCTATAGGTTAAGTAGGTTTAGGTAATTAAGCCTATAGGTATAGTATAAATACTATATCTATAAGTTTAGGTAGCTTATAAGTAATTATATCTATAGGTAATTTATATTTTTATTAGAGGTTATAGATATTTTTTATAGTAATTAGGCTAATTTATAGGTATATTATAAATAGCTAAAATTCTATTACTATCTTATTATATTTTAATACTCCTTTTTACTCTTATATCTTAAACTATTTATTATTATAGAGCTTACTAGCTTTTAGAATAGCCTTAACTAAGTTAAGGTTTTTAAATATAATAGTAATATATTTAGTATAGATAGTAGTAAGATTAATTACTAAACTAATTAGTTTAATAAATAAATAAATTAGAGAGGGGGATAATTACTCTTAAAAATACTAAAAAGAAAACTCTTTAAAGACTCTTAGAGAGCTCTAATAGCTAACTTTATTTAGTAAATATTATTATTATAGCTAATATTATTATAGATTTTCTAGTAAACCTATTAAAAGGGAAGCTTAGAGATAATAAGATTAGTTAATTTCTAGTAGGTTCTAATCTTATAAAGGGTTTTAATTAAAGTAAGTTAGTTTATAGCTATCTTTTATAGTAATCTTAGCTTACTACTAGAATACTAATAGTACTTCTTTTTCTAAGCTTAGCCTAGAATAAGAGACTAGCTAGAGAGGAACTTTCTAGCTAACTTTTTAGTAATTTTAATAGTAGTTTTCTTAGTAGTAGTTTTTTTAATAGGAGTCTTTTTACTTATAGTAGGCTTCTTACTAATAGTAGTAGCTTTATACTATATTTTTATATATATAGAAGCTATAGCTTAAGTAGAGATTAATATAGATAATTACTATAATAATTAAAAGGATAAATTACCTATTTATAGTTATAGTAGTTATAGGATATAAGAGGAAAGTTAGTATAGTTAGAGAAAAGTAGGATTTATATTTAGTAATAATTTTTATTAACTAAGCAGAAAGGAGTAAATATCTTTCTTTATTTAATAAAAGCTAATAGTATAAAGTATTAAGTTTCTAAAATCTATTATAAATTATATAAGTATTTTAAAAATATAAAAGTAGGCTTATTAAATAGAGAATCTTTTAAATATATTACTAATAAAATTATAGGTATTTTTATTTTTATATATTTAAAATAAAAGGAGGGAAAATATAGTAAAGAGTAAGCTAGTATATAAACTAACTATTATATATTTTAATCTTTTTTAATATTTTAAAGCTAAAAAAAACTTCTCTCTGAATAATAACCTACTAAGTATAATAACTATAATAAAAGTATAATTATAACTACTATAAGTAAAGTAATATTATAATTTTACTTATAAATTTAAGTAGCTAACTTTTATAAATTAGTAAGTTATATTAAAATATTTTTAGGATATAATTATAGTATATTCTGCTTATTTTTATAGTAATTCTTTATACTAATCTATTATAGGCTAGCTATTTAGATCTAGTACTAGAGTAAAGTATAAAGCAGAGTTAGATTATTCTAAAAATATAAATACTAAAAAGTCTTATTAGTAAATTAATAATATAAATAAGGCTTAAAAGGAAGTTAATTATACTAAAAAGGCTCTTAGATAGTAAAAAGTCTATAAACTTAAAGCTTTTAAGGCTTTAAGTAAGTAGACTAATAGTTCTATAATTAAATATACTAAGCTAGAGGTTTAAGAGATCTAATAGATTAAAGCTTAATAGTAAGTATTTTTATCTCTTAATTAAGTATATACTAATATCCCTATAGTATATTAAAGGGAACTTATCTAAACTAGCTTCTTACTAAAATAGCTAGCTTAGCCTCTTCTAGCTATTATAATATTATAGTTAAAGATAGAGATAAAGCTTAGAAAGATATCTTTATAGAGGAGATTAATAAGAATACCTAGATAAATCTAGATAATATTAAGGGTTTACTTAATTTTAATATAGATATTAATAAGAAAATACCTACTATTAATATTACTAAGTAATCTACTATAATTATTAATAAGCTTATTAAGGTATATAAATTACTATAATTAATTACTATAATTACTAATAAATATAGGAAAACTATATCTAAGAGTATTACTTTTTCTATAATAACTAAAAAGTTATATTAGAGAGACTTTATATTAAAGTTAAGTATTTTATAAATAACTCTGCTTTTATAGTAGCTATTATATATAAGTATAGCCTGATTTAACTAAGCTATAACTATCTAGTAGCTAGTAATATCTTTACTAAAGAGGAGATATCTTTTTAGTTTTCCCTTACTAAATACTAGCAGCTAAAGTGCCTCTCTTAAAAGAAGTAGAAATATCTAGTTTTTAACTTTTCTATTAAGAAGATTAAGATATAAGTAATATACTATTATAGTAATCTTTTATATTTATACTAATTTAAATAAAAACTTTGCCTTAGTATATTGCTCTACTCTTAAAATATATAGTATACTATATACTATAGCTAAGTATTACTATAGTTTCTCCTTTAAGCTATTAGTTAAAGCTATATTTACTAAAATTACTAACTAGATAGTTTAGAGAGGTATTTAGAAGCTTATAGATCTATTCTAGCTTTAAAATAACTTTACTACTCTTACTTAGATAGTTAATTTTCTATCTATAATAGATAGCTTATTCTTAGCTATTTTATAGCTAATTTCCTTCTTTTTTAAGCTTAAGCTTAGATAGAATAGTACTTCTTATAACTAGCTATAGGTTAGTAAGATTACTTAGAAGCTTATTTATTAACTTAACTTTTTGCTCTAAATAGTATAGCTATTTATATTTAGTAATAGTATTAGAAATAAAAAGTAAGTAATTATTATAGTAATTATTTAAAGTAATCTAAGTAAACTAAACTAATCTAATACTCTATACTACTATTTTTTTTATTAATTCCTTTACTAAGTCTATATCTTTCTTTTATAAAGTTATATACTTAGTATAAATTATATAGAGATTTATATCTATTAATATTAATATAATTCTATAATAAAAAGATAAGATATCTCTTACTTTTAAATATATTAATAAGGAATTACTTATTAATCTTATAGAGAGCTTTAATAGCTTATAATTAGAATTAAATCTAATAGTAGTTTTTAAGAGGGAGACTATAAGTTATTTCTTAAACTAATCTAGTAAATATACTTTATAGAATTAAAAGATTAGTTATCTTTTAGTATTTTTAAATCTTATAAAGTATAGTTATTATACTTCTTAGTAAAAACTTAAGATAATAATTATATTACTTACTACTAAATCTCTATCTATAAACTTTCTAGTATTTTATAATCTAAACTAGCTTTTTCTAAGCTATTTTTAGTAGTTATTTTTAGACTACTTATAGTAGTTAACTAATATCTATTCTTTTAGTAAACTTTATTATAAGATTCTATAGTAAAAGGTATAGTAATTTAATCTTAGAACTACTAATATCTAGGCTAGCTTAGATAATAGTTATTATATAACTTATACTTTTTTATAAAGTTTCTAGAACTTCTTTAACTAGCTGCTTTTAAAGCTTATTTAGATTATATTCTGCCTTTAATAGGGGGTTCTAAATTAGTAGTAAAAAGCTCTCTATTCTTTCTAGAAAGCTTCTATTAGATATAGAGCTAGTTAATAAGTAAGATATTAAAAGATAAATATAAGTAAAAGGAAAAAAAAAGATAAGAGGTCTAAATCTAACTAAATTTATAAAGTAAATAAATTAGTTAGAAACTCTAAAATAGCTACTTATATAATTATACTTTATCTTTTATTTATATTTACCTTATAGCAATTTATAAATTTTCTCTCCTTTAGTATTCTTTATTACTCTATTATTTATAATAGTAAGTTCTCCTAAATTAGACCCTTATAAGCTAAACCCTTTTAGATTAGAAGCTTCTAAACTACTAGATATTATCTAGCCTATAATAACTTATATAATAATTTATTCCCCTTCTACTAGCTTATAGCTATAATTAAAAATTATTATTTTTATTCTTAAAACTACTTAACTTTTTCTCACTTTCTAGAAAACTCTATTATAATATCTTAAATAGATTTAACTTAGAAAATATATATTATAGTTAATAGCTTTTAAATTAAAGCAAAAAGTAATTATAAGATTATTCTAGATTTTCCCTTATAGAACTCCTTATTAGATATAGTTTTACTAAGACTATAATTTAATCTTAAAAGAGTTAAAGTTACTCTATAAATATTATTAATAATCTTTTACTTATCCTATAATTAAAAACTCTAGTATAAGTACTATATAATAATATCTTAACTTAAAAGTATATCTTTATACTTAGTATAATAGTAGTAGTATAATAGCTATAAGTTAGTTAATATATTTATAGTAATCTTTTATAGTAATCTAGATTTAGGAGGCTTATAATATATCTACTTTAAACTAATAAGTATTAGTTTACTTTATTATTAGTGCTAACCTTTCTCTTAATTCTATTATAAACCTTACCTTTAAGAACTTTTATTTATATCTTAATTCCCTTTACTACCTACTATCTTAATAAACCCTCTAAAAATAGATAGCTAAAAAAGCTTTATAAATCTAATAAACTACTCTTTAGTTAATTTCTCCTACTACTAATATCTCTTTTATAATTAATATTTAGAGTATTTTTAGCTTAAAATACTCTCTGCTTAGTGTTTTTTATTATTTTATTAATTAGTAATAGAGGTTATAATAAGTGCTCCTTAGTACTATTAATATAACTAATAGATATATAGTAATTAAGTAAGCTAAAGCTCTATTAAATCTCTTTAAGGGGATATACTAAAAGATATATAAAACTATTAACTTTTAGACTATTTTAGTAGATAATATAAGTTCCTTTAAGCTTAAAGTTTTAGCTTAGAAACTTATAAAAGATTTAGTATCTCTAGTCTAGCTAATATATTATATTTACTATTTAGCCTATATCTTTAATCTAATTATTAAAGCTATTTTTAAGGCTTTTTAGATTCTTATAGTAGATATATCTATAAAGTCTTAGCTATTAACTATTTACTTAAAAGATAAGGAGAACTCTAAGAATAATAATCTATTTAGCTTAGATAGCTAAGATCTAGATACTAAAGATAATATATCTCTTAATCTATTTAGAGATATTATTTAAAAAGTAAATATAAATATTTAGGAATTATCTATATACTAATAGTTATCTAGATTTAGTTTCTAGCTGTTTCCTTAAAGCTATTTAGTAAGAAGATATAAGAGTTTCTTAACCTCTAGAAATCTACTTGGAAAAATTAGTAACTATTATACTTACTTTATAATATTAAAATAAGATAGAACTCTATTATACTTATATATATTTATATAAGAGAGCTTAAAATAATAATTTCAGCTTAAATTAAAAAGCACTCCCTTTATACCTAGTTTACTTTTACTAAGACTAATTAGAAAGCTTTTAATATTCTACTTAATATTACTAGCTTCTTTTTGCTTTTTACTAACCTCCTTAGCTAGTTAAATAACCTTACTTCTAGCTATATCTTTACTTTATTATAAGTTATAATAGTCTACTTAGATCTTTATACTACTATACTAAAGGAAAAAGTATTATATAAAAATTATATCTAGGTAATAGTTTTTTAGATAGCTACTAAGAATAGATAAGATAAGCTATATAAGTATATAAAGAAGCTTATTAATAAGGAGTCTTTTAAGGTATATAGTATTATTATATTACTTACCTCTAAATCTAGAACCTTAATTATAAGTATATATAATATATAATTCCACTTTATAAACTTTTTTAAGGATTTACCCTCTTTTATTATATTTTAGACTTAAATATAATAAGACTTTATTAAGGTTTATACTAAGTAATACTATAAAGATATAGAGTGCTATAGTATTAGTAACTAAGCTATAACTTAGAGATTATAGTATATACTATATAGTTTACTATTATATAGTTTAAAGAAAAAGATATTTATAGTAATCTAATATAGTAATTAATTATACTAACTAGTTATAGGGAAAGCTATTAATATCTTAAAAAGCTTAAAATATTTATAATAACTTTTTTAATACTAATATATAATATTAATAATATATTAGTTTTATAGCT